>VWZN01013412.1:16333-28589 GCA_013396955.1 Regulus satrapa
AAAAAGAAAGAAAGAAGAAGAAGAAGAAGGAAAAAAAACCCAAAAAACCAAACCTTATGCCCTGCTGGGTGGGTAAACATGGATGAGGTGGGGTTGTCTCACCACATGATAGACACACCCCACACAAAAACCAGAAACACGTCTTTCATTGGGCAGGTTAACATTTTTCTAAAAGTTACTCTCTAGTCCTATCTGATCACTGTCAGGATGAGTAATGCAAAACATTCAATTTCTTGTGGGTTTGCTTCCAGTAGTTACTAAAAGCAGCCAAGTACATGTTTGTTTCTAAACTACTTGAAAACCTTCAGAAAGTTACTTTAGCTTGGTTCCTGAGCCCTTCGCCAGCACAAGGATTTTACCCGCCTCGGTTTTGCATGGTAAACACAAACTTCAAAACCATTTATCTTCAAGTACTAACTTTATTTTCTCATTTTCCTTGTTGGAGGATTCTTGCTATTTTCCAGGATGTAGTTAAATGTAAAAAAAGTTGCCCACTGACTCCCCAGGCAGAGACTTGTGGAAACAGGTGCCTTTAAAAAAAAAAAAATTAAAGACTTTGTCAGCTCTCTGACCTGCCAGAGCTCTGTGCATTAGTAACACACAGTGCCTGCTGAGTTCCCCTCAGCTAATTAGAGGACCCGTATGGCAATGAATGGCCTTGACTATAAATACTTCCTGAAAGATCTCTAACAGAGTCAGAGGAAATGGGAAAAAAATGAGATGCAGCTACAGAGAAACTATTTCAGATGTTTCTTGTTTAAAGGGCTGCTTTTTCTTTCCTGAAGTTGCTTAGGGATGTCCTGCAGTATCCAACACTTACACCAACTTAAATGTAAAAAGTGTGATACAAATATATGCATTGAATTTAATTCAGTAGATACATTATTAAGATGCTACTATGCAAAGGTGGTTGGAAGTGGGACACAATGCCAAAGATTTGGAAAAAACTTCCATCACCCTGGAGGGACCACCGAAAAATCACATTTAAACCAAGATCCCACTGTGTGTGCTTGAACCTTCTCATGCTGCTTCTTGTGCTCCCACTATAGGCAGCAGCAGCAATATTTCTACCAGCATCAGAGAGGCAGGTTTTACCTCAAAATGTATGCTGTCCTTCTGGCCAAGAATTGTATGTGATTAGAGAAGCCTTTTGGAAATCACAAAGGACAGCTCAGCATTTCCATTGCTTTGCAGCTATTTGGCATCCAGCTTTGTGGATAACAGGAGTTAGTACTTTATAATATGAGAAATGATGATTTGCCACTAGGGATTGTGTCAGATATTTACTATACTGATAGTAAATCAATTATATGTAAATTTAGTACTTTACATACCAACTGCTTACTTAGCTCTGCCAATCACGCACATAGGAGAATGCAAAACACAGAGAGGGGAAATATTTTTTTCTAATTTTCTATCTTCCCCAAATTTAAATCTGTATGACCAGCTTTAGCCAGAACACCATATGAAATACTACAAGTGCAAATATCACGGACAAAAAAAAATTAACTCTTCTCAAAGTAAATTAAAACTTTTTTGAAATGCCATGACTTTCTGTAGTGTGTAAACAGTCTGATCATTATGGTACAAAATAATCTCAGTTTAATAGAAGAGTCGATTTTATCCTTTGCACCATATAAAAAAGCTCATAGCAAAGGTTAAGATAACCTCAGTTATATATTTAATGTTACAGCCTGCAGTATGCCTTTGAAAAAAAACCACAGTATGTTTGCCATAACATAACAATCTCTCTCCCTTTGATGGTACATACATCCCTCCACCAATTATGATTAATACAGAAAGTAATCTTGCTGTCTGCAGGTCCATGTGACCCTGCAGGACAGACACACTGACCTGTGCTATTGCTGCATCTCTGTTGGCTAAACTATGTCTACACCAACACCTTTAGGTGGGATAACTAGGCCTGTGTACAGAACTGTGTACAGGCTACAATTCCCCATTTTGTGGAAAACTTTATTCTGCAGTGTCCATAAAGACCAAAACAGGACACTTCATTTAAAATCAGTTTAGCAAAAAGTTCTCGCTGTCCAAGATCTGGACTGTCAAAGCATTAAACAATCTGCCTGGCCTGGAGTCTGCTGGCTGCCAATGTGGTACCCAAAAAAAGGAACATTTTTGCATCTCAATAGACCTTCCAGTATCAACAAATCTTTAAACTAGAAAATCAGCTACTCTAAGGAAGAGAAGAAATAATGTCCACATTGTACCAAGCTGAGGTACGTTTTTGGTAATTCCCATTTGCAAAACATACTGATTTGCAGTAAGTACAGCTCCTGGAAATATTTTAACAAGAATAATAAATTAAAGCTACTCACAGAGGTGTACCAAGCCCCTGAGAAAGATTCTGTTACACACACATAGCTTGGAAGCATTCTCAGGGATAAAGGTGCATCCACAGCACTTGTGTGCTTGCATCATCTCCAGCTCCCTAAAGGTCCCAAGCAATTTGGTCTTTTAGGTTCTAAAAATGAAAGATATCTTACCCCAATGACTCACAAACAATCTACTGATATACTGTAGCACGGAGTATGGGGAAGGACCATGGCCAGCATGTACAGAAGGAATGCAAGAAAAACAGCAAATAAATGGCTTAGACAACATCCAAAGCTGAAAATTACTCCAAGCAATTTCCAAAAAAAATTAATTACCCTGTAAGCATAAAGAATTACTGCGGGCTATGGTATATTTTCACCCCTTCTCCAGTTGATTTGTATTATGTCTGATATTTTACCAAAAAACTAATTACTTTTTAAGTTATAGTATCAACCTCTATCTATTTGAAAAAATTGGAAAATACCTTTTATCTCCACTTTGTCTTCCCCCCATCATCAAGAAAGTAAAATATTAAAAGCACATGGTATTGCTGCTACAGTCAAATCATTACAAATCATTTGTAATAAGCAGAACCACTTTCTAAATACTGAATAGCCAGTACAACCAAAGGGATGTGTTAGGAATTTTCTTTTTCAGTCAATTTCTTAGTGTTTATTCACTGAGTAATCCCAAACTTTTGGCTTCCTCTGTGTCAATCTTCAGGGGGAAGAAAAAATGAAGGTGTCCACAGTGATTTCATTATAGGTTTTGTTTCCTAGTCACCAGTCGTCCTGGGATACAGTGTTTTGCATAAGCATTCATTATATGATACTAGAAGGATGTATTGAGTTAACGCTTTGCTTTCAGACAGGAACAACTTTTAGACAGCATTAGCTACTCCTACTAGCTATTCCATATTAGAAAAATAAATATAGCCAAAAGTAGATTATAGTGAGAGATTTGCTTAACAACACAGTGCATTTTTTTTTTCAGAGGATTACATAAATGAGCTTTTTAAAGAATGGATGCTAAGTTCTTTCCTGAACCATTTTTATTTCTCTCTGGGCCAATTGAGCTTCCAGGCATACATATCTGTATGCCAGATAATCCTTGACACTAAGCTCCCAATGGTCAAGCTGACCATCACTTTGTATTCTTATTTATGGCTCTAGTATTGCATCCCATAACTCTGCATTTGTCTGCAGAAAACTCAATCAAGAGCAAATTAAAGGAGTTAGGTTTTTCTGATCTTTCTCACATATTGAAAAGAAGAGGGAGCTAATATCACTCACAGAATCACACTTCCACATCTCCTATCCTTCAGATCACCCCTTACCTTCAAGAAGTTTCAATTCTCATTTTGTTTTTTCTATCCATCAATCATGATGAAATATGTAAGATTAGGGACTCTGTTCAGCAGATGAAAAAAGTCAGTCTCCTTTCCCCTGCTTTTATCTAAAAGTATTTCAAGCTGACAATAGCAACTTGCCCAATTTTCAGAGAAAAGTGAAAATTCAAATATCATTCACTAATGAAAAGACACAGACAAACAAGTCCTTGGCACAATGCAGTTCAAAGAGCGTGGCAGCTAAAGGTGTTCACAAAGTAAATCCTATTTGAAGGATATTGATAGTTTTTACATATAAACATAATCTGCTAATAAATCATTACAAAAGAAAAGTAAGGTTGTAAACACTTTAAAATGCAAGGAACTAATTTATATGCACTGTTAATACACAAAAGTAACCTTTGTGCATTAACACAACACAAAAAAGGTACTTTTTTATCTCTAGAAAAGTATGAAGATACAGGCTTTTCATACCCAGAAGTGATTAAAGTACTTTCAAATTGGTAAAATACCAATTTGAAAAAAAAAAAAAAAAAGCATATATAAGGTGGATTTGTACCAAGACCATAAAAAGTATCTGAAGTTGTTTTTAAAAGGACATAAGAAGCAGCCCGAATACAGTTTCCCATTCTATATTCAGCAGCAGCTAAAACAGGTAATATAATGGCCTTATTCTATTTACTAATATTTTAGGTCCAGCTACCAACCAAATTAAGACCTTTACAGAGCTGATTCTGCATACTACCATGTCCCTTTGCAGATTTTTGTTTAGTTTTCTTCCATCCTCTGACAGCCAAAAAAAAAGAAAATATTTGAAAAATTGAAAATAAATGAAAATAATTTGTATTCTGATAAACCACAGATTAAATGGCTTCTCTGGCTGCACATGGTTAAGAACCAGAATAAGAACTGAAGTGGGGTGTAACTAACTTCATATGTAAGCAGGAATTTTGTATGAGTTTATGTGTGTATTTTAATACGTATTTCCTAATGGAGGAGATACATAGAATCCTGCCATCCACAGAGAGCCCACATCCAGGTTACAACAAGGAACCCATCATACTGTAACTGCTTCTCATACAATTAAAATCTGAGAACAATAACTAAGGTATGAAAGTTTTTGGTTTCCTTAAATTGCATGCAGGGTTGAAGTTACAGAAACTCTATTTTATAATTAGAATAACTTCAATATTTTTAAGAACACTGACTTCATTAAAACAGCTTTTAAGACTTCTATATGTAGAGAGACAGATATACCTGTGTATAATCTTAGAAGACCAGGGACTAAAACATTTATCTTCCTTTTCATATGTAACATGTGACAAGTGACACTGATGATACTGGTTATAAGTGACACTGGTTATAAATGCTGCCATAAAAAACAAAAAAGGAAACCAACAGATCATCACTTCCATTCTAGTGAGCTTTGTCTGCAGACTGACTGCTCCTGTGGCAAGGTTCTATAAATTCAGATAGGGAGCAGCCACTGAAAACATGTGATGACTTCAGGAGAAAAGCAGTTATTTGTCTCTCTGTTCAGCTCCTCACAATGTGAGATCTTTTTTAACTTCAGTTTTCTCTACAGTGGGAAAAACACACCTTGATGGAAGGGAAACTTCCTTGTATATAGATCCTTTTTTTTTAAAAAAAATTAGGAATTATTTGGTGTGATAAATATTTGCCTTCTCTTATCATGTGAGATCCTTCCTTTTCTTTTTTCCTTTTTCTTTTGCTTCCAAGGTAACTGGACAAGCACCAAAATTGATATATAATTATGTTGCTTCCCAAAAAAAAAAGGTTCCTTTTTATTAATATTTAACTCACATTTCATATTCTTGGATATGTAGCAATATGAAATCCTGCTTATGTGCGAACTGTCACACCACCACAAAATTTAAGAGGCGATTAGTTGTTTTAGTGTAACAGATGTGCAGCCTTCTGGGGTTCTAAATCTCCCTTCTTTCAAATGCATCACCAACCTGCACAATTAGCAGGAATGATTAAATAAAATTCAATCGGAGTTAAAGAGCAAAAAGCAGAAACTTATTAATACTCCATCAATATATAGATTGCTTTATGTGAACACTTTGGAAAATTTACCTGTCAGTTTGGCTCTACAAATTTGAGTCTTTGCTTGACTTTTTTTTTTGGTTTTTGTTTCCATGCCCTAAAAGAAGCCCAACCATGTTACTCCAGACCTGAAGAAATCATTTGCACAGCCAGTCAAACATAACATACACGCAATCATAAAAAGCAAGAGGGAGAATAAAAAAATTTCTTACCCGTAATAAGGACTGGGATTCGTCTTTTGCCTTGCCATCCCCGGATCCAGAGTAGGGCTGGGTGAGCTGCCCGGTTTTCTCTGCTGCTCCGGCTGGGACACCCTGCAGGAAACCCTTGCTCTCCACTGTCAAGCCATAAATGGGCCTTGCAAGATGGGCAGCTTCTACATTTGGACTATCCCTTAAAGGCTTTGGCTGCTCTTGGCCAACAGACACGGGGGTCAGCAAGCCTAGACTGGTCTGTGTGTATGATGGGCTCCCCCTCAAAATGTCTGTTCCTCTCCAGGTCACATTGCGAAGATCATCACTGGGACTGTCAGTCCAGCCTTTCTCCTTGAGCACTTCCTTATCTTCTATCTTTTCCCTCTTCACTATGCTGTCAGATATGGGCTCCCCTAATTTGGGGTCGGGATTAATCAGACTGTAGACCTTAAGGTCAATTTTTGGCTCTTCCTTGATAGACGAAACGCCATGACCGTCCTCCCCATTGGCTGTAGTGATGTCCATCTCCTGACAGTGCACAGTGTTGAAGTGCTCTAGTATTGACTGAGTGTCAACAGCTGTGAAGCTGCACTGACGGCATTTGTAGCAGTTGTGTACACGCCTGGAAGAAAACAAGAAGCACATTAACATGAGAGTCACCCTTTGGCCTTCCCTCTCACAGTGGTTTTACCTACCAAGATTAAGAAAATAAATCAGACTTAAAGTATGACTCTCTCTAAATAAAGCAAGGTTTACTTTGGTGTCTTATACTACAGGGTAAAAATACTGCTGATTTTTTCTCTCATGCCTTGCAATGGCCTCCTATCATTCCTTCATATTCCAAAGCATTATTCTAAGCTTCACTGAATTTTCACTAGGATTTTGTGTTTGTCCTCTTCAGTTTGCTGCAATATACTTTTCACATTCTTCTGCAGCAGAAACACTAAAAAAACATATTTTTCAACCAAAATCAAATAGTTACAAGAGGGCAGCTTCCTTGTTATTTAAAAAAACCACTACATATAATATAGATCTATGTTAGAAAGTTTGAATGTTTTTAAAAGTCCTTCACTTTCCACCAATTCCATATACTTTTTATTTGACAAAGATGATTTTGAATGGAGCTCTGGTTAGCTTAGAGGTAAGAATGCACCAAAGTAAAGAAGGTCGTACACAAGAGACAGCACTTCTTAGTGCTCTATGGACATTTTAACACAACTTAAAAAGATGCTGCTCTAAAGATAAAGCACAATAGTTGGCTGTGTCACTACAAACTGTGTTTCCCGTCAAATATAGAAATTCTTGGGTAGGAGCTGTGGAACAGAGTGGAATAACACGCCTTCCTGTTTTTACTCTAAAAGCCTATAAAAAAATACTGCATTACTGAATTATGTAAAGCATATGTTGCTACATGAGAACAACATGCTACCCCCTCACTGTATCTATCATAGAAACAGAACACTGTTTATGAGTTCTCTAATGCCATTATGAATAATTGTTCATAGCACAGGAGCCCTCAGAACCCTTCATCAAGCTCTGGGCCCTGCTACGCCCGGCATCCTACCAATGCAGAGCAAAATATCATCCCTGCCCTGCAAAATGCATGGAGCTCTATGAGAGCTTCTCCCTACAGACATGCTCACACATCCACACCCCAGGCATTCAGAGTCACAACAGTGTCTTTGGCCAAACTAAAAAAAAATGAACCTTTCACTACCCACACAGGACAGAACTTGTATGAGAAATGTGTAACTGACCTGATTCCAATTGTTAGAATTAATTCTTTTAAGGCCAAATCTTTGTCTCAGGGAAGTCAATGGCAAAACTCCCACTGACTTCAGTAAGAGAAGGATTTGGCTCTTGGTGAGTCTGTAGAATTGGAAAGATACACAAAATGTCCCTTTTAGACTATGATAGTTTAGAAGGGACAACTTGCCAAACTTATTAAACCCTCTTGCCTTCCATCTCTCCTTTTGTTGGAAAAACAAACCATATGTTATTTACATTGTCTGATTTTCTTGCAGTTGTGTCAGCACACAGACATGAGTACATATTCGGATTCGTGCTTTTCAGCCCTTGTGCAATATCAGTTTTCTTTTGTCATTTTACGTATTTATATTCATTTTAAGGGACTAGATGGTCTTCTTCCATTATGCAAAAAATAGATTCAGTTATTCTCCACGCAGCCTTATGGCAACAAAACCTACTCGTGGGAGAGCAAGCTGTGGGTTAAAATCCTGTTCTGGCAGTGTTCCTTTTCCTTCATTCTACAATTGTGTTTTATTAAAATCAGCTTGTCTCTCAATGCAACACTAATATATTCTCTCTTGCAACTTAGTTGTTTTCTAAACGAAGCTTAATTCTCTTTTGAATCAGAAGAAGAAAAAAAAGAAGAAAAAAAAAAAAAAGAGTGCTATCTGATCAAAACCATTTTATAAATACAAAAAGCCAAGTTATAAAGAGGGTCAGCCCTGTGAAGGTGGGATACCATCAGAGAAGTCCAAGTTAGACAGGGGCTACTTATCTCAAAAGCCAAGTTAAACAAGACACCATTTGGGTCTAATGGCTCAACCACATACACTCCCCATGTGAAAGTTTATCAATCCTTGGGGACACTACTTAGCCCTAAGTGTCTCTTGTTTAACTTGGCTATTTCAATAGCTAACCCCCTTCCTAACTTGGCTCTCCTCTACAGATATCACACCTCCAAACAGCTGATCTTTTTCTGCCTTACTTGTCTTCTTTTATTTTTCCATTGCACACTGGCTAAATGTTTTTGATCAGGAGCCATATACACCACACTTCTGACACAAATAAATGCTGAATATTAAATGCAGTTGTATCTACATGGCTGAGGCCCAGTTAAAATCACCCTTATTAAAGGTTTGTTAATTTAAATTATTTCTAATTGGTTCAAAGACAGTCATATAAGCATTCCTTCATTCTTCTATCAGACTGTGATAAGCATTGTGATATGGAAAGAAATGAAGACATACTTCAATAGATAGTAAGCCAACAGGCTTTTTTTTTGTTTCAGAATGTACACTTTTCCAGCATGCATTAAAAATCTGCCATCAACATTATAAATCTTCATACTTCACATGGGTTTGTCCTGTATTATTCTATCCCCAAGCTCCAAAATGTAAGCAAAAGTTGGAGCTGTCCAAAGTAAGTCACAGTACCAAATAATACAACAGTAACTATCATCAGCTATTAGAAAACTTTTGAAAGTTGGAAACTTATTATTTCCCAGAACAAGGCATAAAAAGAAAATATTTTCTTCTCAGTTTTCACTCCACCCTGACGGCAAGCAGGGAAACAAATTGGCAATGTTTGATTTCTTTTTTACTAGAAATCAAGCCTACTCTCTGTTTCTAAAAGCCCAAGTTACATTCTAGAGCTGCGTACAAAGCTCTTCAAGACTTAGCAACAAAATTTTAAAAACTCCAGTTTGCAAAGTACACAAGAAGCATTCCTGTGCATCACCTCAAAGTTACACTTTACAGCTAAACTACAGCTATACCATCTGAAACTCTGAATTTGTCTGGGGCAATGCTGTTTGTTGGTATAGAGCTGCTCGAAGAACAGGCAAATTTTAGTATGGAAGAAAGTGATGTAAATGAAGAAGAAAAAAAGCACTCCTCCTTCTTTGTTATTGTTTATACAGCCCTCAAGCACACTAACAGCATGTTCCAACCATAAACTGGTATTCTCTGCAATATGGCATTGGGCTGGCAATGTCATCCCCTCCTCTGAGGTCACCTAACATTATTATTATTTTTACAACAAAATAAAGCAAAGAACTGATTATTTGTGGACATTAAAATATTTATGTTCCAATCTCAAGATTAAATATCAAGAAATTCTGGCAAAACCTTTGCTGTGCAGTTACATCCTAAGAACATTAAAAAACCTTATCATTATTTGTGCTGAAAAGTACTTGAATTGGGCACTGTAAGATACAAGGATTTTCCCTCACAAAATCTTGAAGTTGGAGAGATTACACAGTCGGGGTTTTTTTTTATGGATTTGATGTTCTTTATTTGAACTTCCTAACAGGCTGCAAGACTCCCAACACTAGCCAGTTATTAATTAAGTCTTGTTGACATATTTCTAACTAGTCTGAAGTATTACAAAACATCCTCTACAAAACAAGTAATTTTTTTTTTAATTACCTGAAGACAGTCCTAAGCTCTAGGGCATAGAAAATATTCTGGAACAAGGTATAGCTGTCATATCACTTCCATTTTTCCATGTTTTATTTTAATTATAAATATAATAATTACTATCATTTCTCATGAAGAAACAGGTTTATAAAAAAGTTAACTTTTGGGATGAGTGCTGCACTCAAGCTTGTGGGGAGGGAAAATATTCAGAAGAAAAGACAGCAAGCAAAGCAAGCAAGAAAATTCAGTGAGGAGACAGGGCAGAGTGGAGAGCAAAACTGAGATCAAAGGAGAGCAAAAGCCATTGGCAAGAGCAAACAAGTTCAGAGCAGTGAATTAAGGTGTCAGGAGGGTGGAAAAGGCCCTCATAGCTGCTGCTATTGTTCACTGACTGAAGGTTTCTGCTCTGCTGTAAAACTGGGAGCTGCTGGGCCTCAATTTACTTTTTTTTTCTCTGTGTTTCTTCTCTGGAGGAAGCATCCCAAAGGCACCACATTTCTATAATCTGCATATCTGAGAACCTGCCCTGACTTTTTCTGCCTGAGAGTCTGAGGGTCAATCCCAGCACCCCTGTCCCAAACATCCCATCCCTGAGCCGCAGCATGGGCAGAAGACACAAGCCCCAAACACACCTCTGCCTTTTGCCTCCCTACCTCCTTTATCTTTGAGAGGTAAGGAATTATTTCATTAACTCAAAAATAATTTCTAAAGAGAACCTTATATAACTGCTGTCATCTGCATTCTCAAAAAAATTTATTAGAAAAAATATTTTACACCATTAGCAAAGCTTTTATTTTCTTTGAGTCTATACATTTTCATATTATATTTTGTAGTTTAATGAATCACTATCCTACCTTGTTTTTAAAAAGCTTAGAGGATTTTTCAGCATAGCACTTCTAATTATAAATAGGACTGATCAAATGCTTTCTGTCAAAATTGTATTTACATGAAAAATCTTTTGCAAAGTTGAAAAAATGCACTGTTTTCCCAGGTTTTAGCAAAATTTTAGGAAAAAAGAGGCACTTCTGCAAGAAGTTGATTTGATTTTAAAAGAATAATCAAAACTAATTATTTTGGAAGAAGCGGGAAAGTAATCTCTAGACTAAGTGAAAAAACATGCAAAATTTGCCCAAATAGTCAGTTTGATTTTTATCTAAATTAAAAGTGTTGGCATCTTCTGGTTCATCAGAATACCAATTTTGAGAAAAAACTAAGCTTTGCAATGAACATGAATAGCAACTGATTCCTCAGAGGTATAAAAGAAAATGAGTAGTAGCAGAATTAGTGGAAAATGGAGGCCGATAAATCTTCAAGGGATTTATTTGAGTAAGCACATTTTAGTGAAGTTTAAATACAAGTAAACTCAAGTGCAGTGTGATTCATTGACTTCAAATTTAACTGAACAGCTCTCAAATAATCATGTCAAGAAATACTGAATGAGTGCTAAGTGTAAGTATACATTTCTGTAGAAAGAAAACTTGGAAAGAACTGCTTTTGCAAATTCTAATACTGTTGCAAATACATGGCTGTGAAGGAATAACACTAGGATATAATTTTTTTTTTTTTTTGTTAGCAATACATAGTGAAATTGTAGATGTAGAGCCAAAAGGAAGCAAAATAAATAATAAAATCAATTAAGCATGTTGTTCAAGCATATGACTCGAAAATGAAAATAATGCAGACCAAAAATACATGAACCAAAATACGTAAGTAGCATCTAAAGCCAACACTGATACTCCAGATTATCAAGGCTAAATCTAACTATGTGAACAGCAGAACATTTTCTTCCACCACATTAATGTTTAGCATTATGTTTACTATCAGAATACATTCAGCTCCTTATTACAGAAATGAAGAGGTTTTAGAGACATGCGCATGTACAGCATTTTAAATACATCAGACATACATAATGTGCAGCATAAAAGTGTTGAGACAAATTCTGATTAAGAAACAGAGAAGTCCAGTTGGATGTGAGCTGACTACATTAGCATGCTTCTGTCTATCAACTGCCACTACTATCTTATAGATATTCTACTTTTTAAAATATGAACTATGTTCTATCTTTAGGTCCTAAAATACAAAAAGGGAAAGGAAACACATATCTGATATATGCCAGACTTCTAAAAAAAAAAAAAAAGGCATAA
>VWZN01013412.1:55954-68889 GCA_013396955.1 Regulus satrapa
AAAAAAAAAAAAAAAAAAAAAATTTGGCAAGAATTTCCAGACACAAGTTACATAGGTAAGAGAGGGCAACCAAGGGCAACCGGAGTTGAGCCCACATACATCAAAGCAGACTCAGGCTTTGGGTACCTATCCAAACTGAGCCTTCAAAGGTTCTGATGTTGCCGTACTGTTTAGCTTGAATCTTGTCTAAGCTTGTTCAGGAGAACCCACAGTCAGAAGTATGGAAGAAGGGAAAAAGAACACACATTTTCCAAACTGATTGCAAAACAAAACAAAAAAATGTAAATCTACCTGCTGCAGGGTAATACTGGTAAGCGTGGCTAGCTATTGTTGCTCCATGCTTTTCAATTTCCATATATTAGCATTCATTGCCGACATTATTAAATCCAAAGTTATTTGGATGCTTTGATCAGCAAATTGAACCCTGACTCTATATATGATGTACCTATATTCACGTAAAGTTTACAAAACTATCATATTTCCCTATTTTAACTTTTTTCCCCCGCATGCTGTGAGTTTCCATATATCCCACAGCCATACATTCCAAACACAGACTATTTTATTTAGTAATTTATTCAAGAATTTAGATAAAAAGAAAAGCAATGGAAATTGTTTGGCAATCTCTATATAAACAGTTCCTATACATTTGGGTTGAATCATCCAGCAATCACTCATCTTGACATGCCTGCGACAGATAAAACTTTCATCACCAATATGCCCTCTTGACTTAGAGACCAGGAGAGAGGGGATCCATATTACAAAATCTCTTTTACTGTGTATGGCTATCACTAAAATTAAAATCACATTAAACATAAGCAAGTCAGAATTTTGGCACTGTTTTTCCACTCAGCACAAATAACCCCACTCTCCATTGTAAATGGGGGAGAAACAACAGCAGTGGCAACCACAACAAAAGAGTGGATTGTGTGTTCCCTACACAAAACAGAAAGCTGTGCCTATTCAAAAAATCTTGGCCATTTGTCAGAAATTACAGAACTGATGTTGGAGCCCAATATTAGCTCCAGCCAAAGCAGTGGTGAATTACCTTGCCTTTCAAATAATTCCTATTAGCAAGGAAAGATTCTCTTGCAGCACATATCATATGGTCCTTATGCAGACTGAGAAACAGAGCCACTTTCTTAAAAAACCCGAAGTAAAATAAATTACAAAAAAAAAAAGACCAAAGTGAGAGCAAATAGATTCACTCTGAGTGGTTTGTCTATTAGTTGCCCTTTTTATCCCTTATTTTCTTTTTGAAGCTGATAAACAAAGTGAAATCCTGATGAGAAAGCTACTCTTACATGCTTCCACCTTAATAATTTGTTATGAACTGGCTTTAAAACAGTAGCATTTTTTGGATAGCCATATGATTTGAGTAAATGCATTCACTGAGGAGTACAATTTCTGTTTTACCCATTTCAATTCTGGTCAGAAAAGGGGGAAGGACAGTGCAGAATAAGAAAATTCCTTGATACTTTGCTGATGTGGCTTTGCAGCAGCTTCATGAGTGCTGGCAACCCTTTAAAACTGGCAAGGGATGCCAGCGCCAGCCTGCTGACTCCTGGATGAATATATATAGTGCAAATAATGCTGTTCTTGAATCAGTTTTTCCCAAACTCCCACATAAACTTTCCATGGGAAAATCTCATAATGCCTGCATAAGTGATTTTATGAATCTAGCTTTCAGCTTTTGATAGAAGATTTCTTACGCTACTAGCTTTGATTCTTTATTGCACAAAGGGGTGGTGCCAAAAGCCTTCACATTAGCCTGGACCATACCGACATCAGAAGTCTAAATTAAACATCAGTAATCTGCCAGGATCATAAAACACATACAAAAAAAAAGATTTTTTTTTTTTTTGCCTGAGAGGTAAATATGTAATTTTAGAAACACAAGTACAACATAGGTGGCAGAAGCTACACGCAGCAACATATAGACAAAAATTAAAACTACCAATAAGAGTAGAAATCTTCAGTCTGCAGAGACATACAGAAATGAACAGTTGTTTTACTCCTAATGAAAATATATTTTGAAATAAGTTGGACAGTATATTTCTTTTCCAGGAATAATGTGCCTAAATGTTCCTTTAAAAAATATATAACTACCTCTCTAAAGGTTACAGAGAGGTATAACCACAGATTACACTAATATTTCCATTCTCAAAAATCCCCTGTACGCAAGCAAGTCTTACCACATTGCTCCTGTCTTCCTCCTCAGAGCTGCCTTCCTGCCACCTCAATTTCCAATTCAGTACCTCACCAGTTTTGAGAAATATCCAGCAATGATGTTGAGCTGATTTGTTACACTGGGATGTATCCCACAAAAAGCGAAAGCTTTTACCGTGTTTTCACGTATAAAGAAAGCAACTATTAAAGCAGCTTCTGGGTTCACTGGCACTTTGGAGTCTAGAAAAAGTCCTAAAACTACTTGCAGAGGCTACAACAGTGCCTTCTTTGAAGTAATGTTGCAACTTGTGCAAAGGAATTTGGGATGTACCTGAGATCTGAAGGAGCGGGCTACAAATTAACACAGCCAATTAGGTGCAGAAGCTGAGAGTCCAACACGGATGGGGTGAGATAACCACAACTGAATAAAAGGACTGCCAAATGTGAGCCAGTTGGCTGAGTACTGATCATGTCATTCTGCTCATCTAATTGCTGCCCATCAATAATCAGTTGCTGTTCGCAGCTCCCCATGACAATCAATCCAAGCTAGGGTTGCTCCTAATTTTCCAGTATAGGAATAGCTGTAGAACATCCACAACTGCTTTTTCAAACAACTCAAGAGATAAATGTTTCATCCACATATCAGTGTACAAATCCTTCCCAAAATGGGACTAGTCAAGAGTAAATAATTACTCCTGCAGCAGTTTCATTTGATAAACAATAAGACATAAGGCTACAAAAGTGATCTTGGTACCATTAACAGTCAGGAGAGAATCCAACTTCTAAAATTACTTGATTAACTGATACAGGACCAAAAAACTGTGACAATTCTGTAGAGAATGTTTCACAATAAATGTAGTCATTTTTTAGGGATTAGTATTAGCTATAAATTTCTCAGCCCCTGAAATCTGGTACAACCGGATTTATACAGCAAAGATGCCTTCCTTTGAAGAAGACAGAGATGAAATCAGAGCCAATTAAATTTAAGCATCACTTAAACGATTCCTTTTGTTAAGCAGTATGTATTGAAAGAATAAGAATACATGAGAGAAATTAGAAATTATCTTCATAATTTGGCCGTGGCTTCTCTTCTTGTGAGTAATGAGAACAGCCCAAGATCACAGATAAAAACCTTAATGTCATAAGACATTTGTACAACCATTGTATGTAACTAACAAGATGGGTATATATAGACATTTATGACCTAAAGAACAGACACTGCAGTAAACCAATGCATTTGTGAAGTACATGGTACTTGGGTCTTGTCCAGCATCAAAATCTACTGATTAAACCAAACATAGACTCGAGTCTCTCTTTTTAGAAAATATCTTCGTTATCACTGAACCCCATATCATCTTGATAGGCCTTGGCCTATTAATAGAAAAATAATTAATCTTTATGACTCCCAGATCTAAATAAGCAATTTGATTTCCCATCCCGTTACAACCTAAGTTGTTGAAGCTCTGGATCTCCTTTGAGTCTGAAACAAAAACACCCACCAGCTCCACTCATAACCCTCACGCTTCATTCACCCACAGCAGAACCTACATGTAGTTTCCATTTTGCCTCCTCACAAGATGGCACGCTTGTCTCACGCCAAGAGCACAAATAAGTCAGTAGTACACTCACAGCATCAAGGATAATTAAAGGTTAGGCATGGAGGTGGCAGCAACATGCTCCCACACCACCAACGGCACCGGCGGGGCTGCAGGTCTGTCTGCCTGTGCCGTGGCGCCTGAAACACCACGGAGGCACTGACCTGCTGCTTCTCGCTTCCCGAGCTCAGCTGTGGGACCCACTGGGGGCTTGGAAGCTGCAAACCCCAGAAGAAAAAAAACGTGGCTCCTTAATGCCAAGCTGAACTTTATCTGCATAGAGCTCTACTGGCCTCTGAGCTAAAGGGGACTTGAGTAATTCAGGAGTACACTGTAATCTGGGCAACATACACGCACTTGATTAGACTCTAAAATTACTGAAAATTACCATCTCCCTTGCGTCTTTCTAACAGCTTGACATATCAATGCCTAATGTCTCATTATGTTTCAATTTGAATCATGACTGTAAATCTCTGGAAATAAAGAAAAAGAATGAGACGTAAGATTTGGCTGAAAAAAATGAGGATGCATGAGAGACTGGACATTAGAAACTTTATGTACATATTAAAATCAGCAACAAAAACATTATATCACTTGAGAAATGGCAAATCTACTGGAGGTACTGGAATAAAGATCCCATGCTTCACTAATCACAGATAGAGTTAAAATTTATTCAGATTTAAAGAAATGCCTCTTTTTTTTTTTTTCTTTAAAGACATATGTGGGTAATAGACACAATAGGAATACAGGAATATAATTTTAACTGTTGATTTCATTCACATTCACTATAAAAGATCCACCAAAACAGAAAAGACACTACTTTTTGTTTCAACTGCAGAAAGAGTGCATAAAGTCAGGAACTTCTGTTTACATGGCAGGCAAGTACACATATTTAATTGTACACACAGACCCTTCAAGTTAACCTATGTCCTTTATACAGGTAACCAGCTGCTAATCATTTTCTCCCAATCCCTGCATTTTGCTCTGAATTCACAGCATCATAAGAAAATTTGATCTTTGAACCCAGCAAAAATGAAATACATCTTAAGCTGTACTGGAACTGGCATGTGACCACTGTAACTGGGGTTCAAGAAGTGAGAAGATATCAAAGGTCTAGGCATCAAGATGAGCAAAAGAAAAACCATGTGCAAGCTCACACTGCCATAGCAATGCTGTGCAAGCTGGAAACAGTGAAGCCACATGAAAGCATCAGGCACTTTTCACTGCCAGTTAAACTGCTTCCTGTAATTATAAATATACAAAGGTTAAAGTAAGAAAATTATTACAATGCACTGATATAAAATGAATTCTCAAATACTCAAAAGATTAATCAACAACAGTCTACCAGCATAAGATACTGTGGCAACACTCAGCATTTCTGAAGCAGACAGCCTGGCACTTTATTTGCTTTGATACATGAGAAAAATCCAACATCAGATCGTGGGTGCATCCCAACTGTGGGATACTCTTCTGCAGATCCCAGCTCCAAATGCTCACCCTGGCAACATCCTGACTATGCGTCAGAAAATCTGGTTTGGCACCATTCTCCTCAGCATTTTGGACTCCATCAGTAGAAACTCAAGTGAAGAGACAAAACCCAGCATGCGCCATCCAGCAGATTAGAATTGCAGAGTCTGGTCTGCAGGAGAGAATCAGCAACTGCTCAGCGCTGGCTTATGCTTCTTACAAGCATTCCACCTTTCAGCAATACTGAAGAGACATTTTCTGCTCTAGTTTATAAATTTTGTTCATTATTATTTTTTTTTTTTCTCCTTAAATTGAATAGTAGATGATTGAAATAGGAGAGGCAAACCTATGGTTAGGCATGTCTCATAATTTTCTTTATGTCCATAGAAAATCAACATTTACACTGATCACTCCCACTCCAAAGCAGCCATATCACAGCCATGTTTACACTGTTTTTGTAGCAGTCATCAAGAAGTGAACCTGGCCTTGAGACCAAATGACAAAGCAGAGACTGAAACTCTTCTATACAATTCTCAAGTCACTTCTTTCCATTTGAACTAGTCCATTGGGGTCTAGAAATCTCATTTCAAACAGCTGCATCACAGATGAGCTAACAAGACAAATATTCAAGTGTTTATACAGAAAATACTAAGGAAACTGAATGATACCAGAAGTTTTATGGTATCTTCAATCTAGAGAAGTACAGAGATATACAGAAAATTACCGAAAATTGTACTGAAAGTGGGAATGAAAACAAGTAGGGAAGAATGCAAGCTCTGGGAAATAACAATCCCTCACACTTCATTAGCAGTGACTGAAGAAGGAAAAAAATAAAGAAAACAACACAGTAGTAGACAATAAATATAAACCAGTTCAAATCACACTTTGAAAGGCCTTATGTCCCAGGCAAAAAAATTGAGCATAAACAGGTAAGTAAGGATGTAACTGATGATACTGCATTAAGGAAACCATTTAAAAATGGTCAAGAAAGGATAATTTTAATGAAAATTAATGAAGATATAGAAGACATAGATGGCGAAGGCTCTTCTCTTTATGAACATGTGAAGTGCAGCTCATTTAGACAACGAACACAATTGCTAGCAGCAGGTAAACATTAGGGAGGGAAAAGCTTAGGATCCAGTTGGCATAAGAACAAATAGACTAGCCATGATTAACTTTGGGCTGAAAATGAGAAGGAAGGGTTTTAACTGACAAAGCAGTGAGGCTATGAAACATCCTTCTACCAGACGCTGTCAAGGCAAAAAAACACTACCTAATTTTAGGATAAAGGTGGGTCACTTCATAAAAAGGATTACATACTGTGGTTGATGTTCAAAGAGCTACCTATTGCTCACAATTCCCACAGAACTTCAGGACAACATACACAAATCCCTTGTTCAGGGTATGCACAGCCTTACTACTATTCCTTAAGAATATACATGCCAAGGGCACTGTTTCCTCAAAAGCAGTTGGGGTGAAAATTATTGTCTCTTATCATTTTTGTTTAAATATTTTTATTTTCATAGCGACCTTCTGCACTCCCTTTAAGGCAAATAGCTTTAAAACACACTATCTTCAGCATTCAAACTAAATACAATATATGTATTACTTACTTGGGCAACAGGAATCAATTGTGACATTATAAACATTTTGTAAAAAAAGCCATCCCTGCTATCTACTGTCTTACCAGTCACTTGTACATCTGACTGTGCAGTATTTCAAGCATGCATTGTACATTCTTTTTGTGTTTTGAAGAGAGTTTAGTAATTAAAAATGCAATGAGAAGGCAATTCTTGAGTCCTCTACATAGGTTTCATGGAAGACACATCCAGAGTTCCCAACACTGCTTTGCCAGAAGAATCTAACAGAGCTACATCTAAAAGTGGAGGGAAAAATATGGGTAAAGTTATTTTCAGCAAATTGTGCACGAAGCCTGAGTGGACAGCAGTCTACAGATAGCATCTGTAGAAATCTGATAGATCAAGTTCAGGCAAGTTCTGATAGACTGATAGATCAAGTTCAGGCATTTTGAAACTACACCTTGCTGGTCATCAAAAAAACCTTTCTTTTTTTTTTCTTTGTAACACGAAACATTAAAATTCTGCACGTTACAGTTTTCAACTGAACTTAATTTCTTTGGATGAAAATAAACATGTAATGGGTGATGCTGGCTGTTCTCTCTACTGAAGAAAATTAACCTTTTGCTCCAATTCAATGGGGAAAAAAATACTGCCTGTCTCCCTGCGCCTTCTTGAAGCTACCACATCTCTCTAGATTGTTGCAACACCCCTGTTCTCACATAAGCCACAATGCCAAAACAGATGGCTACAAAGAGAAGTTGACCAATGCAACTTTTACAATTCCTAAAAAGCTTTTTATGGGGCTCATTTGGGCCTGACCAAGCTTCACATATTATTTTGGTTTAACTGGGTAAACACCAGGCTATTTGTTCCAAATTTCTTCTTCTTCTTCTATACTGGCATAATACATTACTATTGCTTTTTATTTTCTTCCTGATGCACTAAAATGCATTTAAATAAATAAATGTACTTATTTATTTAATTTTTTATTACATTTATGGTACATACTGTCTGCTATAACCAGAGCTCTTGGATTATCCTTGGTTTGACAGTCCTTTCCAGCATTTTGTTTCTGCTTGATGTAACACATGAAGGTCTTTTTCTCCTTTAAATACAGTGATGTTTTTGCTTCTGCTTGTGACAAAACACAAAGATGTAAGATTCCCCCACTAAGCACACAGAGGGGAGGGTAACCCTGACAAAGTTCAAATAAAAACTTGGTTACATTTCTCATCAGGAGCAGAATTGAGACGGTGCCACGGGCAGATCAAGGAGCCAGGTCCAGAATCCAAATGTGCAATTTTATGATGGGCTTAAGCCCTACTGGACCTGAAGGAATGCTGCCTGTCCTTTCACCCGGCTCTGCGAGCCCAGGCCCTGCCCTCTCCGTGCACCCACGCTGGCTAAGAACGCCCTGCTCGCAGCCCAGGGCTGGCAGGGGCCAGTCAGACTGTGCCTTTCGGTGGCAACTCGGACTTGGATTAAAGGAGCTCACTTCTTCTCTGGACAGCCCAGCTCCCATCTCCTACTCTGCCTTTGCAAACTCCACCAGCACTGGAACTAGCAGTAGGAACAAGCCAGGAAAGGGTCACACACACCTGAAAAACCTCCAGTACCTACTCCTCACCCAGAAGGATGGCAGGGCAGGGGCCACACTCCTGGCCTGGCTGATGGCTTCTGCACACCTGCAGCCCACCTTGCCAGCACACAGGGAGCACAAACCCATCCTTGACAGAGCAGGGGAACAAAAATAAGCCAGGCCTTAAAGGAAGGAACTATTAAAATGTCTTTTTAAAGAAGAGAGGGGGAAAAGAAGATTTCAAGAGAAAATAATCTTTATCTGGCAGGAAATATAAATGCTGTCTTCAGAAAAGTAAAATCATTGCAAGCAAACTGATTCATTAAGAAACATGCAGAGGAGGATTATAATGCCCTCCTTGTCATTAAAATGCTTTGAAACTATACTTCTGTCAGCTACGCTAATGATACTCAGATTTTGTATTATACAGCAGAAGCTATGCTCTGGCTAGAATTTGGTGCACTGTGTTACACAGGAGTTCACATTAGAAAAGCAGTTATTAGTTCACATTGACTATAAACATGTTTAAAATGCACAAAAAAAACACAACCATACCATACACATATCAGATGGAAGTGTGATCAACTGGTCCACACAAAGAGGAAAATTCCTCTTCTACCAAGGAACCTCCTTTGCTAAGTGAGAATCCTATCTTTGACATATTTTTCTACCAAATAAAAAGACTTCCTTAATGCTGTAAGTCTAATTTTTTTTCTTTATGTCCACAAACAAATACTAACGAAGAGCACGATTAGAAATAAACTATCCATTTATATCTACCTTTTTACCTGGTAGAAAGGACTTTTACTTCAGCAAAATTCAGGTCTGGCATATTTTGATGACTTTACATAAGCCCTTATTAAATATAGGAAAATTCAGGCTCCAAACCCCAGTGGAATTGGTACAATCACATTTCTATGTGATTTATCAGCTTCACTGTCACAGTAACTAACGGTGCATTTCTCTGCTTGGTTGTCTCTGTAAGCTGTCAGAAGAAGTCACTCCATCAAACAGAAATTTAACACTATTTTTATTGCTTATCTCTTTTGCCTTGGGTTACATCAGTAAGTCATCTCCCTCTGTCAACTTGACAAGAGTTTTTTGGTGTTGATCTTAAAAGGACACAGCTGTGACAACTTTGGTTTGGGTTGCTTTTTGTTGTTTTTGTTTGTCTGTTTGTTTGTTTTGTTTTTTATTAATAGTTCTCAGCTGAATACTTGTTTTTGATAGTTCAGGATCTTCATCTGGCACTGTTTTATACCCCGTGAGTAGACAGAGCACAAAGTATTGTACACTCGGCCCCACAGCATCTTCAAACCTTTATTGCAAGAGGCACTGGAAAAGTCAGAGGTAGATATTATTCCAGCAAGGCCATGATTCATTACAACAGGTCTTCCAGATTTGATCTTATTTTCTTAATGCTCTGTTATTAATTAATATAAACATACATCCTTTCTTCCATAGCCTCTGCTCAAGATACTAAGAACTCCAATCTCTGGACCCAATCACCCCTGGCATTTTCTCTCATGTTACTTAAGTAACTGCAGCTGACTCTCTCCAAGTCCCAGCATTTGAAGATCAGGATGAAAAACCTGCTCAGGATTTTAGACTTAGGAAGGAAGAACATACTATGAACTACATACTGTGAACTTCTCTTAATACAATACCCCAGGTAGGGGATATTTGGAAAATACAAAAAATATTTAGGCACTCTGAAAGTGGCACTTCTGTTTCTGCTATGCACCATCTAATAAATGCAACTCATTCCTGATTTAAAGAAATAACATGATTTTGTGCCAAATACCTCAGAAAGTAAAGAGAAACAAGCACAGAACATATTTCAAACTCATTGCACTATTTGCACTGATGGTTACTTACATTAATAGAGATTTTAATCACAGCAACTTACACATGGCAAAACTTAACTGTGATTTAAACTAGCAGGCCAAAAACATCAACATACACATACAATTATATTAAAAGAAATTACATGTTTTCACTGTATTTCTGAACAGTGAGAACTCAGGAAATAATTATTTAAATGTTGTAGTTTTATCAAAAGGAGTCTTCCTTCGGCTAGTGACTTATGTACATTGTAGCTATTTCCACTTAATCAAACAGTTACACAGCTCAACAACATCTTTTTGTGTTTACATATGGGTTCATCTTGATACATAGTACAGATTTCACTCGATGTTGCGAATTTACTAGATAAGAAAGTTTCCTTATGGCTCATGAAAACTGGAGTAATATTAAAAATCATTAAAAATCTCTTTTAAAGTATTGCTCATCAGTTCAATGATGCCTGAGGTACGCAGGAAGGGGGGGAAAGACATTTACAAAACCTGGCTTGAATTAAAAACTAATTTAAACAAAGAATTACATGTGAGTCGTTCACTGTGTGTTGTTCATCCAATTGTTTTGGTTTATCACCTCTAGAGGTAACAAAGCTCATTATCACACACTTTCTTTTCGTCCATAGAATGGAAAAGGAAAATAAGTTCTCTGTTGCCTTTCTTTTATTGTTTCTGGTAATTTTAGTTTTGAAACAGAGTCACTGAGCAGAATGCAAAATGGAGAAAATAACACCAGCGTAGGAAGCCTCTGGCAGAAGCCAATTTGACTGCTTCCACAAACTGGTCCCAAGGGTTTAGATAGCCATTTCCACCAGGATTGTGGTGTGACATTACTTAAAACTTTGGCAGCAAATAAGTAAATAAACACAACCAAACAGTACATAAAGGTGTGCAGACTTATACCTTAACACTGATCAAAATCCAAAAGTTCTATTTTAAAAGGTATATATTTAAGTCTATTTTTTTTTTTAATATGGGTTTCTCTCTTTAAAAAAAAAAAAAAAAAAAAAAAATTTTTTGTCTTTAAGCATTAATTATTGCGTACCTTGGTTATTCATATTAGATTAGTTAGGAGTCCAGCGACTGCTTTAATATATACTGCAGTAGTTTCATATAATATCTTTCGGGATAGAAATATGCTTTAAATTAAAAATCAAACCACATACATGATGCTACCAGTTTTGCTATGCTCCTGCAAGTATCTGCAGCATCAGACTATTATGTGCGAGATGATCACAGAAGAGAAAAACCTAACTGGCAGAATTCTCAATGGGTTTAAACCAGAACAAAAAAAGTGTACTTAATTTAGGAGCTGAAAGTCTGTCTGTAGTTTGGCACATACAGCACATCAAACCATGTAATTTTATAAAAATCAAATAACTTTGCAAATCACTTCAAATGTTTCCTTTCTCATTGGTTTTAATCATGTTTGAAAGTGGAGAAAAAAAAAATACAGGATGAAATGAAAGCAAAATGTAATGATCTAGGACTCTTAATTCTCCTGAATGAACATTCCTAAATTTCTGGATTGTGGACCACTGTCAAACTTCAAACATAACAGGGAGCCACTATGCAGCCTTCACACCAAACTTTTAATTAAAAGCCCTAAATGGATGATATGATACTGCAGATCAGTATCATACCATGACTATATATGTCTGCAGACCACAATCTGGAAACAAAGATACTAAAAGATTCATTTTCCAAAAGGGAATGCTAGTCTCTGGGCTTCTTGGCATAGTCATTTTATATACTGAGATATTACACAGTATCTGAGCATGCAAACATTTTAAGACCTCAATTCTATGGGTTTTTAACAATACAAGTGTGATATACCAATTTACCAAATATCACAAGTCAATTCCAAGATGATTCAATTAAAAAAAAAAAAAAATTATCCTGGTATCTCACTTTGAATCTAGACTGTTGGGTTGCAAGTTTTTTGGGGTTTTTTCCCATGCAAAATGACTGGACTTGCATCCTCACAATAAAGTATCCATAAAATGTGGATAAAAAGGCCAGCCTATGAATAGAGAAAGCTGTACTTGCTTCAGGCTTATCACAACAGAACGTGGAACAGAATTTTGGAATTTATTTATAAATATACATACATGTATTATTTTAATAATATATACAGCATAAAAAATGTTGTTTCATGTATATATGCATATACGAAAGTGCTCAGAAGGAAAGAAAAAAAAAATCAAAAGGAGACTATATCCATTCTAATGGCATTATCTAAGATTATTGGGGAAGGGGCTTGGGAAAGAGAGGGGGAAAAGAGGGGCAGACAGAGAGGAAGAGAGAGAGGATTGTCCTGAAGCTGGAGCGGGACAACCGTGACTGCTGTTTTCTGCCCAGGACTCCAGTGACAGCGCGGGGGGAAGAGCGGGTAATCAGCGCATTCTGGGAAGCGGGCAGAGAGAGAGGGAGCAACTGCTTTCCGCAACACTTCCTGCGATAAGGGAGCCAGCGCTGGCACACGGACACGGACACACACGCGAGAGGCGGCAGCGCTTCATGCGGCGGCAAACGTGACCCGCGGCCCCGCGGCGCCGGCACANCGCCCATTCCCTGAGCACTGTTATTAAACCTTGAAAAGACTTGCAAAGAAAGTAAACAAGGCAGGGGAGGCAGGACAGGCATTAAGGCCAACACGTCCCGTATCATCCAATAACTTCCCCTTACATGC
>VWZN01013412.1:69237-86256 GCA_013396955.1 Regulus satrapa
CGCGGCCGCGGCCGCCTGCGCTGGGCCCCCGCCCGGCGGGGGCTCGTCCCGTCCCGTGGCGCTCCAGCTGATCCCAGCCCACGGGGACCAGGTAAAACAAGCTGTGGTGGGCCCTGCCGGCCATACCAGCCACGTCCCCCCGGTCAAGATAAAGGCAGGAGCGATCTCCGCATTTTTAATGCAAATGAGATGCAGTCCGCAGGCTCTCAGCAAATTGCCAATGCACTGGGGATGCCACGGCTCTTTAGCTTTGTTTCCACATGTGCTGAAAGTTGATGAGTGCTGCTTGTGTTTTTCTTCCCACCACCAAAGGACACAACACAGATATAGGAAATAGGAAAACCGATGTTCCAGTAGCACTTACAGACCAGACTGCCACTGCCAACATCTTTAGTTGTATCAGAACTTCTATCAGTGCCATTTCACTGGCACTTCTTCTGAAATTCATGTTGGATAATTTTAACTCAGAGCCAGAATATCTCTCAGTAAAAGGAGAATATAGTGCATTTATGGAGTTACCATCTCTGCACTCACATTTTAAGCATAACTATCTCATCGTTAGACATTTGAGGGAAAGGATTTCGGCACAGAAGGTCTATCTATGTTTATAAACTGGGGGCATTTCACATGTTGCAAAAGTACTATATGATAGCAAATGAAAGAAGGTTCCATTGCCTTAGTATGAACTCACCACAGGCGTGCTTAAAACAGAAATTAAAGACATGATTCACTGTAATAAAGACACCCCAAACAACTATTTAAAGTGATTCAAAATACAACATTTGGGGGTGGGGAGGTGATGATACAGTGCACCTACTTCTCCCCCCAAAGAAAATACAAGCTCCAGTAATAGTAACAATTACAAATAAAGAATAATGATAATGGCACATATTTATACTTTATGCAGAAGTACAGCAGGGTTCTTAAGATTAGTCTCGCTTTCAGTTTCACTCAGCACTGAACTAGTCAGCTTTGCGTTAAAGAGGTGTGGAGTGTTACTTAGGAGTTACAGAAAGTACATCATCATGTTAAAGAAAAACAGAAAAAACAGTGTCATAACCCATACAGCAAAATTATGGCTAAAACAGAAGATAGGATTCTCACATACCATTCAACACATCCTTTCCTCCCCAAATGCACAACAGACATAGAGACAGGAGCTTCAAATACTTACTAAACTTATGCAGAAAAATAAATGGGTATCAGTTGCGTGACTTAAAAAGTCCGAGGAAAAAAAGGAACAAATTTTTCATGGAAGCCTTGAATCATACAAGCTGCTCATTTGCCTCATTCATGTCCTCCTCCTTTCACTGCATTTCAATGTGAAGAAGGCAGCCTAAACAATATTCATCTTAGAAATCCAAAACATTGCAGAGACCACACTGCAGCAACAGATATGCTTCATATGCACTGACGTACCTCCTCAACATCTGAAAGAAATTCCAGCTCCAGTCAACCCATAAGAGACATGTTGCCTGACTGTACCTTGATGGTATTGTTTATGAAGATGGTGATTTACACACTCATAATGATTTAAGCAGCTACTTTGCATACATTACAGAGAGAACCTGAAACATGTGACCTGCTTCACAGGGCAGGATTATACCTCTGGTCTTGTTGTGTCATGTGCAACCACATTATTTAGTAGTTAAAGGCGAGCGAGCACGCTGGTATTCTATTGCCCTCACCATGTATGCAGCGCGAGAGTTACACCATGCCTCTGAAACCAAAGGTGAGCTTCTCAGCTTCTAAAGATAGATAGTTAAATAAATTATATAATTGTCAAAGGGGCTCAGTCAAACCTACCACATGGTTCTGCCCACTCAGGATTATGACATTTGTTGGCAGACTTTTTAGGACAGGAAATCTTTCATGGTGTTACTACAATGATCATATTCTTAGGGATTACTTCAATCGCTTTCTTCAGTAGCTAACTTTCATTAGCACTCACACCATCTCTCACAAAGCACTGATAATATATGCATGATCATCAGCAACTAGGAATAAACAAAAAAAAACCTTAAATCCTTTTTTTCTAATGTTGTTCTCAAGAAAAAGACAAAAACTTTTCAGAAAAATGGAAAATGACATCCAAAGAATGGCTGGACTCTGCCTGTCAGCTCCTTCATAATTTTTAGTTGTTTTTTTTATTGATCCATACACTTCTTATGCACAACTTCATTACTGCTTTGATAATTAAAAGATAATTAAATACAAGACAGAGCATGTATCATGCTGGGGAATCACTTAGCAAGTGAACTGTTGCGCTGAAAAGTGAAATTCTTTCTGTCACTCACGGCACAGTGATACATCAGTAACAGACACCACCAGAGCTATTCCAGGGATGATCCAGTGGCTTACCGGAGCCACGGAAAGCAGCAGAAAAACATAAGGTTCAGAACTCAAGGGAATTCCTGCCACAAGGGCCTTCACACTTTGCCAACACATAAAACAAGAGCAGATTCACATAGGTTTACATCAACTTCAGAGCAAGAACAGCATTTCCCATATAATATGTAATAAAAGATGCTAAAGTCTGATTTTTTTGGTTTTTTTGTTTTTGTTTTGTTTTTTTTTTAATTTAAGAAAGGAACATTGGTGGGTTAAAGAGGAAGCATCTCAGCAGCACCAGGAGTGAAGGCACCAAAGCTCTGATGACAGCTTTGCCACTGGCTCACTAACACTGCAGTTATTTAGGTTCCCTGTGCCCTGGCTCACCCATCAGTACAATGGGTATAATACTTCATCCTGTCCTTAAAGGCAATTAATGCTTGTAAACTACTCTGGGAACCTTGATTAAAATGCGCTGCAGCTTTGCGATAAGTATTCCCTCTGAAAGAGCACACAAGCTGGGTTTTGATGGTGGGAAGTACTACCTGACGGCTGCAAAAGAAAAATTCTCATTCCGAATGAGATGTATGTGCCTGACCTATGCACATGTAGGTGGATCCCTCCTGGAAATTTTTTTCTCCTTTTTTGAGTTACTATGCGTATATTGCAAAGAGAGGAGCAGCGAGAACAGATAATTATAAAGCTTTTGAAAAGCTCTGGTATTTTCACCAGAGGATCACAGTGGGCCGTCTTCAAGAATTCTGATGCAGAGCTCTATGTAATTAAAAAACATAATTATTTGTAATACTCCTCAAACCCTGTTTTCATTAAGGAGATGAGGGGAAAAAAAAAAGACAGATCACTTTAAATATGAATGCTTTATGAATAAAGAATTTTTTTTTAATTGATGAGCATTCATTTTCCCATACAGTCACATAAAGTCTGAGTAGTTCATGTAAAACATAATTATCAACTTTTAAACCACATTTTCCCCTTGAAAATAAATAAATAAGGATGCCAAAATCTTTTTTGTTCATTAAGAGTCAGATCCAGCAGAAAACATCTGCAGACTTCTAGACGAAGCAAGCCCTGGAAGGCCATGGTACTGGCTGCACCTCGTGCCAACCTCAAAAATTTGGCTGGTTCAGAAAGATTTAAACAAAACAAAAAAAGCCCTGCAGCTTTACATGTCTGGGAATTGTGGAACTGCGTTAGGTTTATGAATAAAGAACAGGGGTGAGAAAAAAAACAACTCCTTTTATAAAGGAGATCCCTCTCTCCCTCCTGCCCTCCAGCATTCTGGGTGCTAGACAGGGGCTCCTCTCCCTCCCCAGGGACACCAGGGCCGTCAGCAGTTGCGGCCCAAAACGTGGGGTCCACCTGCACGCCCTGCTGCAGAGGGGATTGGGGCCCCAAATCCGGCGCTCGCTGCCACTTGGCACATCCAGCAGGCGCCCAAGCATCCAGCTCCCAGCCGTGCTCCCAGACGTGCGGTAGCTGCCACTGGCAAACCCGAAGGAGCGTCCCTGGGATGGGAGCCAGCCTGAGCTGTTCAAAGGACACTGCCGGGCCACCACAGAGGGGCAGGCAGAGCTCAGGGTGAAGAGCCACCCCTGCGAAGGTGCCAGGGGACACAGCAGTCTCCCATGAACCAGCAGCCTCTCTAGCCCCGTGGAAGAATTGGGCCCTGGGAGCAGCCCAGGATTTCTACCATGGGCTTGAAGAGGCTCCAAGGTGCAGCAGAGGGAAGGAGCCTCAGCCACTGCAGGCAACCAGCAACTCTTATTTAGATTTCAGGCTACCCTGAATATGTGTATGGAAACACCAAAGGGGAGATGGATGATAGCATTGCCAGGGCTGTTTGCTATAATAAAGGAAAAGTTTAGGATGAAGGCCATGCTACAGCAGGTTCTTTAATTTAATGAAATTTAAAGAACCCGCTCCTAGTGTAGTTGCCACATTTTTAGACCTTTTAAAGAAATAATGGCTTTTTCTGACTAGTTCTTTACTACATCCCTCTTTGGGAAGCCAAGAAAGCTCCCAATTATTCATGTCACACCTTGTCTTCTGCCCTATTCTGAGGACCAACTTACATTTCAGACTGACACGCAGCTCATCTTGTGCAGCCAGCCCTGTACAGGGAAAAGGAATGGGCAGGTATGAAAAGATAGTAACAGTACGCCCATGTGTTCTGCTTAAAGCCATCCCAGAATTTTGGTTTTGCAAGTGTTCATTTTACAGACATCTCCTCAAGAGGAACAGCAGCTGTAGTATGCTGCCTGGGTTAGCAAGATGTGATACATGCAAAGAGATATACTGGATATATATTAGGAGAGCACAGAGGGACTCTGTGCGATGACCATATAACTGCAGACACTCAGCAGGTGTGTATTTACAATACTATTTATATAGTGCTGAAAGTGGACTACATTAATATACAGCGTGCATGATTCACTGTCATTAGTTCTGCCTTCTAATAATGTGGACCCTAAGATAAATAATATGGCTAGAGCCTCTCCCATACAAAAAACCAGACTTGTTAGTATAGTTATATATACAAAATTTCCAACTGCATTCAGAGATTCTTTTAAAATTATTAAGACTTATTGAAGTGAAACCTTTGTTTGAGTTGAAATGAGCCAGCTGATACAAAAAAGCAAATGGAGAAATCAATACTTGTCTTTAAAACGAAGAAAAAATTCAGTATCTTAAATAAATAGTATTATTCTAAATATGTACTAAAATAAATAATGTATTTGAACAAGAGTAGATAGAAAATATCCTCATATTTATCATTAGAGCTTTATATACCTGTTGGATTACTACTTTCAAAGCCTTAAGAAATGTACCACTGTCTTTGAATTAAAATGCACTTTATGTTAAATCTGTGAAGGCTCTCCTGTGGGAAAAAGTGAATTCTACTTTTTTTTTTATTATTATTTTTTTTATGAAAAACAGAAAAGCTTACACAGCCTCAGAAAACAAAAACAAAAACAAACAAATGGCAAAAATCCCAACTTTGTCCATTCAGCCTTTGATTCTGTCTTTGCCTTAATAAAATTGTTGACAGAAATTAAGCTAAACTTTGCAACGACGTTTTCATCTTTCTTTAAAACTGAAGAGTTTAACTAGCTGCAATTCCATCAACCCTGACATGCAACTCACTATAAAGATGAGATCCTTCTCAGTCTTTTGTCCGTGCCTAACATTAAAGGAGGAAAAAAAAATCCATTTATGCTCTACATTTTCGCTAAAAAACATCTCAGTAAGACACCAAGATAATGTCTCTCACAAATCAAAACAGTAGCAGTAGTACCATCTGTAAGCTCAGAATTAAAGAGCCAGCATTCGCTATAAAACTGTAAAAAGTATTTTTAAAACACTTTTTAAAAATCATTTAGCTCATTCTGTAGCATAGGCACCGAAGGCTATAAATAACTGGATCAGTAAGTAAATTCACCATATACTAGAATGACTCCTGAAGTAACTCAGTAAAAGCTGAAGAGCTTTCTGCTAGTAGTTCATGGGATAGCCCAACTCCAAAGTCAGAAGGAGCAAAATATCTCCCTTTCATTAGAAGAGTAGGGAGGAAAGCTTTAAAAGATACACAATTAGTTTTGCAGTGATTAATTCAACAGCTGCAAAGCCAAAAACAACTTTAGGCACTTAACCATGAAACTGTCAGGTCTCTATGCTTGACGATAAAGCATCTATAAAGTAAACATTAACTTCTGTGTTTTTTCTACATGCATATTCCATCATGAGAAGACAATAACCAAAAAATTACCAGGCAAGCTCAGCAGACACTTCCTATACCTTACTCCCCTTAACAAAGAGGTAAGATGTGCCCAGATTCCCTTCCTTTTCCTTACTGCCAGCCCTAGTAAGACAGTTCATACTGGGCCCCTAAAACCTGACAGAAGGGATTGAAAATCAGATTGAAAATCTCTTCCCCAAGGAAGCGATAAATGCATTGCAATAAGGGAGCTTTAGGGACAAGGGGACCCCTAAACTAACCACATCCTATCCATATCAAGGCAAAAGCAGGCAGCAGCTCTTCCACAGACCAACTCTCCCAAGGAAGCAAATGGAAGCTCTGCACAAGTAAGGAATGCAAAAGTGTAAACTTTATGATCTCTTTTAAATAAACTCCAAAACTGAATAGCTATTGAACAAAGTGAAAAAGACCAGGAAGGTGACAAATTAAAAGAACAAATCAACGTATTTCTCTGACCTGCAAATATTTAATTCAAGCACATTCTTCTTCCAAAGAAGATGCATGTGAGCGTTTTGACGGCTGCTCGTAATCAAATGTGTCACTTGCAGAATTACAGCGTTCGAGGAAGGTACTGGGCAACCAAAAATGGTTTTTGCTAGAAGTATGTCACAAGCACATATTTTAGTTACCTCAGAATTGCACATGACTTTGCTTCATTCCTTTGCACTGGCTGCATGCAGGTTGCTTCACAGAAATATAACTGCACTAATCTGCTTGACAGTAAACAGTAATCAGTAAACACTACTTACTGAGCAGATACGTGCCCCTGCTACTCCTTCATTTTACCTATCCTCCGTCTCTGCGCTCTCAATCCCCTTGCTCTCAGAAATTTTAGAGAGGGGAATAAATAAATACAGGTAGTGAAACAATGAAGTCCCATAGCAGGCAAGGTTTTGCTCTCTGAATGGACAAATTCTTAGCTCCATGCAGCTCCAGACATTGAAGGATTAGATCCTAACCAGGGAAAACACAGGAAAATGGTAATAAATATCGCATGGTAATCCACAGGAACTTTGGTCCCAATGTGATTTTTCTACAGTCCTACAAAAAAACAGCATTACAACATCCATAATCTCAGCTCGTATATCAGAGCACTCTCTCTGTTCTCCTTGCCATTCCTTCTTTCATGTAGTGCATTTTCTAAGAATATGTACTTTTTCTGCAAAAGTAAAGTCAATGCAGTCCTATTCCAGACGGAAAGCAGAACAGCAACTCTGTGATAACTACCACAGACCATCGCACTGCACAGAGATACAGGTGAGGAGGGCAGGCTGGGTTAATGGCAGCATTACTCTGGTAGGGACTAATCTGAAATTCCTTCTGACAAAAGAAGTCACAGTTTGCAGGAGAGAAAAAATAAATAAATCGTATTCATGTGCAGTGAGAGCACTTCATGTCATATTGGATTTTACAATATCTTAGTTCTCTTTCTATGTAGGTGTATGTATTTTTGGCAATAAATTCTGAAGACCCAAGAAGGTAAAACATGCTTAACCATGAGTCTCACCCGATTAAAAAAAGTTTCACATCTGCTGCTTCTTTCTTCTGTAATTATTTTTAAGCTACTTCCCACTGACAATTAGCCACTGTCATGCACCACTATAGAAACAAAAATCTTTTAAAATGTCAGCTTTTCAGATGCTTAATTTTGCCCTACTCAGATAAAATGTTTTGTAGCACAAAGTTCAGCAGAGCTGCCAGGTCATCTTTCTTAGTAAAGATTTTCACATGCCCAAATAAAAATTGAGGAACGACCAAAGGAAAAAAAAAAAACTCTAGACAAACAATTTTAAATGTTCCTTAGATAATGCAGTACCACAACAAATCTCCAAGGAAAGTTAAGCTGAAACTGCCATGAACACCAAATAAATCTGCACCACTGGGATATTTAAGGTCCAATAAATCTTACTTTCCAGTGTTTTAAAACTCCAGAAGATAGTTTTGCGGCTCTAGACTCTGTCTGCCTACAAGCTATCAACTCAGACCTGCCATTTGTGAGAAATATTTTCAGAATATACTCATGTTTGTTGAACTACCAAATCATGAAAACCTTTATTAAAAAAAAAAACCACACAAACACACACATATATATACATAAAAACCAACTGAACAAGTTACTCTCTTCTTCTGTTTGTATGAAAATGCTCAAGAAAGTTGGTAAAAATGCCCATATTTACAATTCAAATTCTTTTTGTTTTAGCTATCTTTTGTTGCAGTTAAAAATATAAAGCTGACAACTAACTGTAAAAAAAAAAAAATAAATTACAAAGCCATAAAATTCCTCACACAAGAGTCAAGGGTTAACATCAACCTAAGAAATCACACATTGTACAATTTATCTGATATTGTTAAAAACTACTAACTTCTGAAAAAAAGAAAAAATCAGATATTATTTTTAAAAAAATAAATTATGCACTATGCTGCAACTTTCTGCAGTTTGGTTATACCAAAAGCACATTTTGGGGATTATGAAAGTGACTGCTTCCCTTAGCCTGACAAAAACACCCTGATGGCATGGCATGCAGCCTGGTGAGGGCATTCCAGCCCGCTTCCTTAGCTAGGAATACTTTCCAAGCTAGGAAACCTGTCATACCAGACCGTCAGTCACTATTTCTACACTGCTGTCCTCCACTTCTATCTCTACAAGACTTTCAGGGAGAACCTGGTGAGGACAAGGTAAAAGCATGCCCGTGAAGCCAATGAGTAGCAGCAGGGCTCAGAAGCAGGTGTACTTCCTAAACCTACTTCAGTTTTCATTCCCCTTTGTGAAACAAACTGTTTTCGGAACCACAATAATTACTTTTAAAGGTGACAGATCAACTGTAGTCCTGCTGAAGGGCAGCTTCATGCAGTGAAATACTCCTTGACTATCCTGAGTGGGGCAACAGAAAAGCAGAAAAGGTGTCGCCTTACAAAATATTTTTTACTGTGTCCTTAGTCCAGCTAACAACCAAAGTTAAACTTTGTAAAGTACCAAACTCCAGTAAGTGTAACATGAAGCCCCCAAATTCACAGTTCCCTCTCTCAGAAAGTTGCAACAGAATTAGAGGCTGCCTAATGAGGACTGGATCTTACTGTAGAGAAAGCTACAAGAAGTTTTGTCCCTTCCCAGCACAGGTGCAGATCAGGGCCATAATCAGAGGGATTAATCAATCTTTGGTCAATTTTTGGTAGTATCTAAGTTTCTGCCAGGTTGATAGACAAAGCAGGTTAGATTCATTTTCCAAAAGTTATCTACCAAAAAAACAAACCATACTAAACATTAAAAAAAAAAAAAATCAAGTTATGCTAAGCTTTGTTTTTCTGCTAGCAAACCTCATGTTACAAACAACTGAAAGGCAGTGATGGTAAATGGATTCTTGCCTAGATTTGTAAATTTTTCCAGGAGTTGTAATATCCTGCATTTGATGACATCACGACACTAGCAAGTAAAAGTTGGTTTTCAATTTGTTCTACTTTTCCCTCATTAGTGTCTGTGTCAGAAACAGAATAAGTACCCTCATTAATTCACATTAAATTCTTTAAACTCATTAAGGGCTCAGAGAAGGAACAATACAAACACTGGTGTTTTTGTAAAAAATTATGCAACACAGATGGACTTTCATTTCCATGTATTTTTAGAATGGATGTATGTGCATAGGGCAGCTGAAGAGAGCGATCTGCATGAGGGAGAAACGGACGGAGTAACAGAAGCATAGCATACCTTACGTATGACAGAATGACACCTAGATAGAAATGAATTATGCACTATCACTTCTGACCTGATATTGATGAGGCACTTAATGCTTTGTATCCTGAAGTTCCAGCAGACCTGGAGTCAATGCCATACTCCACACTCCTGTTCAGCTAATGATTCTTTGGGCTTTTCTACGGGAAAAGACAACCTTGGGGGCCACGCAGCCAGCAGCAATCGAGCGGCAATCAAACTTTTTGTGCACAGACTACTTTGACTGCAGCTGCTGTAGGCTAACATACTATCTGATTGTAGCTGAAGATACATCTACTAGTCATACATATGGACTTACACATAAGATGCAGGTGTGTGCATAGTTTTAACAGTCTTGGAGAATATCTCTGGGTGTACAAAGGGTGGGTATTTGTTAGAAGATTTCTTGTAACTGAATGACTCAGATATATGCTGTTGATAAATCCTGATCTTACCCCCCATTAGACTGGAAATATGAGCTCAATACCACAAAATTATTTACATTCCTACAATATGCTCAAACAACTATTACAGGATTAATTTAATCCATTACATTATTTTTTTTCATGATAGACGTAACATGCAAATAGGAGTTTAGTTCTAAAGAAAACTCCAGATCTGAGACACGTAAAAAGGAGACTGATTGGATGGCATAAATATCAGATGTCTGTAGCAGGCCACAGAAAGAGAACAGTATATACAGTAGATGTGAGACATGAGTTAATGTTTCTTCCTCCCTACCACTGTAACAGATGAAATGAGAGGTGGAATTTTTACTGAGGGCCCCAGACTTCAGCCTCCACCTGGGCAACATGGGCAGGCAGCCTCTGCTCAGCAGCTCTCCTCTCCCATTGCTCTAGCAGAGGCAGATCCTGTTTACCTGCAAGGCACATGGTAAGGCTAATCTATTTTCACAAGCTTTTCCCTCAGGTATTTGGGGCAAGGTTTCGTTTATTAATTGTGCATGTGTGTCCATATATATTTGTGCAGGAGGAAAAGGCACACAACGATCAACACGTATTGCATTTTTGGTTTGTACTCTGTAACAGCAGCTGGCCAACGTCTGCAGAGTGTATTTAGTACACATAACACTGAGAACTCAGAAAAGCAAACTACGTTCAGGTCAGGAAACTGGAGTTATCTTTCTTTCATTAAATGAATTCATGAAGCAAAGTTTCACCTGCATAGTAAGTTTTCGGTTATACTCCACATCTCACAGATTCTGCCTGAAAAGCGGAGTGTGAGAAAGTCAAAAGGACTCATATGCTGGAAACACTGAAATGTTTCACCCCCAAAGAAAATTGCTTTATCCTAACTCATTTAATTTTTATTAAACCACGTCTGAATATAGGAATTGTAGGCAATACTTAACTTCAGTATCTACTTCAATTTTTTTTTTAGATAAGGTGAAATTTTGGATTTTTAAAATAAGCCCTGTAATCTCACTGGATATCCAAAAGCAGTCTGCAAAGTATTTGGCAAGGAAGACCATGCCTTTTGTCCCCCTCTCCTTTTAATTAACTACTAGCAAAAATGCCCCTGTGCCCCTTTTTTTTTTTCTTGTGAACCACCAAGCTGTATGTTTAATTTTTTAAGTTTCAGTATGTACTTCAGACTGCAGAATTTGCAAAGTAGGTCAGGAATACCCAAAGGATACACATTTGAAGGCTACAGATAGCAGAACACACCATTTACGGCTTTGTATATACACACTACACATTCTATATAATATAGGTAGATAGATTCAATGATTTAAACACACTACATCTATACCATGTGTTTCAAGAACATTCAGATATTTACACTGTTAGATCACCACTCATTTTAGACCCACTCTAGTACCAGCTGCCAAAAAAAGGTACACAAATCAAAATATGTTACCTTTGTTCAAACAATACTGCTGTTCATTATATAATAGGAACTGTCATGCTTAATCTTCCAGGAACCAAGAACTGGTACATTCTTGGATCAGAGGTGGCTTAAAATGGTTTGAGGCAAAACTGAAGTGCACTGTTTAAGTAAATCTTGCTGAGAAACATAAAGTGCATTGATGGTTTTTAGCATCATCTTTTATGGACCTTTCTTCCCAGATCTGTTAGTAAACTAAAAATGCTCAAATATTTTCAAAATGCAGAGAGATGAGCAAACTAGCGATTTTTCTGTAAAATTTTTACAATATCAAATTATACATTCCCTCTTGCATTGTCAGCCTTGCTAAATGTAATGCGGGATCCGACAAGGATGCTTGAGAACAGACACCGCGATGAAGTAAAATGTGCCTATAAAAATTGCACATTGACTTTGAAACTACACCAAAACCTAATTTTGCCTTAAGTATTCTCAGTATTGTCCAAGTACCCCAATGCCTACTGTGGGTAATAAGCTACAGGCTGTGATTTTCATCTCCCACTAGAGATGAAAAAATTGTTAAAAGCAGCATTAAAAAATATCATGTCTACGGCATGATATAGAGAAATACAGAAAAAAAATTGTAAGGATGCCTTAAATTCTTCAGAGTTGGACCCTTTTTAAATCATACTTTAACCTGGGAAATTGCTAAATTTAAAATACGTACACTTCACTTATTGAGGAAAATCTCTTTTACAGCATTACTACTCCAGGACTTTTTCAGATTTTTTAAGTACTTTACAATTTCATCTTAAACAACATGGATTCTACAGCATTCATCAGGCAGACAAAATCTTACAGACAGACACACAGACATACACAACTCTGCAGAGGCAAATCCTGGAGCTTTTACTCAATCCAAAAGTCCTCCTGATAACAGTGAGTATTTTTCAAGAATGAGAATTGCAGGATCAGGCCCCAAAGTGCTTATGAAGATGAGATGTTACTTCAACAGATTAAATGTTAGATTAAATATAAAGATTGAGGCAAGACAAGTCTGGGGTTTAAACCCTAGGGAGGATTGACATTTAAAGTGTTGCCACTGAATTATAGCTCTCCACATTGGGTGGGGTAACCTCCTACTGGGTGGAGTGTCTCCCCTAAAGGAAGGGAAAACTGGCACAAGCCAACTCAGTCTTTGAACGATTTTCCTACTTGCCAACTTATGAAGTCGTCCTGACGTCAACTTCGTCAAGGAAGTCTATTGCCCAACTCCGTCTTTTACTGTAGAAAGTTTGCTTGCGCTGAAAACCCCAGCAGATGTAGAAAAGAAATAAGGGGAAAGAGATAGAAAACCCTAAAAATATAGAAATGAGGAAAAAATGTGTTGACTGGATTTTACTGTTATTTTAAAAAATCCATTTGTTAGGTTTTCTTCTTTCTACTATCAAGTTAATACAAACAGATACAGATCACTCGAAACTATTACTAAACATATTTTAAAATCTTGTTTAGCTTTAAGACACGGGGTGGAGAACACGCAGAAAGTGGACACTCTGAAAGATAAGATCTCTTATGTGTTCTGCAATGGGTGGTGAGTATCATCCTAATCAGCGTCCCTAACAGGTGTAAAACACACTCATACGAGGAAAATAATATTCACTGAACAGCCATTAAAGATATGTTTAACATATCATTTCTCTCTGAATCAAAATAAATTGTTTCTCTGAAAGAAGGAGTCTTGAAGAAGGAAGTGTTGAACAAGACAGAAGGAATGCTGGGGGAAATCAAATTTAAACAAAACAAACAAAAAAAAGGATAAAGCATCCTAAAGTATCCATAGGGGGGAAAAAAAGCTAAAATCAGAAAACAGTTTAAGTTACCGTAACCTGAAATGCACCAGCCATCACAAAGAGCAATTGGAGAAATCCAGCAGAGCTCAGCAGGAAAGATTTTTAATAACAGATTGAAAAACAAGAATAAAAATAACTGCATCAACAGGGCCTTTCTTCCTCAGGCCACAAGTCCGTTTTTACTTGATATTTTAAAAAAATGCAGTTTGGCCACTAAAACCAATCCAGAACATTATTAAAAGTTAAAAGCTACCAATTACTTCTGTCTGTTCTTTTAAAGCAAAGTTTGGCATTACGTCAGTTGGTTTAAAGAAAACAAGAAAGAGAGAGAGAAAGAAGGAGAGAAAGTTTCCTGCTTGTATAAATTAAACCACCAGGGAAGGTGTCTAGCCACTTGTAAAGCATTTATTACAGGTTTTTAAAGGGCTAGTAACGTTTTAAAAATTAAATATTTTAAAATAAATTTAAAGGAAAAGAGAAAAGATCATCTGAGCCTGGAAAGAAAGCAGACTTATGAGAAATTAGACATACATCAACTGAAGCTAAGAAGGTAAAAATTACTATTAGGACTAAACTTTGCAATTCAAAATAACTCTATTTTCAAGGCAGAAAATCTTATTGTAGCTGCTGTACTCACACACATCCCTTACGAGACGGAAAAGTTCCACCGAACTTTATGGGATGGAACCAACTGGGTTCTGCAGAAATGTCCTACGGAAGCGCCACCCGTGGCAGCTACGCGATTTAATGAAGCATTTTCTTACGACAGTTTTACTAAATCCACATACAGAGAGATCCCCAGAAGGACTTACTTAATGCAGCAGGACCATATTAAAAATCACTGATAGAAGGATTGGCAAGTTCTGTTAAATTTTAAATGCCTTTTTCACCGGTGGTGTTATTATAAAATTTTAAAGAACCACTTTAAAGGTACTAGAAAATAAGAATCTGATAGCACAGAACATAAATAAAACATAATGGCTGTAAGTTTCTTACACACAGCTGTGCCAGTTCACCTAAATCACAGTCTTCTAATCCCCGTGATGCCAAATCAGAGGCTCCTCTGACTCCGGACGACACGTCAAGTGGAATGGTGTTCAGTTGTGCAACGCTTTTGGTGTGTGACAAAATGTCCACTGGGGATTTAAATCGAGACTAGGGGAGCTATCCTCTCATTGCTCTGTGTTTCATTTGAGCCTTGGTCTGCATGACAAGAAGTCAGAGTAATATGCCAGCACTTTCCTCCCCTCCCTGTGCTCCTCTGCCCCAGCAGCGTTTCTTGCGTTCTGGGCACATGTACAACTGGCGAAGGAGCTGCGTTCTGGAAGGCCCTTTATTGATTAGGTGCAAAATAACATCAAGGAGTGAATAATAAGCATAATCTGAAAAATGTAGTTGCATGTCTTGCCCTTGTAAACATTTACTATTTAATGGTGTAATTGTACTTTAATCCTTCACATCATGTAATATAACTCACTGTGTTTTTCTTTTAATTAGCAAATGCATAAGAAAAAAAAAAAAAAAAGAAAAAAAAAAAAACCAAAGCCCATAAAGTTTGTACATACCATAAAAACTGAAGCGCAAATAGTTTTTGAATAATCAAATATTCTCTCTCTGGATTATCTTTTAAAGTCAAAAGAGAGTCAAAAGAGAACTTCATTGGCACATAATTCATGACAATACCAAGAAAAAAAGTTCTTCTCCAGAAGGACTGGAAAGGGCACCTTTATTTATCTTCTGGACAGACAAAAATAATAGAACCTAGACCAGATATGCTGTAATTAATGTATCCAAAGGTCAACAGGCAATGGTATTTATACAATAAATGGGTGCAGACTACGCTGGTTATAGTATTAATCACTATTATTTGAAAATAGCATTGTTTTCTTACTAGGTAAGAACTTGAGAAAGTTTCAGACACAAAAAAGAAACACTTTTTTTTCTCATACCTGTCTGCTATTCTTTTTAACCAATTGCTTTTTAACTCATGAGGTATAATATCCAACCACTTGGACAAAATATCCAAGTTTACAGATGCCACGGATTACAGATCCAGACTACCTCACTAGTTGTGTTGAGGAAACTAAATTAAGTAAGGCCAAACACCAACTGGAAAGTTGTCAGTTTACTGAATCAATGGCTTCATTTTATACATGTTAGAATACCTTAATCAGAATATATTTCTGTTCAAGACCAACACATTTATTACCAGATGGCAGTTTGTTCTACCTGAAACTGTATTAAAAACGTAATTTATTTCCACTATACTTTCACCTAACAAAAAGGGTGGTCAGAGTCCCAGCCTATCATGTTCAAAAATATTTAATCATAAACTTTCTCACAATATTATATTTGGTGTTACCCACAAACCTTTATTAAAACGATACTGCCAGTGTGGCTTCAGTTAAGATCTGAGAGTGTTTCTGTTAAAATTATTACATTAAAATCTTGTCAAGACTTTGTAAAAAACATAAATATTCATACACATACAGCCCCCCCCCCCAGTCTTAGAAGGAAAGTTCCACATAAAAAGAAAAATTTAAATACGTACCAAAAGTTGCCTGGTTGTAATTACATTTTGGGTTTTTTCCTAAATGTCTCTGCTAATTTTTTAACTCTTTCACACTGTAATGTAAAATAGTTTTATTTCAAAGCAACTGCCTGATAAAGTGTTAGAAGAGGTAATTCGCATGAACAGAAAGTAATTAGTCATTGTTTGCACAGTGCTTTGAAAATACAAAACCCAATGTGTCAACTAGCATTAAAACATAATATGATTGGAATACACAGATTTGACAAGAAACCATTGCATATCACAGACAAGAATGAGTACTTCACTGTTATAAATGCACTATCACGATACGTGGATAAGAGCATTCTTTACACTCAGAGCATGCAAGATAATAGTGTGCACCATGAAAGTTTACTACAAATGCTAGAGAAGACATTATAGGAAATAATCCTTCTAGGGATTCATCAAATGTTACTGAATTTACTCTCACTGATAAAAATGTAAGTCAACCCGTAAAGCTACCATATAAATTATACTAAAATGCATTAAAAACATGAAAGGATAACCTGGCTGCATCGTGTTTGATGCCCAAAGAAGTCTTAGATCTGTGAAGTTGCCATTTACATTCTTTTCCTTTATTAACAGTGCCACGAAAAAAAAAAAAAAAAGCCATACTCTCACAGGCAAAGACTGTTTTTTGGAGTCTTGTTTTAGAGGATCACAGGCGATACATGTAAACTTAAAAGCTGATGCAACTTTGCCCTTTACTTACTTTGTTATGACTATGTATATGCAAAGTTTCAAATGTAGAAAGTTATTATATGCAAACAAATTTTAAAAAATCTAAAAAAAAAGGATAATCAGATAGAACAGGATGGATTAGAAACTGACTGTTTTTCTCATGTCTAATCTCCCTTGATTTTAAAAAGGTGAAGCAGACTTCTGTTGTCACATTCTGTGGATAAACTTGTATACAGGCACTGATGCACTA
>VWZN01013448.1:2495-20889 GCA_013396955.1 Regulus satrapa
AATAATTTATGCAATAGCTGTAGAAATTATACACATTTTAGAAGTACTAGGTAGAAAAATATGTGGGAGTATTCTGACAAGAAAGGGCTGTAGTCACAAAGGCCAAGACTGAAGCAAGAAATAAGGAAACCAAGAAAAAGGATAAGAATTAGGAAACAAAAGGAGAAATAAAGCAACATCTGTGTAAGTTTGCTAAAATTAAATTAGGATTTTTTTTTATTAGAGGCTACACAATTATACTTTTATGCTTAATTACTGAGGTTGATTGGAAAATTTACATTTTGTACATGCTGTTATTTGATAGTATCTCAGTGAAATTCCACAGTTGTCAAGTTGGCAGTCGCCTAATGCCTCGACCTCTATTGCCCTTGGGGGATGTTGCAGTTCAGTGTTAAAGGCACTGCCAGATTGTCTCAAGCTGTCCCCACCAAATAGCTTTAGTGCTTTGAAAAATGGATTCTGTGCTCAGCGGAATAGACCACACAAATACAACTGCTCCAAGTGTGAAATCTCAAAGTGAAATTTTTTCTCTTACTACTTTCCAAAATACAACTTTTGCACAAAATTAGTTTCATTCACTCATTACAATGGGCATTTGTGTTAAAGTGGGTAGGGATGTCCATGAACTATCAGCATGCTAAGTGTCCTGTAATCATCTGCACTACTGCCCTGTTACATGAAATGATGAGGTGTTGTTTCTGTTCATAGAGTGTTTATTTTTCTGGAGGGAAGCCAGGAATTTCCATTTTCACTAGTATAGTTCACTGGTAAAAATACTATAGTCATTCATGGATTCATTTTTGGGAGAGACATGGTTCAATTTAAAAAACTGTAGGAAGGAACAACCCTGACAAATCACATTTTTACCTGCTACACTTAGTTTTTACTTTTTTAGTACTAGTTAATTTCATGCCATATTGAAAATTCTCTACTGTACTGACAAGCAACTGAGAAATAGCAGGAGTTTACGAAGCAAATACCTGCCCTTACATACCAATTCATAGAACTAGGAAATTCTTTTATAGACAATGATATAGATGAGGGTAAAGAAGATAGTGAGAACAAGCTTTAGCAGATGGTGTCAGAGGATTGCTGCGGGAGCCATCTATTAAATGTGGATTCCCAGTATTGGACTAGATAATCACACTGAATTGATAGGCTAGCACAGCTTGCTATGGCAGGAATATGTTTGCTGAAAATTTATGTCAAGGTTGCCTTGGAGCTTCCAGCCTCATACCAATATAAGAGTTCCTCATCTGTAGAGATGAATTTTGTCATAAATGTCTGGAAACTTACCATTTCTGACTGCTTCTGGTCAGCTGCAAACCTATTTGAAACTACTGCCATGTCACTCCTAACACCAGCATTAACAGAAATACAGGCTTCAATAAGAGTGAGGCAGGAAGACACCTTATGGTTTGAGGAAAAGCCCATGAAAAGCTTCATATTCTCAAATGACAGCTTTAGAAGTAGCTTGTATCCATTAAAAACAAACAAACAAAAAAAAACCCACAACAACAACAAAAAAAAAACAAAATCAAAAAACACAAACAAAACCAAAACAAACAAACAAACAAAAACCCCAAAAAACAAACCTAATTTTCTTTTTCTTTTTTTTTTTCTCTTTAAGGAAAGAGACCAAGGTTGATACTGTGTTTCTAGCCTTTGGCAAAGTATGATCTATTGGGAAGACTTTGCACAACCACAGATCTATCTGAGCGTGAGAGTACTTGCATTTCTGCTCTCCATGTTGCCAATTTTAGAGCATATAAATGCATTAATATTTAAAAAACATTTTAAGTATGGAGATTCACATTTAGACTTTCAGGATTATGTTTGATTTTCATCAATACAAGGAGCTCTATTTTGTGTTTTTTTTCTACATGTTTTTAGTTATGTGAGGCTCAGACAAACTGGAACTGTCTCAACAGTAGATCAAAGGTGGCAGCATACTCTAGCATGTCTTCAAGCCCTCACTGTTGATCTCCTAGTTAAGGACCTTCCTGGAGTGCTCTGTGATTCACATCTAGTACAGACTAGATATATTCAGATTTCTTTTACAAATTAAACACAAAGTGAAGAAGAAGGGAAAAAAGTGGAAAAGTTAGTTTTTTGCTCTGAAGTTCAGCCTTCAGCAGACCCATCCGTGCAGGGAGTAATGGAAATCTGGAGTGGAAATACCCCTGGTTTATATTCCCATATGGGCAGTGGGATTCTGTTTCTGAACATCAGATTCATAGTCAGTTAAGAAATGTCATGATCTCCTACATGGGCTCTCTGAAATCTGAATTCTTAACATAGCATTTTATTTTCAGAGACGGGCCCTGGTAGAACTTCCCTCTGCATTCGCACAGTAAGACAGCAAGTGACTAAAAGAACTCCAAGAGAGAACAAAAGGACAAAACCAAAGCAAACTAAAAAAATGTTGCTTAGTAATGCATCCTGTACTACTCCCAGGAGATGGTCTTTTTCACAGATATTTAGTTGTTGTGAGTAGAATTTATTGAAAAGCAGATAAACATTTGCACAAAGCCAAAAACATAACTAAATGGTGAATTGTATTTTTTTTTTAGTACTAAAAAGATCAAGCTAGAAGAAAAGACACAAGCAAAAAATGCATGTATATGTGCATTTTTTTAAAGTTATTCATTTGGAAATAGGTGGATTTTGATTGGTTTGGGTTTTTTGGTTTTTGGGTTTTTTTTAGATTTTCCTTACTTGTCCTTTCTACTCCGACACTATACTGTTTGGTTCAATGCATTGAGTGATATTTTTTTTAGGGTTTATTTTTATATTTGCAACTTTGGGCCTATGAAAGCTTCAGAATGGTGAAATAAAAAGAAAAAATAACTTGAAGAAATGAGTGCTAAAAGAGTGGTTGAGTAGAAAAAAAATGAGGGTTTAACATTTCTTTCAGTGATTTCATGACTTCAGAATTTTAAGAAATTATGGAACTGGAAGAGTGGAAAAGCTGGGAGAAAAATCAGTCACCATTGCTCATATTACTGAATTTAATTGCAAAGAGCAAGAAAATAAAAATATGTAAACAGGACTTTTCAACTTTTACATTAATTACTGTCTCATAATCTTCTAAGAATTATAGCTTAAAAAATATAGGGAAAAGAAAATTAAATTCATATCAATTGTCTGCATTCTTACAGATGCGTTTTTTGTTTTGTTTTGTTTTGTTTTTTCTAGAAAGGCTTGGGGTTTTTTTAGACATCTCCTTTTCCCCCATTTATGGTTGGCTTCCTTTGCAGCAGATTGCTACAGACCTCATTCCAACTTGGTGACAGTGTATGTCTTATACTTTCCCTTCTGGTACAGCACATTCAAATGATAAAAAGCCTTATCATGTGTATGTGCTTACAGAGTACATGAAACCCAGGCATCATGCATATTAGTTTTTCTCATGGATTGATTGGTGCCATGCTTTAGGTTACAGTTTTCATAGTTTCCTGTGAGGTACATTTCCTAGTGCAGCAGCACACAGTGTCCAAGGTATATTTCACAGCTTTTAAAATTCCATTTTATTTTAGTATTTTATCAGGTATAATTCATAGCAATTTTTTATAGCAAACTCTTGCTACGAACATTTTACAGCATAAACTTGCATACATATGAAAATATATAGAGATGGCAGGCATAGATGAGACAGGAGGTAGAGAATATTTTTAACCTCTAACATTCTCAACACTCAGTGCAAAACTCCATTTATTTTATAGTGGAATTTGTACATGTCTTCCAAGGATAAAAAAAAAAAAAATATTGAATTAAAGGCATAGAAAGTGTCATATTTTGGCTTTAATATTACAAGGCAGAGACACCTTGCTGTTTGTGCCAGTATAGATAACTATGATCTTTTATCGCCTTAGAAGGAATCCTTCTGAGGAACAGAAATCCTCCGTACCTTACTGATCTGTCCTTCTTAAACAAGCAAGTCCTCTGCTTCATGGCTGCACAAAGTGAATGACATTTTACGATGTAAGAAACGTGAGAGAAATACATATAGGATTAGTTGCTTGTCCCCCAATAATCCCTTAAATTCTTTTAGCCTTTCCTATCGCTCACTACTGTGTCACAGTGACATGTTAAACAGCCTGAGTTACTTGTTTGTTCACAGTTTCCATGAGCAGTGTGTTTTTCTGAAAGGCTGTGCTGGACAGCAAGGTCAAAAGCTGCTGCTTTGTTTTGTCCTGGATTTTGCACCCTCTGAAGGGAGACAGAGATGGTGTTATCTTTAAGAGTGAGTTTCGAGGCTTTGCTGGACAACCTTTGGCAAGTGCAGGGTGGAGCAGGCAGGGAGCCTGCAGCTGGCGTGAGAATCAGTGAGAAAGCAGAGAGCACAGACACAGAGATGACAGAAAGGAAACTTTCAGAGACAGTCAGAGGGAGTCTGTTGCAATCCACTGTGAAACTGCAGGATGGAGAACAAGGTCAGAAGGAAGGACAGGCACCGTGGATAGGGGAGAGATTTTTTTTCAAATGGTTTAAGCTGTGTTCCCCAGAAAATTTCCTTTCCAATATTGTAATGGTTACCTTGTCCTATTCTGTGACCTAATGAATTATGAATTTTAACACTAAAAACCCTGTTTTGTGGTTTAACGTAAGGAACAATGTTGGCATGCCTACCTCATGTCTCTGGCTGACCCAGTGTCACATCACATTGACTTGCAATTTTCACAATGAACAGCCTCTTGGACACAGGACAAGAGGGAAAACTTACCACGCTGCTAGTCCAAATCCAGAAGAACTGAAGCAGAAAAAGACTTATAGTTTCCCAAAACAGGGAAGGGGTTGTGAAGGTAATATTTCTGAACTGGATGTAGCATAGAGTATTTCTTCTCCAGTGCCAAGTCAGCTGCTGCTGGGAGCTTATTAACCTCTGTGTATGGCCATTGAGAAATGAATTCCTATCAGTTTACAAGGCATAGAAAATGTTATAAGGCAGAAGATGAAAGAAGACATGATAGGATAAACTGAGAGCAGTTTGAAGGGCGCATCTTTTTATTAAGCCTGCTGAACATTGCCTCCTGTAATAGCAGGCTGCAGATCTTTCCAGATTTTGTAAATAACCTGATATTTCCTTCTTTCATTACAGTAAATACAGCATGTGTTTTAAGATCGGGGCATCAGCTTTCTTTACCCCCTATCCCCTGTTTCCCCATAGTTGCCTGTTCTCTGGTACAAACAGTGTTACTAATTACATACTAATAACCCAATATTGATGCAAATCTAAACCATTTCAAATTTCCAATTGTCTTCGGAAATTTGGAAATGTGAATAAGAGGGAAAATATGTTCATAAAACCTAAAGGGAATCAGTCAGTCATTCAGTTGTCAATCACAAAAATGAGGCTGATATAGGAAAGAAAAATACTGATTTTCAGTAACGTTACCCCTCCCAAGTTCACTATAAGCAGTTAGATAATGACTCCACTATTATTCTAAATTGAATGTGATTTTTTTGTGAGTATTGGAGGAAACCACATGGTAAATAACTGCAGAAACTTAGACAAAAGAGACTCAGTTCCCTGATGATGCATCCTTCTGAAATGTCCAGAAATTACTTGATGCATCATCTTATTGTGTTTACCTAGTAAAGCTGTCTTCTCTCTTGACTTCATTTTTTCTTCTCTTCCACGTCCCCCTCTTTACTACTGTTTGGGTGGAGATGTGTAGGTTTGTAAAGGATTTTCCAAGGAAACAAGTCAGATGATTACTCAAAGCACGAAACATTTCTTCCACTTGAGCACAATAAGTTCAGAAGAACTTTTCTACTGCCTGCCAGGGGGCTGAACAGATCTGTGCCATGATATCAGGGGCTTCAGAGAATGGGTAGGTGCAACCATCACAGGCTTTTCCCTCCAATGAGTGAGGAAAAAATATAATAGTTTCTCATAGTAAAGTTTTGGACTTTGATTTCAGGGGCAAACATAGGGTCCTAATGGCCCAAAGGTTTCCAAGAAGGAAGTTAGATAGAAAGTCCATAGGTTGACCGGACTGTAAACTGAATTGTTGTGCCTGTGTGTACTTTGGTGACTTGTGTGCGCTTTAGTGACTTGTGTGCATCCCATATCATAACTTTACTTCTTTTCCACATGTGTATTTATCTCAGACAATTTTTATTTTTAATTAAAATTATTATAAATTTTCAGGGGTTTTGTAGTTTAGAAGAACCATCTTTAGGAACAATTTTGCTGATACATTAAAAATAATTTACTTTTCACAAAGTGTTGTTACATAAAACTGAAGTAAAGCAGTACAAATTCAGTTGGATAAAAAGAAGACAAAAAAAAAAAAAAAACAACAAGAAAATGAAGTGGTTTTCTTCAATGCTAAAAAAAGATAGCCTGTGTGATTGTTTCTCAGTGTTTTGGAGTAGTCTCTCACCTCTGTCAACTGAGCTGTGGTGATGCTTTCACAGATAACATGAAAACATGTTATCACTGAGTAATTTCTGACCTTATTCAAAGATATCTCTTTCTTTGCTTTATTCATCAAAAAGCTCTGTGCACTGTTGTGCAGCACCCTTGGTGATGCAGTACTTTGTTGCTGGTAAGCTGAATCTCCAGCACAACAGTAGGTAGTTACTGATCAATAGCAACCGAAGGTGGCACATTTCCAGAAGATGCTGGCTGTGAGCTTCTGAGCCCACCGGAGAATGAAGTTTGGTATGACACACAACCAGAATCCTAAACAGCCTGTTTTATCCCGATTCTGTAGTCATTACTGATCCATGCGTTTCTGAAAGAACTTTTTCCACAAAGCAGCACTTACTATATGAACGTAAAAATGGCACTTTTAAAGGTGAATAGGATCCAAGCACCAATCACATTCTTCTTCACAGAACTCAGTGCTTGTTGTTTCTATCATTAACCTTATTGCCAGTCTAACTTAATTAGCTAAATGGCATTATTTAGTGGTGAGCTCTCCAGTACATCTCCACTAACCATTGCATACTTCATATAGATTTTATTCATGTAAATATGATGACATGTGGGCAAAAATGAGATGGAAGGAGGACAGAAAAGGAAGCTGAACAGAGTGGTTCCTCCAATACAGTTTGACTAATGAGGATGCAAAGTGAAAGAAGGACTGTTTCCTACTGTGGATTTTGTTAAACTCATCATTTTTTGAGGCTAACAAGAGCTAACTGAGTTGTTTGGGGCTTTTTTGTTGTTGTTGTTGTTTTTTGGTTTGTTTTTTTTTGTTTGTTTGTTTGCTTGGTTTTTTTAATTTTTTTTTTTAAGTGCTAAGGCAACAGACAGAAAATAGGTGTCTTATCAAATGAAAACTGGTTTGCACTTGCCCAGGCACAGAGGGAGCATCTACCAGGTACCTCTTTCCTTTCACTTACTCTCTAGAAGAATGACTCCAAGGTGTCTTGAGACAGTTGTAGGAATGACTTCAAAGACATTGTCCCCTGGAAATCTATGTCATAAAGGAAGTTAGGACGCCCCAGAGGGGTAACTGCATTCTCCTAACGACAGCACAACATGTGTTTACTTCCAGTGCTGTTCACTGACATCCAGTGTTTGATAGCTATCAAAGGGCAGTTTATGTACTTTGCTGCACTACTTTGATGGCTATCATGCCATGGTTTTAATTTCCCTTCTTTTTAATAAAACTTGTAATCCTGTGACATTGACTTAGATCAGCTTTATGTAAAAGTGTCTTCAAGTTCCTTCACTGTGTATTTTTCTGTTGCTTATTTATGCAGAGGGTAACTTTCATAGGTATTTCTATCTGGATGTACCTCAAAACCAGTGTAATGACCCTGTTATATTTAACTCAGAAAGAAATTTTGCTCTCTTGCTGCCATAAGATATGGGTAATTTTTGAAATTCCTGTTAAACATAAATTGTGTGCAGATCATCCCTGGTGTATTTGAATGGGTGTGACCAGATGTATATTTTCCACCACTGAGTCATCTGTTCATCTACTTGTCTATACTATGTATAATAAATTCTGATTGAAAACACTTTCCTATTTGCAGAGGAAATGGAAGAGCAGCAGTGAATTTCATAAAATAGAATGAAAATTTAGAAGTGTAGAAGAAAATGGGTCTGGATATGGACTACCTGAAAGTGTCACACCAGTCACAGCCCACTTTCTCATATGTGTGTCATGTGTAGAAAAGAGGGGTTTGGAACCCACAACTCAGGTGAATTATTTGCCCCATCTGTGCTGTGTGTGCTGGTCTTCCTGTAAAATGACTTGTTATTTAATTGAATCAAACTTTCCCTGAACACTATCCAGTCAAGACCTCTCACACACCAAACACTCATCTACTGTGCTAAAACAATTGGCTGAAGGACTAACAGCTATTATGACAGACAGCGACTGAGCAGGAAAGACTGAAAACAATTTTAAAATTCTTTTTGATGGGACTCTGATGGACTCAAATGCTATTTTAGTAGAAGACCCTTAATTGACAGATTTTAAATGTTCTTGTGTTTTGTCTCCACACTTTGTGCCTCATAAATTGTAGCACAATTCTTCAGTTTTGCAGCTGTTATTGTAATTAGCAAACTAAATTACTTTTGCTTTTAAACCCATGAATCACAGCTAACCGCTTAATGCCACTGCCATAATCATGGGCTTCAGTGACATCTTAAAGCCTTTCATTGTGCAAACACCTTTTCTACTCCCAAACATTCCTCTGCTAGTAGCAGTCATCTATCCCTACCCAAATAAGTTGCTCATCAAGCAGCTCTTTTATGTTCTCCTGTTTTCTAAGATTTCTAAAACAAACCCTTGGAGACACTTTTTTAATTAGTAAAGAAACAGGAATTTTGGAGGTCAGTAGGACCAAGGAGGGAAAGCCTGCAGCCCTCCCATTGAGAAATTCCTCCTGAGCCATTGTCTTCAATGTTAGGGTGACAAAGTTATGTTTTCTTGTCATTCAGTTCGGAACAATATAAATCTTGTGTACCCCATTGGCATTCCCCTCCTGTTCCACCTCCTGTCTTCCCTATATAAACCCTGCTCCCTCAGACCCTCGAGAGGAGAATATCCCTGTCCCTGGACCCTTTGCAGTAATGAAACCTCTCTATGGAACCCCAAACGGAGTCTCCTATCCCTCCTTTCGAGGCGCCTGGACCTCCACTGGACCAGCCATGCTCAATGAGCTTAAACGACTCTCTGGGAAGGTGCCTGTGCCATCGAGAACACCCTTTTCAGGACATCAAGCAGGTGCTTCTCTGGGTAGGTCACTGCGCTCCCCACTGGCCCAGTAGCACACTGCAGCATTCTTCTTTTCTAAAACTGTGGTTGTAGTTGACCCTGAAACTTCACAACAATTCCCCTGTATTCAGGGGAATTTTAAAAAAATCAGTGAAAAAAATTTATCTAATCTCTGATATTCTTTTCCATTACCAGTGCTGAACAGTTATGTAAATTTGAAGTTAAGAAAAACAAACAAACAAACAAATAAAAAACCCCAACCAAAACTAAAAGAGGAAATCTGTTGCATGTCACCTGTGGTGATTGCATTTCATTGGTATCTGAACTCTCCCCTTTGCTTATACAGAAGATTGGATTAATTTAATTAATTCAATTAATTCATTTTATACGAATGAAACACAGATAAAAGTTGTTGCTACAAAATCATGTACATATCTGGTGAAACTTCACTGGTTTTGTCTCATTTCAAGAGGGTGAATTTAATCCAATACTTTGGAAACCATCATTAACTTGAGAAGTATTTGATATAAAATGCTTTAGTGTCTACAATTAATGTGCATTGGTCACTGATAAAGAGGAAACATATTCTGCAGAGCTATGACATTTCACCTACCTCTCCCTGTGGATGTGAAGCCATCAGAAAGGGATACCTTGAATTTGCATCTCTATGTGCCTAACCATAATTGCATTATAGTAATGTGTTGAAAATCAGAAGCTGTGCTGGATATAAGTGCAGTACAATTTTGTTCTTTTTCAGGTCATTGGGGAATTTGATAAGGATCCAGTGAAGAATTTATGTACCGCAATACCTAATTTCTGAGACCTCTGCAGAGAAACTATATTTTCTCCTTTTTTCAATGCATTGGCATAGGGAGGTGTCCCAGAAACTTGCAAGCCAGTCAGAGAGTCACTTGAAATAGTAAAGCTCTTTGAAAATACTGAGGGCGGAGAAAGATATTAAACTCTTACTCAAGAAGACATACTTATTTCTCTGACACAAGAATTCTTTTATGTAAGAGCCTGAGACACCACTTTTACACACTGCGACGCAAAAACCTGACAAATAAAAACTGAACAATAAGAAAGTCTACAGAAAAGTCCCAGCCACTCTCAATATAGTAATAGAGTATTCATCTCAAAGGATGCCAAGGTTAGAGGTGAGGATTCAGTTCTCAGTCTCTGTCCTGGGAGACTACTAACATACTGGATAAAAGTGTTTTGTGTGATGCTGTTCAAACACATAGGAGAGTTGGCCACACTGGAAGTCCCTGTTGAGACCAGACATTTAACAGCCTTACCAGGGTAAAAGCACAAAGCAGTAGAGTAGGGTCAGAACTTCTATTATGGAGATTGTTGAGCAGGGAATAAAGGTGGCCTATAGATGTAGGTGACAGTCCAGCAAAAGGTTTCTGAGTAACCTGGTAAAGCCACAGTGTTGGTGCTTGGTTTGCAAGTCCTTTTGCAGTTGTATCCTAATAAGACAATACCTGTTACAGCACTTCCCACACCCAAATATGTTTAGAGCAGATCTCTAGTGTAGTGTCTAAATTTGCTGTGAATTTTCAGCACTGCATGCTGCATCTTTTCTTAAAGTTTCCAGATTTCACAAACATCCAGTGTAAGCTGTTGTCCTGTTAATGTTACATATCAGGGTATGGTCAAACCTTTTTTTCTAAAAAGAATGAAAATGTGATTTTCACAACTGTAAGTTGTTCTCTGTAGTCCAAGCAGCACTGAAATGAACATTTTCTTTTTCTCCCTGTTTTATCTGTGTTTAAGCAGACTAAAGAAGAAATATAAAGAACGTAAGAGACTCTCAGAAGTCCATGTAGCTTGTTAAAAGATCATGAAGAAATATGTAGTCATATTTAGGAAATGACAAATACCTTCGGAAGAAAGCTTTGCCTTTCACTAAAATACATTTCTGTTTTCCTAATGGATTCAATGAGATTCCAGAAATATGAATTAAAGATATGGAAATATTCCAGACTAAAAATATGGTTTTTCTAAGGCTTCTTAGATGTATCTGTCTTCACAAAGAGATTTAGTTTCTTTCTTCACCTGAAAAATACCAGGATGAATGACAAGAAAAAATGATAAAAAGAATGAAACAAATCCATAGCAAAATATGAGCAAGAAAAGATTGCAATGCCTCTGCATAGCCAAGTATTTAAATTAATTTTTGAAATTCTGGAATTTGTGAAATAAAAAATTATTGCTGCTGTAAGTCTCAAAATAATTTCTGAATGTCTAAAAAAGTTTAAAAAAGGGGAATTTCATTAAAGAATAAAACTGTTTTAATGTTCCATCTTGACAAATTGTCCCAGTTCATTCCTTTAGTGATTGAGCCAAATATAGATGAAACATCAGAGCTGAAGGTGTCACAGAATCTATATTTATGCAGATATTCTATTTCCTGCAACTCAAATATTCCCATATTTAAATGACAAAGAACTATAGGAAACAATGTACCAAATTTGTACATCATAATATGGTACTGTTGAGCTCAGTGAAAATTTCAGATGCAAAAAGTGTCAGAATATAATTCCATACCTTTGTCTTCAGATATCACCAGCAGGGAAATGGATTTGGTTTTTAATTCTTGGAGGACCCGTCTAGCCACTAGACAGAGCAACTAAAGGGATCAACAGGAAGCTGCAAATGGGATTTTTCTGTAGCTTTGGTGTTACTGAAAATGGGATATAACTGCCAAAACTATTGCTTGTGTTGTAGAACAAATTCTATCCTGATGTAAAATGATGCAATTCCATTGACTGCAATGACATTACACCCAATTTATGCCAGAAAAATATGTAGCTCTTTATCCATTTATCTATAAGCTGGTTTCTGTGACTTAATTTCAAATGAATTATGTTACTCTTCTTGGTCTGTGCCCTTGCAGCACTTTATTACATAGAAGGCTAGTTCAGCAGAAATAAATAAATATGTGATTTGCAGTCTCAGCAAATGTCCTAGCCAGGAACAATGGCCTCTCTGCAGTGTTCCAGACTAATTGCCCCCAATTTTCTGCTCTAACCTTCATCCACAATGCTATTCTCCTTCTTTTTCTGCCCGATCCTCATGTTCAGATTTTGTTCAGTGTCAGCAAGACTAACCATCAGCCTTTACATATTCAAATTCCTTTAGAGAATAACTTCCTCTACCGTGATCGTAAGAAACATGTTATTACACTTAAGGATGTGCATTACTTAAGAAAAGGATATGATTTAAATATTTCCTTCTTAAGTTCTTGCTCTGAATTTTTGTGCTTGATAGTATACCCTAACATTTATGGTAACAAATGCTGTCATTATAATTGTGTTTTATGCTTACTAGTATATCATCATCCAATGTTTTTCTAATTTCACAGTCAAAACCTGCCATCAAATATCATAAGCAGTTTAACTGATATTAATAAAAGTAGGAAGATTTTTTAGCTTATTTTAAGTCTGATTGGCAGCAACTTTCTGACCAAAAACTGAACGCAATAGCAGTAAGTAAATGATAAGCATTAATAAATCATGCTTGAGGTCATTTCTTATGTACTAAGGACCTTTTGATGATTAGCAAACATGTCTGAAAATTGTTCTGGTCACCTACTTAACAGCCTGTGACTTTGGAAGGCTTTAATCCAGAACACTGACTTTATTTTATCATTAAGTCTTCTACATTATAGGAGGCCTATATATGTTTGTGAGGCCTATTCCATTTAGTGGTGTACAGGGAGAACGAAATTAAAGAAACTGTAAGTAGTTAATTTCAGTTAAAAATACATAGTTAGTTCCCAACTACTTACTTTGGGAGACACTTGCTGAATTTAACGGAATTGTTTTCCACAGTCTAGCTGCATTTCTGCTGAACATTTCAGCCAGAAATATTCGTTAAACCAATGATATCTGTGAAATGGAACTGTATTGTTGCTGAAATCTTTTCTTAAGTCTCATGTAAGAACAAAAAGCACATTTTATATGCACATGCAGGTTTGAGGTAAATATTCCTGATGGGATTTTCCTCTATCTGCTCCATTTTGAAAGTCAAATTCTCAGTTATCTACTGTTGATACATTTTATAAATATGCCCTATATCCTTTCCCTTTATGTTTCCCAATCTTCTTTTGTGCACCTCCTGAGCCAGTCTGGACTGAGGGAATTCTGTTCTCTGTTCCTACCTTTTGGATCATAACTCTGTCTTCTTTACTACACCATTAAAATGACTATAATGTATTTGCCTTGTGGCTTATCTGACCTGGTGTTCTCCTTCCAGTGTCCCTTGTGGACACTTAAAAAAGAATCATTATGAAATAAGATTATCACTATGGAAATTTTTACTCCTAGTCTCATTTAGTTAACATTGATATAACTTTTGATAAACTCCAGAGGAACAGAATAGAGTCTTGCATCATCTTTTTCATATCAAATGCAGTTCCTATGTCTCTGGGGTGTTCCCAAACACAGAAGCATAGTATAATGTTATATTTCCTTTAGTCTTTGTGTTCAAGGTCTTTATAAGTCTTTTCCTTCAGTTCTTTCTCAGTGCATCAGGGTAACCTTTTGCAGCTATAGCTGGGTTCATCAGAGCTGAAAAAAGATTCTTAGATTTCTTTTCTGGGTGGGAAATTTTGTAGACGTTTTTTCTCCCTAATGCATTTTTTAAAAATATGATTCTGTGATGCTTCTGATAAATTCATAAGAGTGTTAAATAGTTTCCTTCAGAGAAACTTATTTTTTTCTCAATTTGTTTTTGGGTTTTTTTTTTGTTGTTGTTGTTGTTTTGTTTGTTTTTGTTGTTGTAGACTACATTTATATAATTTTTCTAAGTGGAGTCAAATGTATTTTAAAATACAATTATATTGAAGTTTTAGAGATGTCAAGGTATTCATGATAACATTACTCTTGTACTTCAATTGAGGTGACTTCATACACCTAACATCTCTCTTTGGCTTTATCCTAGTGCTCTCCCTCTCCATAGTGCTCACTAATGCATGTGTCCCTTCTTTCCTTCCTATGCCCCACACCTGATTGCAGAAAATCCTGTATCTTTTCAGTAAAACACCAGATGCAATATTAGTGTTGTACAAATAAGTCGATATAATGACCAGAATGAGTGAGGGATGAGAATACCTGTAGTGCAATAACCTGTGTATGAAACAGAGTCGCAGTACACTCAGAACCATTTGAAAGCCTGACATTAAACAACTTTCATAATGTGGCTACTGACTTCAGAACAGCTTTCTGTATGTTTGCTCTACAGGAAATCATGCACATGAAAGTGTTAACTTATAGAATTACAGAATTACAGAACAGTTTGGGCTGGAAGAGACCTTGAAAGGCCATTTAGTCCAATCCCCCTGCAATGAGACATCTTCAAAAAGATCATGTTGATCAGAGCCCTGTCCAACCTGACCTTGTGCAATATTTATCTGAAGAATGTGCAGAGTCTTCCTTTTTTCCCCTCCAATATATTATTCTTTATTATAGATTTAAATATCATTATATGAAAAGTTTATTTTTGTTATTATGGTAAAAAAAAAAAAAAGTTTAAGAATGTTTTTATTTCAGTACAGTTCTTTGGGTTTTTTTCAAGGAGTGATATTTATACTTTCAGCTAGTATTGTCAAAATAACCCAACCACTTCATGCCAAATTTAGCAAGTTAGATCAATGGAAATTCAGGATGGAACAAAACAAATTTACTTATTTTAAGAACTTTCCTTATTTTAGAACAATTTCAATTACAAGTTTTAAATATTTATTTAATTGATACAAGAAGGGTTCTTGTAAATTGAGCAATAAAGTGTTATTCCCCTTATATTCCAGTCAGTTTTTTGCAAATCTACCATTTCTGTCCACCTAGCCCTGAGTAGCTTCCAAACATGCACTCACTGTAGGTCAAGTTCTGCATTTGGCTTTAAGTTTGGGACTCTACTGACAGCATCCTACATAGAAGGAGAGTGTTGAACTTAATATTTTCTGTAGGTAAGACACCAATACCAAAAGGGTTAATTTTTTACTCTAAAATGCATGTGAACTTAGTCTATGAAGTTGGGGTTGGTTTCTTTTTTTATTTGTTTGTTGGGGTTCTTTGTTGGTTTTTTTGAGGTTTTTTTAGGGTTTTTTTCTTTTTTTTTTTGTGAACTCCTATAAATATTTTTAGCATTAACTACAAAATATATGGCTGCCTTGAAACAGATACTCCTTTTCTGTGTTTGATCAGAAGGTACTTTTTGTTTACAGCTTTCCTGAGTTTTCTTGAGTGGCCAATTATACTGAATATATATTGAACCTCATACATGTTAAAAAATCCACCAAATTCTGTGCTGTTGCTCTATTTTCAACATAGCTTAATTTGGCCCCTTGGCTCATGTATTCTTCCAGGCTTTCTGTACAAAGTAGCCTAACTTTTTCCCTCCTACTGAAAGATTTATCTGCCCTAGTTTTGGCATTTTTTAAAGAAAAAAAAATATCTCTAACCTTCCCTATTTTTTCTTTATAGTCAATGAAGAGAAATGGATACCTCAAGGGAATGATTCTTCTCATCTGAAGATTGGTATCTAGGATAGGTCAGATGGATTGTTCTTTGGAGGTGCCAATTTCTTTCTAGTCACTATCAAGGGAATTTAGGGTAACTGGCTCAGTCTTAGGTCTATAATTTTAATGTCTGAAGTTATGTGACATAAATTGTTCTTTCTTATAATAACATTGTCTGAGGATGTGAATAATTAATTACCTTCAGAAAATATTACCTTGAAGACAACAGTGTTTTGACTGAGACACAAAATGTTAAAGATAATTCAGTGTACATATATTTGAAACTTTTGTGCTGCTCTGGCAGAATCTTGGGAGATTTGATGAAACAGCAGAGTGAGCACTGGTGTATTACTTGTTCTTCTGGACACATGCAACCAAGATTTTATACAGAAAAGTAAATATTTAAATATATATTTATGCAATTAACCTCATTTAATGTTTGAAATCTACAGTGGAGACATCTATATATGTTGCAGCCTTTGTAGGCTCCTTTTCTAATCAAGAGAGAAATAAGACCTTTCAAGGTACAGTACTTCTGACCTATTTTAGGTATTCACTTTAAAATGAGTTGAACAATGGTTCAAAAGTTTCTAGTTTTCTCCACTGATTTTAAAGTAAGACTGGTGAGTGGGATGAATTCAAGTGCAGATAGCAAACTTATTTTGTCTGTTATTCATGGATGGATCACGAGTCAAAAATAGTTTTAAACAGCTCCAAAGGGCCAAAAAGCTGTGCTGTGAAATCTCATAACTGTTTAGTGGCCCTCAGCTCTTTAGTGTTACATAATGCTAATGTGTTGCTGTGACATTGTAGAAATATTTATGGCTCCAATATGGCATTGATTGATAATAAAGTCAACTTCAGCTGTGTAAAGACAATTATTTCATTATTACCTATTACATAATTTTTTTAGAAATAAGCTCTAGAACTAATTTAGAACTACAATGATTGTAGAAAATTAATGATTAAATGTTGAGATAATTTTGTTAATATCTCAAGATTTTGAATATAGACACACATCATAAAAACTTCTATTTATTATTCTTTTTTTTTTTTTTTTTTAATCTCGGAGACTGGAAATGTTTTTCTATGAAAGATGTTTTCTTTTTTAGTGTTATAGGCATCTCCTTATTCTCTATGAATTGTTGTTATATTTCTTCTTCCTAAATTTGAGGAATGTAGTGTTGATTTTGTTTTTTTTTCTAAAATCCTTCACCAGCTTGAAATGGATGAGGACATTGGCACAGTATTGATTTTTGTTCTTCATTTGAAGTTCATATAGATATATAAATATACTTAGGAGTAAAATATTTTCCTTTTTTATCTCTTGTAAGGATATTGCTCTGTAATCCTTTAAGTAATTTTGCCTTCTATGTCCAGTTATCTTTCCTTTTATTTTTATATATTGTTCGCACAACTGATTGCCTCTTCAGCTTATAGATTTCTCCCTCACAACTTTTATTTCTATATTTTTAAGTCATCATGAATTTAAATCATGTGTATATTTATACATGTGCTAAGAAAACTCTGTCAAGACAGAAAAACATAATGAGAAAAATAAATAATAAATAAAATAGTGACTATTATTTTTACTGTGAGACTTGTGTGTGTGTGTGTGTGTGTGTACTTGTGTGTTTGAGTACTAATTTAAAAATATGATAATATTTTGTTTTGAGGAGTTCCAAGCAACCTTGCTTTTCATAGGAGCATCTAGGCTCTAGTGATACAATAAATAATAATAATGTGACACTAAGAGAGAATATAGTCTAGGATCACTTGTGAGATCCAGTGTCACTCACTAAAAGAAAGTGAAAGTCTGTTAGAAAAAGTGACATTTGACAGCCCAACGTTTCTCCACTTTACTAGTTTTTAGGGAAAGAAAAGATATCAATAGACAAGTAAAGATTTACCACTATACAAATAAAACAATGTGGAGAAGATTATACAAACCACAGAGTGATTTTTATTTTTACTCCCTCTTTGTTATTTGTATCACTCCACTGGAGCTTTACAGACAGGTTGCAAAAAAATTACATTACTAGCAATCTGTGCAAAATGCAATCAAATGTTTCCTTATTTTTGCTGTGAAGAACTTTAGGCCAGCAGGTAGAATGAAACTGAAGGATAGGAGAGTAATGTTTTATCTATCTATCTATCTATCTATCTATCTATCGATCTATCTATCTATTTTTTCTTTTTTTTTTTTTTAAAACCTGGGAATTAAGAAACAATTGATGTGCTGCAAATTTGAAGAGTGAGAATCACAAAAACTGCCACCATATGTGGATATGGATCCCCAAAGCACACAGTTCCTCTTTTGTTTCCTCTAGTTAGATGCCTTAAATTTGAAAATTTTTGCAGGTATGCACACATGCACAGGAGAAGTGGCCCTAGGGAGTGAGGTGAGCAGGACTCACCTCTGCTACATGGTGATTTGGGCTGTGACATAGGTACCTCATACAAGGCTGGCTTCACAGCCAGGCTCACTGCATTCCTCAAGTGCACACAGAGCATGGACCTTCTCTGGAGAGTAGCAGCTGGGGGCACTTCCACTGAAATGCAGGGCCAGAGAAAAGGTGTCCCTTTCCTCTTTACTCAGTCAAGCAGCTTCCAGTTCAGACTTGCAGTTTAGGTAGGAAATTAGAAACTTATTATCGGTCAATTTTTTTTTTTTTTTTTT
>VWZN01013448.1:20923-33444 GCA_013396955.1 Regulus satrapa
TTTTTTTTCCTGCTTAATATTTATACCCTTGCGTTTCTCCTGCTCCAATTTTCTGGTGAGGGAAGAGCCCCAGCATTTTGCCTTTTCATGGATGTTTCCTGCTATTGCATTCTCACCAAAGTACAAAAAGATGTGGGATTCCTGAAAGCAAATTGAGACAATTTAGAAAGCTGGACTCTGCATATGAGTGGATGGCTGCTGATAAAAAGAGATCAGTTTTCAAATCCTTATGCCTTGAGCTGTTTATGCATTTCACACTGCACAGTGATTAGGAAATCAGAAGCAGGCTGGTGAGGACCAGAACCTGATTTCCTCCCCACCCAAGCAGGGGACACTCATAACCTGAATGTCAAGTGATTTTTCTCTCCTGTTCTCATTTGCCACAAGTCTTGCATTCCTTTTCATATACTCAAACAGGTACACATGAAAGCCAAAATTTGCACTCAAACAGACTAAAATGTGTATGAACTTCTTCCAGGTGAATTTCAAACCCAGCACAGATCCCTTACTGGGCAAGTGCGCATAGCCACTAGGGTAGTGTATATAGTCAGAGATCACTGCTGACATCTGCTCTTTCACAAATACAAGCTTCCTCAGATAAGCCTCCAAAGTGTCAAGAATGGACCTAACCTGTGATTCTAGATTGACAGGGGCTTTTTCTCTTTGAGAAGTGACTTCTGCATCCAGAATTATATATGGAATGTTACCCATTGACTAGCTTTATGCAGCTCCTTTATGATTGCAAAATGGTTTTGTAGATCATCTTTCTCAGACTCATTCTTAAATTAAGTCATTTCAGAATGGTCTGAAAATGTGCTTAAGTCAGGATCTGTTAGCCACTCTGTTAAAGCAAGCTGTCTGTATCTGGCATGAGGTGAGGTCAGTAGGGTCAGGTTATCATGTTCAAGGAATCACAGAATATGCTGATTTGGAAGGGACCTTCAGGGATCATTGAGTCCAACTTTTAGCCCTGCAAAAGACATCCAAAGAGTTACACCATGTACCTGAGAGCACTCTCCAAACATCTTAAACTCTGTCAGGCTTGGTGCTGTGACAACTTCCCTGGGAAGCCTGTTCCAATGCCCAAACATCCTCTGGGTGAAGAACCTTTTCCTCACATCCAATTTAAAGCTTCTCTGAAAGGTTCAGACCATTTGATGTGGTCCTGTTACACCAAAGAGATCTGGTCACCACAAAGAGATCAGCGTCTGCCCCTTCTCTTCCGCTCACAACAAAGTTGTAACTGCAATGAGATCCCCTCTCAATGTTTTCTTGTCTAGGCTGAACAGATGAAGCAACCTCAATCAGTCCTCACAGTTCTTCTCAAGGCCGTTTACCTGCCTTGTTGCCCTTCTTTGGACATTCTCCAATAGCTTTATATATTTCTTACATTGTGGCACCCAAAACTCTCCCCAGAACTCAAGATGAAGCTGCCCCAGCTTGGAGCAGAGCAGGACAATCCTCTCCCTTGCCCGGCTGGCCATGCTGTGCCTGATGCACCCCAGGACAGGGTTGGCCCTCCTGGCTTCCAGGGCACTGCTGGCTCATGTTCCACTTGTCACTGACCAGGACCTTGCTGATCCTAGATGTTGTACAGGTACTAACCAGCATTGCACTGCTAAGTGCTTTATATTCCTCTAAACAACTGTGTCTCCTTTCTATCTCTGCAGCACTGACACCTCAAGGGATACAAGCACAAATTTCCCAAAGGGGGTAAACATTCAAATAATACTGGAATTCACGTCATCTATAATTTCTTCATGTATATATGTATATATTTGTGTCCAGTGACTCCTCAATCTACCATTTCTGATTGCCGTACGGTTCTAGGACTCAGTATAGTTTGCTGCCCCATCCATAATTGAGTTAAAGGAAAATACAAGCATTTCTTACTTTATCTCCTTGATAATAATACAAGGTTTAATTGACCTCACTGCGGCAGAATTTCTAATTCTGAAATAAAAAGTTGAAAGTCAGGGATCTTAAATTTTGTGTTAATAGATCTTAATGAATCACCCTGAAATATCTGGCTCAAACAAGTCAGAACACTGTCAGCCTGCTCAGTTTGCCAAGAATCCATTTCTCTTCTAAGAGATAAATGAGGTTCCTCAGTGCGGAGAATGCAGAGTGCTAGTGTTATGCCCTTTTATTTTAGAGTTGATTTATTCCTGTTGTAATGAAAGGTCACAAATTTCAGTGTTCCTTTTTTGCTTCTTTCACTTCTTACAAATGAAATTTTCTAGAATAAGGGCAATATGACATCTAAGAGTACACTTTCTGTCAGTCAGTTTTCCTACCATTATCTTTGTAATTCAAATGACCATTATTAGGATATATTTTAATTATTTGGTCATTAATAATATCTATATTCTAAAGCCCCAGCTAGTGTATAGTGAGTTAACAGGAAACTTCTGCATCACTGCAGGGTATTTTTAATCAATCCCTGTATTACCTATCACCCCTAATGTTTTTCAACATGCCCCTTGTATGTTGACCTTATCATGTCAGTGAATTCCGAGGGAAAAAGAGTCAATAAGTGTCTGTCTGCCAGCCAGGTGACATTGGCTGGTATGACATTGCATTCTGCAAATGCCAGTTGGTCTTAACTTTGGAACAAAATCAAATTCAAATGCTAGTTGATAATTAGAACTTTCAATGAATTATGTTAGAATACCACATAAGAAAGAACTTATTTGGAATGCATAATCAAGTATTCTTTATGCTGAAGAATGGAGTTATAGATTGTGATAATGAAGATGATAGGAGATAGGTTATAAAACCTGTTTCAGAGCTATGGAAGAAAGGAGATCAAAAGGATCTACTAAATTATTCTACCTTATGGTCTTATTTAACTTAATAGTGACAAACAGAGGAAAAGGCTAAGGGGTAGGAAATCCAGGAAGTGAAGCATTGATAGAATTTTAAAAAAGGTGTTTATTAGAATAAAAAGCTTTGGACTAAGGCTTAGTGTTAGATAAACCATGTGAAATATAATACCCTTCAGAACTATGGGGCAGAAGAAGGTGCTGTAGGAAAAGAGTAAGGTGGAAAATTTCCATTTCCATCTGAAACAAATGTGAAGGTTGGCCTAAAATACAGAATCCCCGGATATGGCATTATCTTCAGGATACCTACATTCATTTGTGTTTGTGATTCTACATATCCTGAGATTAGTTATTTCTTGAACGGTTTTTTGAAGTCTATAAAAGAGTGATAATGGAAATTGGAATCAAAAATTTTGTAAGCATTTTTTTGTCAAGATATGAGAAGAACGTAATAAAAATTAGCAGCCACAGAACTGAAGCTGCAACTTTTCCTGCACAGGTTGCAGACACAGTGAATAAGGGAAGAGATAATCAAATGGCACAGATATCTTAAGTCACAGATAATCTTAAGATATCTGCATTGGTGGTCCTTCAGAGAACAATTTTCAAATAATAATTTTGAATATTAAAAATAAACTGTTGCAGGGTTTGCTATATATATCATTAGAAATACTTTATACAGTTTCACTTTAATATTTTTTTGTTCAGTTAAATATGGTTCTTTGTGTTCACTGATTTTACTCAGCTGAGTTATTCTTCCTGTTTACTTAACTTCAGACTTGGAGACGGTCTTGTTTCTCCTCAGCTTTTATTTCTTTTGGCTAAAAAAAAAAAAAAAAAAAAAGACCCACTTTTTTTGGTCATAATATATACCATTTAGGTATTTGATCATCCCTGATGTTCCTCTTTCAGACTACCGTCTTTTTGACGCATGGCACAGAAATCTGTTCCTAGCCAGGGTTGTATTTGTTAATGTGTTTGTTCAATGTCAATGGAGTTCTTGTTATTATATCAAACAAAGGGCAAGTAATAAGACAATTTTCTAAGGTCACTGTTAGTGAAACTTGTGCAACTCTCACTAAAACCTTGCCATTTCTCAACTCTTTCTAATAACCTTAAGGAGTACATATAGCCTTATTAATTTATTTAAATTTTATGATAGTCATAGTTCATTTATACATTTCTGAAATGAGGCCCAAATTCTAAACATCTAATCTTCTATTAGAACAAGGAAACCCTTACAACTTCTTTTTTTCACAATGTGCAAAAATCCAAAATCTGTTTCATGCAAGTGAAGTCAAAATCCAGCATTTTAACTGGAACTGTGCCCTTTGCTATAATATTCATAGCTTTTTATTATTTTTAATAGAATTCCTTCTGTTAGAATTTGGCTTAAAATGTAGGTTATTTAACAGATATAATTAGGTTGCTAAGCATTAACAGTTAATTATCATATTAATAAACAGTTATTACTCCCGTTCTATACTGAACCATGCCAAAGCAGCATTATTATGCATGCATTGCTCTTAGGCAACATAATTGTCCTTAAAGGAAATCATTACAATTTAAATGAAATTGGGAGCTACTGGTTAGGGGAGGCTGTAGGGCATGCACAATACATACTAAGCAAGCAACTGTAATTTCCCCAAATCACATATTTTCAGTAATTTCACATCACAGGGTTATCTGTGTTTAGTTAAGAAGAAAACAGTTTATTTTTGCCTTGTAATTTTACAAGGCCATTATTTAACGAAGGACAAGCCAATCCCAAAAAGGAGGGCAATGCAGAGTCACTGAATCTTAGTTTTCAGTATGGGTTGGTAAACTATTACCATGATTATTATGACCATGATTTAAAGCTTGTTTTATTTCAGACTATATTCTAAGGAATGGATTTGCTGTGACACTAGCACATGCTGCCTAAGCAACGAGAAGAACAGACTGAAAGCTAGAAGCACCCTGAATAACATCCAAAGTAAAATATATCTCTGTACAGAAATAACTGTCTCTTTTTGCTGACCAGAGTCTTGCTTGCTTTTGCATGCCCTTTGTATTTAACAGATACACTTAAGGACTTGTTCTCCTCTATGACATTTTTTGTCATATCAAGGTTAATTGTTTGACTTAATCTTTTTGACATCTGTTAAAATACAAGGAATTTGAACATTAGTTCCTGGTATTTTCCTAGACTGATAACTAATTAATGTTTTACACTGCCATAAACATTTCCTTAGTTTAAGTAAATGACTCACATTTACAAAAAGGTTATATCGTATGTGGGTGCTAAGGATTTTTCAGATGAATGAGTAAAAAACTCAATATTAACTTTATTAATAAGCATCATTTGGTAAATGTGACACACAGAAAACGATGTGGTTCCTAAAGTAGTATAACAGAAAGCAATCCCTAGCCTGTCAGAAGAAAGACATTAAAACCTTTGGGGTGATTTTGGTTTTGTTTTTGTTTTGTTTTGTTGGGTTTTTTTGGTTTTTTGGGTTTTTTTCTTTTTTTTTGCAAAATGAGTGTCAAAAAAGCTAAGAAAATTCCTTTAACCCATATTAGCAACAAAAGTTTGCCTTTTGTTTGATTTTTCATACAGCTTGAACCCTTTTCAAATATGTTAGGCTAAAATAAGTGACTCATCAATATCCAGTTGAATTGTGTCAGTATAAAAATAGAGAAGTGATAGAGATCAAGTCCAATACACACACATTGAAACCAAACAGCTTTGAAAAGAAGCTCTTTGTCCTGTCTTTAATATGAGCATTTAAACGTGAAGTTCTTCCTTCCTTGTTCCCAGTGTCAACCAGGAATACTGCTTTGAGCCCTTGACATAAACAAGAACAGTCTCACCTCCTTTCTGCGGAGGCTGCTGCTCTCTGCATCACAAGAAAAAGCTCATGTGACTTTCTGAACCCACACTTACATTGCTTTCAAGAAACATTAAAAAGAACTTTTTTAATATTGAGAGCTTCTGTCAGTGACATTCATTATTTCCAGCTTTATTGGCATTTGAAACCTATGATTTACTGCTAGAACCTGAATGCGTGACCTTACACAATAGTCTCACTATTCCTGGGTTTTACCTTGTGCAATTGGACTGCCTGTAAAGGAAGGTCATCAAGGCTGTCAGGGATGGGTTATGGCATTGCCATAGCTGGCATGAAGTAGGGAGCAAAAACTTGTGATTAGACATGTGCCACTGCCAAAAAAGCCAGCTGAACTGGGTTCAGCTCACTGCTTTGAAATAGACAATAGGCTCCTGGCTGCAGAGCTGCAATCACTCAGATACTCATTGTGCTCCCAAAATGCTTCAGGGACTTATAGAGGACATGTGCAGTTCACAGCACATGTTCTGAGGCATTTTTGGTGATGTCAGGTCATCACATACCCATTTACTTATGGAAACCCAGGCTTGGAGATAAATTCAAGCATTGTTTGCATGAAATTTAAGATAAGATGCAAGATAAACCAAAGAGCTGCACAGTAAAATCTAGTCATGTAATGAAAATACTGCTACAGTTACTTGATGGCATTTGATCCAAAATTTTATCCAAGAAGGAATACCACATTTTTATCTCATTTCTTAGGAGCATGTATGACTCATGTGAATCTTTTTATGGTCTCCCACTTGTTGTTATAATAATGTCTTCAGACTAAATGAGATGGCAGTACTATAAGACAATGGGAAACTGGGAATGCCTAATTTGAAGCCAGAAAACCCTATGTAAGGGACCCTTGCCAAATAAGAAGCAATAATTTTGCTTGATCCTCTGGAGGGACAAAAGGTTGTCTTGTGCAAAATGGAGACTATCAATAGCCAATAAACTATGGGAGATATAAGGAAGGATGGGTGATGAATAATGGCTGAATAGGAAAATCTTTTCATGATAATGAGACAATATCTGTTGTCAAAACATCCTGTGGTGGAAATGTTCACAAATAACATTGGTCTATTATTTGTCATTATGAATCAATCTTCCCCTCCCATTATTTTAACTTCCAGGTCAATTTTAGCATTCAGTATTTCCTGCTCTTTCTAAAGTGAGAATTATTACCAAAGAAACAGGATTTATTGCTTATGAGACCTCATCAGTCAATATCATTTCCCCCAGTTTTCTAGATAGAGCTTGACCTAGCATTTCTATTTGATTTACAGGAAATACTCCTAAATAAATAACCCTACAAGAAGTATTTTATAAGCAACAGCCCCTGGTAAAAGGTAGGCTTAGTAGAAGGGAAGCATTTGTGTGGAACAACATATGCTTGTTTCCATTGGGGGGATATCGCACCACTTCTTGTTACCTGTAATAGTACATCACATTAACAATTGGGACAGTATTACTAGCCTTGCATAAGAATAGCTGCAAGAAGATTGTGCATAATCAATTATCCTTGGTTTTGATACTACTAACATGGAGGTTTTTTTCTTCTCTACAAAAAATATGAGTCAAAGGATCACCTGAGTAATCAGCAATGACTGCTACCAGACCGTTTCAAAAAATCTGTGTGTTAATGTACTTATTAATTGGTTTTAGTGAATGTAAGTTTAGACTAAGCTGTGCCAGTCAGCAAACTGTACAGATATATTTATTTTAACCCCAAGAGTTATTAAAGAAAAATACTGCCAACAATAAAATTAATTAACATTTCATCATATGAATACTATGGGTCTCAGTATAGACAAATCATTATCTGTGACTTTTCTGAAGAGGCATAAAAGGTAGGTGATATGAACTCTGAATCCTAGTGATGATTGACTGCAAATATAATGGATTTCCTTCTTTTAAATATCATCAGGAACAATTAATTTCTTTGAGAAGTAGACATTGTTAGTATAAGTCTAAGTAATGCTTCTCTTAAGACTTATTTTTTCTGTATTTGTATTTGCATAATTTTCTTAAAACACATTAAAATTATAATATTGATAATATTTCATTAATACTAAATTAATTTTAGAATACTTTTATTTTGTAATATACTACTTTCTTTTATATTTAAGGATTTAGTTTTGGTTCCTTTTTTGTTTGGTGGGTTTTTTGGGTTTTTGGGGTTTTTTGTTTTGATTTGTTATGTTTTTGTTTTTGGTTTTGGTTTTTTTGGTGGGGATTTTTTTTTCTTTGTTAGGCTAATATTATAATAGTTTGTAGTTTATTCTGCAACAGAATTTCCATGCAAAGCCTGATTTTTTCTAGTTCTTTCCTTTTAGAATCCTAAAAATTATTCTGCTTTTTAGACAGTTTAATTTAATATATGTATCTGAAGGAAGCTAAATAGTGGGGGTTTGTGTCAATCCTAAACATCAAAGTTCTTAGTAGACTTCTAAAAAAAGTATTTCAATTTTTCCTTCTAAAAGGTGAGAAAGCAGGAAAAGAGGAGACAGAAGCTTTGTATGACAATGTAGCTGAGACCCATGCACAGCAGTTGATTGAAATCTAGTTTCAAACTCCACTAGGACTTAACTGTGAGAGACAGAACTATGCACCTGCTGTGAGCAAGGATTGATGGGGCGAGGGGAGGCCTCACACCTGTTACCTGGTAGAAACTGTCCTCAGACAAATACGTGGTGCCAATGAGGCTTTTCTATGGAGAACTGGCTTAATATAATAATCATTTGTGTTGTAGAACTGACCATATTCAAAGCTAAAACATATTAACTATCATCATTACAATACATCACAGTCAGGATGAAAACAGTGGAATAGTTTGAATTTGAAAATTGAATGAACTAGTTTAGTTAATACTTAGATATGTATTTGTTGGCCAGTGAATATCATAAACTTTTAACTCCTATACTGCTCCTAGAGTTTTGCCAGGCTTTGAGGACCAGGACGATGTGCTGGTAAAAGCACATTCCATGGAAGCAGTGGAGAATAAGCAAGGAGAATGCGTCAAAGGAGAAGAGACAGGATTAGAAAAGCAGTTTCTGAATGGTACAGAAACTAAAGAAACATGGAAAATAAGAAGTTAAGCTGAGAAACCATTACAAGAAGGGGTATTACAACACATCCCTATTATAGGAAACATAAGACAAAACATTCAAAATTAAATTCTGCATTTATGAAGATTTCTTTCTTTCCTTCCTTTCTTCCCTTGCTGCTTTGGTTATAAGCTCTTCAGAGCAGCTGGAGGAAATCAACCCACTGTATGCTTGAATGACTCTCTGGGCAATACAAATGAGTCATCAATGAGTTTAGCATGCAGAAGGAGAAAGATGATACTGGAACAAAATTTTCTGGTATATTTTTGTGTAGTATCCAGCATAATGGGTCTCTGCTCCTGACTGAGGCCTCTGGGCATTCCAGTGATGTAAATATTAACTAATAATAATAAAAGGACAGGCACTTTATTTGCATCCATGTTGCCATCTGTTGTGTAGACTGAATCAATATCAAGTACATGTTCAGCTTCATTTACTTTTCTCTAAGCAGTACACTTCATTTGCTGTAAAAAATCTGACAGGTTGAAAAGCTTACGGTAAATTTTTAGCATTGAAAGACATTGTGACTGTTTTTTTAAATCTTCTTGCTAATCATCAGTAGCTGTAGGCTGGAATTAGAAATAACATATTGATTTAGGACAACAATGATTGGGGAACAGAACATGTCTCTTATGAGGAAAGCTGTTCAGCCTCAAGAAGAGATGACTGAGAGGAGACCTCATCAATGTCCATCAGTGTCTGAAGGGAGAGTGTCCAGAGGATGGAGCCAGGCTCTGCTCGGTGACAAGAAATAGGACAAGAGGCAATGGGCAGAACCTGATGCACAGGAAGTTCCACCTGAATACAAGGTAGAATTTTTTCACTGTGTGGGTGACTGCACACAGGAACAGCTTGTTCAGAGAAGTGGTGGGGATCTCCCCCATTGGGGATATTTGAGAACCATGTGGGAACAGTCCTGTGCAAAGTGCTCTAGGATGACCCTGCTTGAGAGGGAGGTTGGACCAGATGATCACTGTGGTGCCTTCCAATTGGAACCATTCTGTGATACAGCTGCTGTGTCCTGCAATTAAAAATATAAATAATAATTTTCATAGATGTTCTTTGCAAAGAAGATGCCAGACTACTTACACAGAAAAGAGAAGCATTTATCATAGATAATATGCCATAACTAATGTAGATTTTGCTTTCTTATTTTTACCATGTATTAATAAGGTTCAGTGTGCAATAATTACTAGAGAAAGAAAATAATCAGTCGCTTAGAGAAGAGGAGACTCAGGAATGACCTTATCACTCTCTACGACTTCCCAGAAGGTGGTTGTAGTCAGGTGGGGGTTGGTCTCTTTCTCCAGGCAGCATCTGACTGCATGAGAAGGTACAGTCTTAAGCTGCATCAAGGGAAATATAGGTTAGATATTAGGAAAAGCTCTTTCACTGAAAGTGTGATAAAGTATTGGAGAGATCTGCCAGGGGGTGTGGTGGAATCACCATCCCTGGATGGGTTTAAAAAAAGACTGGATTTGACACCTGGTGTCACGGTTAAAGTTGAGGGGATAGGGCTGGGTTGAACTCAAGGTCTCTTCCAACCTTGTGATTCTGTGATTCTGGTATGTTTAGAGAAACAGAGGAGACCATCAAACTGACTTTGACACTTTGTTAAGCTAGTGCCCTTCTCAAACAAATGTCCAAAACAGTTCTGACATTTCTTCAGGTACTACAAAAAGTAAAGGTGCTGATGCCTTGGGGTTAGAGGGGAATCTGAATGGAGGCAATTTGCTATGCAAGAGGCTATATTTTAAAAGTCTTGCCATTAAAATTGGCTCAGAGAATTGAGATTTACCCCTGGCCACCTAATGTGTAGATATGAGTCATAGAATTACAGAATGGTTTAGGTTGCAAGAGATATTAAAGATCATCTCTTTCCAATTCATCTGCCATGGCTGGAATGCCTTCCACCAGATTAGGTTGCTCTGAGCCCCATCCAACCTGGCCTTGAACACTTTTCGGGATGACATTTCCACAACTTCTCTGGACAACCTGTTCCAATACCTTACTACCTTCTGGAGTAAATAATTTCCTCCTAACACCTCATCTAAATCTCTCTTCTCTTAGTTGAAAACCGTTCCCTTGTCCTGTCACTTTATACATGTAAAAATCTGTTCTCCATGGTCTTAGATTTTTGCACTCATCTATTTCATATTACAATATGGATTAAAACATGACTGATGAAGACTGGGGAATATTAAATAATGGAAAGAATATTATGTTGCTAGGAAGTCATATGGATGCATCTAAGCCTGAAACAGCAAAGAAACTTGTGTTTTAGCATGTCCAAATGTGTGGTCACAGACTGAATAAATTGTAAAAATATAAATTGTATTCCATGACTATGTGACTGGGGAAATATAAATTCAATTATCAGAGTATTCATCAGCTGTGTGTAAACTCCCATTATGACATGTGACCTGGAAGAACTGGTATGAATATTGCATATAAGCAGAAAAACACCGAGCTGGTGTTGGGACCTCGCTCCACACTCAGTAATGTTAGAGTAGTTAGTAAAGTGCTGTCTCTTCCAAGTGTTCACTTTTCAGAGGAGAGTTGATCACAGAGACTGTTTCTTGTTTCTTTCTTGTTTCTTGCTTGACAGTGATTCATGCTAGGATATGGCATGTTCTGAAATATTGTAAAAGCAGAAGGATCTTAATAATATTCTGTAAATTAAATCATTGTTGACACCAGGTTGTCAGAAAGTTAGAAATGGGTGAAAATGGTTGGATTTTGTGTGCAATCTCCATTATGAATAGTATAACAAAATTAGACATATTAGAAGGAATTCTATACTCATGTATACTTTGTTTCTTAATGGGAAATTTATTTTGATTTACATGTCTAATTTATCTGTTATAGATTTCCCCTCCTATGTGTGTGGTCAGAAATTTTTCTTAAATCATTGGTCAGGCAGTCCTTTCTAGGACAGTTTCTCATTACTTTCTCATTTAAGATAGACTCACATAAGGGCAAGGTAGATTTATTGTACCATCGGGATAAAATAGGTGAATTAATAGACATTTCATATTATTAATTTGTATGGGGGAAGTACCAAGTTATTCATAATGTCCTGCAAATTAGTGCCCTTTCCATTAAACTCACTTGAAATTCTTTTTACTCACTTTAATTCTGCTAATGTTTAAAGAAACTGTAAACTGATGTAATCATTGTATCAGGATGCAAGAACATGTAAGTTGTAGTAAGTTTGGATCATAATTGTTTTAATCCTGTGTTGTCTCCAGGGTCCCATGACTGTGCAAAGTCATGTAAATCAGCTTTCTCCTCCCTGCTTTAAAGGAAATTAACAATCGTGTATCTTTATAAATGGTGCTCATTTTTTTGGTACTTTGTCTTAAACTGGCATAACTTTCTAACATAACACATATAAGAAATTTCAGAGGTTTATACCGCTTAGTCATCTTACCAAACTTAAAACAGGCCATTGGACTCTTTTAACTAATTTGTGATTCAAATAGAATAGATGTAAATTCATTATTTAAGTGACAGTAATTTTTGATAATTTTCAGCCCCTTGAACCTTTTCACACTGAAAATGCAATGTCCAGAAACAAACCGACAACACGGATTTTTTTTTCCCTTAGCTAGTTCTTCTGAATTTGCAAGTGTCTGTAAACTAAGTACTGAAAAGCATGTAACTGGAAAGTAGATTTTAAAAGAAAAAAGTATAATTATATTTTTAAATTTTCA
>VWZN01013450.1:0-17199 GCA_013396955.1 Regulus satrapa
GAGGGGGGAGCGGGGCCCGGAGAGGGGCAGCGCGGGCGGGACCGGAGTTGCCAAGCAGACTGGGAGCTGCCCCGAGCCGTGCATTGTGTGGCAGGCGGCCTGCAGCCTTTGTGGCACCACCGGCGGAGCCTGCCGTGGGAGCGATGCTGCCTGCCCCACCGCATTCCTGCCTGTCTGCCCCTGCACCGTCCCGTGCCGTGCCGGCGGCTCCCGGATCAGGCTCCCAACCAGTGGGAATCCCTCCTCTCCCCTCCCCGTGCTGTTGCTGCTCTGATTTAATCCCCTCCTTTGGTTGGGTTCCTAGCAGCTGTTCCGATTTCCGTGCCCTTCTCCCCATCCTGCCAGCCTCGGTTCCCTTGCTCGGCAGATATTTCATGGTGGTTTTGCCATTTTTCAGAGGATGTGGGGGGCAGACAAACACCCCGAATGTTTCTGGGAAAACGGGCAAGAGAAGAGGGCGGCCTCCAAAGCGGAAAAAACTACTGGAGGAAAATTTGCTGAGGTATGGAAAGGTTCTTTCTGAAACAGACGTAAAATGCATCCATTCCCAGAGGGAAGTACAATATTTCTGGGGTTCCCCCAATAAGTATGTATATACCGTGCAGCCATAAGTTCTGTGCAACTCAGAAGTGAAGCAAGCTCAGACTTGGTGGATGCTTTGATCAATCTCCAAAGCAAATTCTGACTGAACTGGAAGTTTGGTGAAGCAGTGGGCATCACTCTTCCAACCACCTCACTTCAAATACAGTTCCACCATGCAGTGCTAGGGAATTTGCTCCTGGTAAAGAATACTTTCAGTGTGTGGATTGAAGCCAGAAATCCTGGCCACTTGAGTCCATAAAGATTTTGGGATGCTTCCTATAAGAACTGCGATACTGTACTTGCCAAACTTCATCCTGCACCCTTCACTTATAAAAACTTTACAAGGCTATGATAAATATATATTTGAAAAGATAATATCAAACGTGTGTTCTGCAGTGTTCTTCTCATGGTTTTGCTCTGCACTAAATCATTGCAGTGTTCCCTGTTCTTCTCCTCAGAAACAGCTGCATATTGATGATGGGAAGCAATGTACTTATTGTATCACTCTTTCTTTTTTGGTAGGGAGAAGGCAGAAGAAAACTTGCTTATCCACGAGACTCAGATAAGAAACGGTAAAGAGATTTTGCAGTATCAGGGTTGGCACCACCAGCTAATAAGTCTCTTAAATTATCAAAACACAGAGTGCAGCCTTTTTCAGGAGAGTCTTTCTGCTGCTGGTTGGGGCCAAGTTTTGGAAGGAGGGGTTTGTGTTACAGACTGCCTGGTAACTGCGAGCCTGGGCACCTGCAGGCTTCCTATTTTACCAGGCTGACTTTGGGACTAACCTACTGGGATACACTACAATTGAAGGGCTCACCTGGAAAAGCAGGCTGTGAGTGGTCCTCAGTCTTCCAGGGGTGAGGTAAAAACACATCCCTCTTGTTAGCAGGTGTGTTTATCCAGAGGGGGAAGAGAATGGAGTCAGTGATGCTAAGATACAGAAGTAAGAACCTTTTTGATCCTCTCAGTTTTCCTTCCTCGTGGCTGAGAGTGGTAAACGATGTCTGGGGGGTACCCAGCTAAGGGTTAACGAGGCAAAAAGCGAGTTAGCAACACGATGTGAAAGTGAGTTCGAGGGAGCTGGGACTCATTTGTCATACATGTGTATCCACTGGCTTCCACAAAACCCAGGGACTCAGCCTGCCTGTTGCCTCACAATAAAAGGCAAGGGTGGCATTGTCTTTCCCATGCCTTCTTCCCTTTGCCCTTTGTCTTCAGATTTCCTGGCGGCTACTCCGGCTGCTCCGGAGCCGGGCGGCAGAGCCGGAGCGATGCGCGTGAGGCGCTGGGGGTTTTATCAGATCATTGTCTTCCAGCAAATTGTGTCACTTCAGCTGCAGAGTAATCTTCTGCTGGCACAAAGCAGTGCCTTAGTCCTGTTTGCTATTGAAATGAGTTGTCTGTAGGCAGCTGGCAAGGGAATGGAGAAGCAAGGGCACAGACTTTGGGGGCAGGTAGGCTCCCTGCTGCAGGTGGGCAAGGCATGGCTTGGCGTAGCCAGAGCAGCAGAACCAGCACAGGGCTGGACCTTTGCTGTCCCCTTTACCAGTCCCCAGTGCATTCACGGAGCTGAAACTCTGTGCCGCTGCATCCCAGGCATCTGACAGAGGGCAGGTGCTGGAGGGAGCCTGCAGCTTTCCAGTCTCCCTAGGACAACCTGACAGCTTGCGTGTCAGAGCCACTTGCAGCTCAGATCCACAAGCGGCCCAGAGTCAGGTTTGGGTTTTTTTACTTCTTTATATTTTTCATTGTTAGTTGGCTCTAAAATGTGGTCAGAAGGTACATGACATCTGGTGCTGATGACCATTGCTTTCTTTCTGGGAGCCAGTGGTTAGCCCTAGAAAAGGGTAGAGGGAGCTGAGAACCCTTCAGCCTGAAGGTATTTGATCCAAGACTTTCCCCACTCCAGAAAAAACCCCAAAAAGGCCACAACCTTTTCATGCTTGTAGATCATCCTGGGGCAAAAGTATGCAAGTTGCAACCCATGAGGCTTCCCTGCTCTGTGTAAACATTTATGGAGCAGGAACCACATTCCCCATCTCCAGGTGGGTGTTCCAACCACAGTGCAAGAGAGCCCTTCCTTCGCAATTAATATTCAAATGTTTCACACAAGGTGGAACAGCTCTCCAAGTGTCTTGGTGGTTGGGACATGCTTCAGAGCAGTGGGTGATCTGCTTCAATCCCACTCTGGATCGAGCAGGGATGGGATGTGAACTTTTGGAACTTCCCCCTCATCTGGCAGCCCAATGAACCCTGTCCTTTGCTTCCTCTTCTGCTCTTTCAAGTGCCTGCAAACAAAATGTTTCATATGCAGGGAGCAGGAGGATTTTTTTTTTCACTGCAGAAATAGTTTGTAGGGTTAAAAAAAAAAAAAAAAAAGCTTATTTCAAATTACATTATTTTTTTGATGGCTTTATTCTGCTGCCAGACTAAATCAGACACTTGCATTTCCCTGTCCATGCTCTGGCTGACAGCCGCCATCATGAAAAACCAAATAAAATTATTTTCTCCAGTCTGCAATAGCTGGAATGTGGCTTTCCTACAGGGATGTCACACTACCTGTGTGTTGCCATATGCCACCATTATTCCTTCTTCTCTATCTTGGCATCGCTCTCAGAGGTAGAAGTGCTTGAAGAGAGCTTTGGGTTCATAGCATATGGAATATTTTCCGTAACAGTGGCCATTGCCAGTGTCCTTTGCTCTTCCTGAACCCTGAGGAGAGAAGAGAAGGGATCGAGAGGAGCTGTTAGTCATAACTGCTGCGGAGATAACATCCTTTCATGTTTTTGAAGGGTCCCAAGGGCCTGGCCGTGGGACATGGTGGCTGCTGTGCCAGACGGAAGAGGAGTGGAGGCAGGTCACAGAGAGCTTCAGAGAGAGGACTTCCCTTAGAGAGAGGCAGCTCTACAAACTCTTGAGTGAAGACTTCCTGCCGGAGATCTGCAACATGATTGCACAGAAGGTGAGGAGACATGACATCCTGTTTACCTCTCTCTGGCCGCTTCCAAGAGCATGGATGCTTGCTGAGTGAAGGAGAGCTAAATCCAAGCAGCCTGTCACCCCGTTCTGCTCCCTGCACCTACAGCCTGCAAGTGTCATGGATGTGGGGGCTGTTGAGCTTGTGGATGGGGGAAGACTCTCCCCCTTGCTGTGGCAGTGCTGGAGTCGGTGCTCGAGGACCCGGTTTGCGGTTGCACGGCAGCGTAGGTAGGATGGCTGAAGGGGTTCCTGTCTTCAGCCGTGTTCCGTGGCCCTTTCCTGCTAGCAGGGGATCTCTGTGCTTTTGAACTGCTGCAATTTACAGCCTGGCTTTTCTATGCAAACCGCCTGCGATTTCACTTTTACTGCTGTTTCTCTGCTGAAGGGGCGCTGGCTGCTTAGCTGTCCTAGCTAAGCCTGCTGGTACGTCAGAGCCCCGAAACTCTGAAGGGTGTTGTTGTCCGTCAGCTGAATGTTTTCAGGTGGGACAGATCTGGAAAGGGATCCTTCGGCTAGATGGCTTTGTAAAGCAGGCTCTGCAGTCAGCGTGATGTTCTTGGATTGAGTTCAGTTTGCTTGTTTGCTACCCTTGTAAAGCTAATAGGGATTTCATGGTCACTTCTAGCCCTCAGAGTTTCTCCTGCCAGTGTCACCGATGTGCCCTAATTTCCTCCACTCTCTTTTTCCTTCCCTCAATTCTCAACCCCGTTTCAGGAGAAGCGTCTGCAGCGGACAGAGTTTTCTCCCAGGTGGATGTCTGACCATCAGCCCATCAAATCAATCAAGCAGGAGGTGAGGGGGGGTGCGAGGGGGAGGCCGACGGAGGGAGGCGAGAGCAGATGCCTCCTGGGGGAAGAAATAAACCGCAGCATCGCTATTCAGTGGGAAGGAGTCGCTTGAAAGTGCCTGTGCTGAAAGAAAGATGGGTGGTAATGCCCGTCAAAGGCAGGCTGACACCCGGGGTTTCTATGGCGAGCAGGGAGGTGCTGCCCTCTGGATCGAAGAGGTAACCGGCCTGCAGCAGACCCCGCCGCAGCTGCATATGGAAATCTGCGCTCAGTCTGGGGAATTCCACTTCAATGAAAGTGCTGGCACATTCGAGGCAGTTCAAAGAAAAGTTGAAGAAGGATGAGACGGCTAGAAGAACCGGCTTACAAAGGGAAATGACAGAAATTCAGCCAAGGGGAAAACGTGAGGCTGCAAACACATGAGGGTGTAGATAGCGCCGAGGGAGAGAATGACTGATGCAGCATTGGAGCTGGAGACAGGAGGGGGTCGGCTGGAAATGGAAGTCACAATTTAGGCTGCTTAAAGAAATGCTTATCAAACTGCAGCATTGTGGGCTCAAATGGCAGTTTCCGTGCCTCCTCACCCTCATCTCCTCTCCACCCCATCAGTGCAACAGCACTGCTGCTGCTTGAGGGTCTGTGCAGTGAACCAGACCCAGGAAAATGACTGGAGTTAAATATAACCTTTTTCTCTGGTCGGGGTTACTTTTAACATAGATCAGTTTTCCTATCCAGTTCACCACACAGCCCCTAACAGTCACGCCGGCACAGGCGGGGGACACGGGGCCGTGGAGATGGGGGGTCTTTGAACTGGCAACTGCTACCCAAAGCAATTGGTCAGACAACACAGGATTAGCTTTGGAGGAAAAAATTACCTCAGTTCTATCAGGTGGGGCCATAATTTCTCACTGTAGATGTAATGGAAATGTAGTTGCCTGGTGTTTTGTCAAACCCTGGGAAATTAGGCTGCAGGGAGTATGCCCTGTGAGCCAGAGTCAGGGGTTCCCCCAAAACAAAGGAGAAAGTACAGTTCCCCCTGCAATAAATGTAATTGCTTAGAACAGATAAATACAAGGAAGGAAGAACCTCTCATCGTGCTGTAGATAAAAGCCTGCTGAGAGGAAAACGAGACCCCACCGATGGTCAGTTTGGGTCCAGAATTGCTCTCTGCAAAGCCCACCATGCAGGAAGCACGGGGACACGTGTTCGTTCACAGGCAGCAGAAATCCCAGAGGAGGGAGGGGAGTGGGAAACACATGGAGCCTGAATGATGCTAATCAGTACCGCAGGTGCTCCAGGTCTGGGCGGCAGAGGGCTGTTAATTGCCGCCCGTGGGCCAGTGAAACGTTTCCAGCGAGCAGGGGGCCCTCCCGGCACCCGCTGCGCCGGGACGCAGGGAGCCGGCCAGCGCCACCGTGGTGATGCTCACGCTGCTCCCCAGCAGGACGTGGCAGCCACCCCTGCCACGGGGCAGCCGGGGAAGGTGCCAGCTTGTCTGATGGCTTGTTCCTCAAGTCAGGGTGGGCAGCCGGTGAGCCTGGGGGGGAAAACCTGCAGCCCCCGGTGCAGGTGACCCCTTTCTCCTGGCTGCTGCTTGAGTCGGAGATGTGACTGCTGCACGGGCTTCTGATCCTGCGGGGGATTTCTCAACAGGTGGTTCAGATTAGCTCCTCATTAGGAGCCGCCTGAGCAGCACCCTCATTAGGAGAGCGCTGCAGAAACCTGAGCAGGGAAGGTTTGGCAGACGAGGGGCCGGGGCACTTGGGGCGCCCACGCCTTCTGGCCTTCTGCCCCTGAAGTCTGATACCCAGTGTCTGGAGAGCAAAGCTAAAGGCAGAAGTTTGGCCCTTTCCGAGTCTGAGGGTCAGGGGACAGCAGGGATGTTGTGTCCTGGAGTGCTCTCTGCCGGAGGGAAGGAGGTGGTGATGCCTCGGTCGCAGTGGTTTTTATCCTCTGAGTGGGGAGGAAGCTGGAGAAGCGTCCTTTTGTCACCTCCGTGGTCAGGAAGGAAGTTTAACTTGTGTTTGGTTCTTGCTTTTGTCGTTCCAATAAGCGTCTGGCTCCACCAGTCCAGTAGGAGTTTACTGGTTCGTGTTTGTGTATTTTTGTTAACCCTGAGTTGAGCACACTCATTCATCCTCAGTGGACTCAGGTGGGACGCCAGGCAGAGGATCCCTCTGAAAATCAGGTTGTTTCCATGTCTGAAGTGCCTCAAAGAGCCCATGCAGCACTCTTGCTGCCCTGCAGGCAGTAAGTGCAATTGTGGGTGTCTCCTGCAGTCCTTGGGGCTCACTACACTCTGCTCGTGGTTTCTGCTTTTCCCTTTGCTTTCTACATCTGGTAGGATGACACCCTCTCCTTTGTTTAGAAGTGCTTTGTTGATGCCGTGTTTGCGGTGGGTTGATCTGGGGCGTGCTGCGGATTTTTTTTCATGCCATTAAAGCACAGGGTGCCGAGTGTGCCCTGAGAGCACTGCAGCTTGGATGTTGTGTTCCTGTTTCCATAGGATACAAATGATGGAAGTTTTATTAATCCAGGGAAAGGGAAGATCTCACCTGTGTACCAACAAGCAAAGAAATCGTAACATGCCAGGCTGGCTTTCACCTAACTGGTTTGAGAATGTTAAGGCTGATGGTCACATCCCCATTAAAATATCTTGGCATACCAAGTTTGGTGGCTGGTTCCTGCTTACCTCTTTCTCTTACTGCAGAACCTGACTCTTTTGGTTCCTGTTGCAATTTAAAGAAGGCAGAGGAAAACTGTTTGACAGTGGTCAGGGTTAGGTCTGAAAGGAAGCTGTTTGCAGCTCATGAGTAGCAAATCAGACGGCAGAGCTTTTGAGAAAGGGACATAAAAAGAATCAAAAGTGGAAATGTAGAACCCAATTCTCGAGGTTCTTGACCTGTTGTCTTTGTCATAGTACAATCCTGGGCAACCTGGTGTTTGGCTATTGATCAGGGAGGAAAGGTGTGAGAGACAACTGCAATAATCATTCCAGGGAACGGAAAGGACTGCTTTGTAAGAAAACATTTAATCTAACTGTAGAAATGCGTGAGTGTTGTGTGTCTGAGGATGAGGAAGTCCATAAGGTAAAGGCTGGAATGTAACTGAAGAAAAGGAGAATTTATATTCACCCAGAAAAGCATAACTAGGAATAATTAGATGGAATGAGGGGTTGAGAAACAAATTTTAAATTGATTGTGAGGAAAAGCTGGCTAATCTCAAGGCATCTGAACTCAGAGAATGATTTCCCTAGGAAAGAGATAGATGAGTGAAGCGATAACATTTTGACAAATAAATAAAATGTAAAAGAAGAGAATGGTTCCCTTGTGGAGAGATGAAGCTTTAAGGTGAAGGGTTTCACCTTAAAGGATCAGCACAGAATTGGTGGGTTTTATTGCCCAGTCTGTCCCTAAATGCAGGATATGGTCTTAATTTTGTCAAGAGTCCCATGACACTCTCTTGGACGCTTCTCTGTGACTGTTGGTGGTTGAAGCATAATTCTCTTAATGTATTGCTTCTGCTGGAGATGATGCATGGTGCTCATCTACAGAGAAACTGGAGTGGGAGCTTGCAGGGCAGCACAGGGCTGTGTAGGGGAAGGGGAGGTAGAGGGGGAATGAATGTACAGTGAAACCAGACATTTCTAGGCATTCATCAGAACACCCCCAGGTTCCATTCCTGGGCTACGAAACAAGGACAAAATAGTCATCGTGGTGCCAGAATTTTTTTTTTTTTTTCCTGGGGATTAATAATGGGCCTGGAGAAGTTGATGGTCTGAGCAGCAGCCAGCGGACCCCAGCTGATTGCTAATCCTCAGGAAATGCCTTCTGCCTAAGTGGTGCTTGCTGGTTATTCCCTGAAAACGAAGTTGGAGCAAACTGTATGTACATTGTTCTTTTCCAGTTGATATTCCCTGCTGATGAGGCACACATATTTTGGTCACAGGGTTAGGAGTAGCTGGCGGATGACTGATACATTTGTCTTAGAATTAAATTAAGGTAATAAAGATAATTCCGCACTTCCACATACATACCTCATGCTTTATTGGAGAAACAGGAGCAGGCAGTTCCCAGTCTGGAAGCCTGCAGTCTTAAGCAGGATCAAACACAGCCTTGCAGCCTGCTGGCAGTGGGGAGGTGAGAAAGTGGGGCAATAAAGAGCCAGGTGTCCTTGAATGAGAGAACTGGTTTTGGGACCCAGCAGGAAGACTGTCCAAACAAACGAACGAGAGCCAGTTCAGGGGAGATTAACACAGAGAAATTTTGAACAGGAAAGGAAAACATTCCTAATGATATCTTGACGTGAGGCTGTACCAGACGCTTTTCCTATTGAAGTATTCTGTGTTTTGCAGCAGAGACAGGTTTGGCAAAGTAGTCCTTTCTTCTCACACTTGCAGTCAGAGCTCTGCTAGCTGGAAGAGGTAGAGGTGTTGTGTAAGGGTGTCAACAGCCTGAATCCTTTGCCCAGAAGGGAAGAGAAATGCGCACGGTGCATCCCTGACAGAATGTCAGCTTGTCTAACCCATCGCTTCTCCTTCCATCGTCCTTGTATCAGTAGGATTTCATTGCTTGACAAATAACTTCCCTTTCCATGTTGCTTTCCATCTAGGAAATCATACTTACAATCCTTTTTTTTTTTCCCTTTTTTTTTTCTTTTTCTTCCCAGTCATTCATTGTAGGTGTGCTTTAATGCTTCCTCAAAGTAAACCTGCCTCTGCTCAGCTTTCGATAAGCCAGCACATTACAGTGTGTGGTGCATCATTCTGTTTCAGGTAAACCCAAATGTGCTGAGCTCGATGGAGAAGCAGAGGCGCAGAGAGGAAGAAGAGGAACGCCAGATCCTTATAGCAGTGCAGAAGAGGGAGCAGGAGCAGCTGCTAAAGGAGGAGAGGAAGAGGGAGATGGAGGAGAAGGTCAAAGCAGTGGAAGGTAATGTGTGGCCAGGAGTGGAAGTTCTCAAAATCAAGACTGAGCTCTTGAATTAAAATCTGCTATTTGCATTCCTCCCCTGCCAGACTTGCTAATGAGAATCTTTTCTTGCACTTATCTCTGATAAATCGGTCTGACTGCAGTTTCTTTTCTTTTGTCTGTCCTCTCAGTGTTGGTGTCTGTTTTCTAGAACACCTGTAGACTGTGTTGTCTTCTTCAAACCATGCTGATTTTCTTCCTTGCCCCAGCTGTCCATTTTTTTCTGCTGCTATTCATGTTGTTTCTCGGTTCTGTCTCCTCTCCCCACATGCCTCCTCACGATTTCCCTGTGTGCAGGATTAGCTGGCTTTGCACTCACTGGGTAACATTTGGCTCTTTTGGCCCAATGTGTGATGAAAGAATGATTCCCTTTGAGGAGAAAGAGAATGAGAGAACATGGGAGTAGCAAGAGGTGTATTTTCATATTGCTACTGGCCTCATCAGTGGGAGAATTAAAGATGAAGGGACCAGGCTGCATAGACCACCAGAGGTGGCAATTTCAGGTGTTGGTCTAAAATGTTTGTGGTTCTGACTGGAATGCTGATTTAAGCTGTTCTGGAACAAACAGCCATGTTGTGTTTAATCCATCAGATCAAGGCAGGGACTGCAGGCAGTCAGGTGTGTGTGTCAGAACCAGCTCATTTCTGACCACCTTGTCTCTGTTGGCCTCCCTTATGGGGGATTCCTTTAGCTGCTGCTTTAGCCACAGTGACTGCCGGGCTGTTGTAGTTCTACATTCTGAACATCCTCAGGAAACTGTGGCAATGTGGGGCAGTACGAGTATCGTGAGTCCCAAAGTGGATAAAGAATCAGAAAAGGAAAACCAAACCATTAAGTTCATGCAAACCTTGTAAACTTTCCAAAATGAAACTGTTTGCTACCAGATGTTTGGCAGGAGGCCAGATGTTATCTAAGAATAGCTTCTTTTACCTGCTTACCTTTCTAACCCTTTAGAAAAACTTGATTACTTCCTTGGCCTTTGTGTATTCCTGGTTGTTAGTCCTAGCTAATCAGGTGCTTTAAATTTGGACTCATCCAGCTTCCATATCTGCCACAGATATCCGTTTCCCTTGGAAAATTGCATATTCTCTGTGGTTTAATGCTTCATCTCTATAGATAAAATTAGTCTTGATGGTCCACAAGAGCTGCAAAGATAAATGTTCCTGTAAAATGGTTTTGTTCTGGTATAAGCCACTTCCTTTTCTGGATAAATGCAATCATTACATCATTGGATTCAAAGGCACCAGAGCCATGCAAAGAAACTGGCATGAGGTTGAGCAGTAGCCTCTTTTAAGCCAAGTTAGCATACATTCATCCTTTTATTGGCACAGGTGCTTTAATTTTGTTTTGTGCCGTTTCTTTCAATCAGTTTAAACTCTTCCCTAGTGCATTGAAGCTTACTCAGGAGAAGTCTCCTTTTAAGCTGGTGCAAAAGCTGTTAGCAAAGGTTATGTTGACTTGTTCAGTTAAATCACTACAGTATTTTTAATCCCTAGAACCAGCAGGTAGCCAGGTAAAACTGGCTTCTTAATGATCTTTTCTTAGTGCCAAGCACACCTACCCACTAGCATTTGCTGTCGTGACAGTTCTTATGATGGAGAGGAAGTGATTTGACAATTATGTAATTTGTTTTACTTGCTTCAAACTTCTTAAAACTGGACAATTGACAACAGAAATTTTAGGGTAACAAAGATTTTTTTCTAATTTTCAATCTGTTTGGAATATAATATTAATTTCATATGGTCTTTTGTAGAGAGGAGATGTGAACTGTCTTTTCCATGATGAATTGTACCTTCTTCTCAGTTTCAGATGATATTCCTGGTTTTACATCACATTCCTGTTTCCAGCCTGAGATTACACTTCCCCCAACTCTAACACACCCCCCAGGTAGCAAGTTTCCTGCTGAGCCCATCTGTACTCTCCTGTATTTATAAGCTAAGGCAGCTTTCTAGATTTCTACCAAACAGCAGGTTAGAGTTTCACAGTTGTCTTTCCAGATGCTGCTTCAAATAATCTCTCAGATATATGACTTTTTAGTTGGTTGAGGTACTTTTTAGGGCAATATTTAGATTTTGAAAGCCCCTGGGTCGACCCAGGCCAACGGTTTGAGAATGAGCTCTGCCAGTGATCTTGAACACACTATATTAATCACTAGCTGTGGTAGAGGCTCGTGTTATTAATCCTTACTGAGATCTGGTACCAGGGTAGCTCTCCTTGGTTCCTGTCAGTTTACCAGGTCAGATGCTTGGCAGATGTTGGTGGATTTCCAAAATCTACACAGTCTTTACCTCTCGGCTGCTGTTGTCACAGGATTTTCCATTTGCTGCCCAAATAATCCCTTCATGTTCTCCTCAGCTTTCTCACTTAGGCATCCATTGCAGTGCCATCTAAGGATTGCTAATTCCATGAAAGAAGCATGAAATCTGAGCAGTGTCTGGGACAGACTCAGGTACTCTCTGTTGTCTGAAATCGGGTGTGGGACTTCTGGTCATGCAATTCTCTTAGACTCTGTAGGACACCTTAGGTGCAGGTCCTATAATCCTGACTTCAGTGCTACCCTGAGTCTCCTAAAAAGAAATTTGGGCTTTCTTTCACCAGTCTTTGACTTACTTGCCAACGGATGTCCCTACAAACACTCACCTTGTAGCTCTTCCTACTTTTCTTGTGCTCTAAACCACCTCCCAAATTTTTTTTTGACTGACAGAGTAGGACTTTAATAAATATTTTTCCATCAGAGCTGGTACTGCTTAAGTAGTTGGCATTTTCCAAAGGCAGAGCCTCCTCTAGAGGATGTTGGCCAAGTCTCCCTCATCTTTCTTTCACTCTGGGTGCTCTCTGCTGTGGCCTGTTCCTGTGACATCTCTCCCTGAACATTACTTTCACAGAATTCTGCTCCTACAGAAGGTTGGTCCAACCGCAGGTGTTTTGCAAGTCAAATGAATTCAGATTTCCTATAAGAAAAAGGAAATGAGGTTCATAAGAGCCCATAAACTTTCTATTATGAAGCAATCTGTTAGCCAGCTGTCTGGTTGCAAACCACAGGTTATATTACCAGCATTGCTTCTTCCTGTGTTTCACTTCTTTAAACGAAAGCTCTCCCAGCGACCCTCGTGTGTGGCAACTTGCTCGCCCTGGCTGCTGGCCATGAAGACCTACCTGAGCAACCTTCCCAAAGCCAGCCATGCAGGATGATAATGACCCCAGTTACTCATTGCCACTCAGCTGGTGGAACTTCCCTCGGCACTGCTCTTCATCCCATTCAGTGCCTCAAGTTCGCCTGCCTGAGGTGAAGCCCCTAAAGGAAGATCACAACAAGCCAGCTCTTTGCATAGTGCTGAGCTGTGCCTAGGGCTGGGTGCTGAACTTCCCTCTTTGTACCACACCACTTCTGGAAGTTGCCTAAGGCAGCGTCTGTGTCACAGTGGTGCTTCAAAATTGGTGATTGTAACCGAGGGAGGATGATGAGGCATGCTGATTGTGCACTGTGTTCCCGCCTTACCCGCTCCTGTGCTGTCGCTGCTTTTGCTGAAAGGACAAGATCAAGATCATCTCACCAGGGTTCTTGAACCACAGGAGCATCCTCTGTTTCTCTGCAAGGTGTGAGCAAGGAGTGCTGAATGGCTTTTCATCTCTTCCCACTGCAGAACGAGCCAGGAGGAGGAAACTTCGTGAAGAGCGGGCCTGGCTGCTGGCGCAGGGGAAGGAGCTCCCCCCTGAGCTTTCCCACTTGGATCCCAGTTCCCCTGCCAGGGAAGAGCGAAGGACCAAGGATATGTGAGTACACAATGGGGCACTGCAGCACACAGGTGAATTGAAGCAGTAAGTACAGCAAGGAGAGGAGTGTGGTCATTCACAGGAGTGCAGGGGAGGAGTGAGGTTGGAGAACAGGGAGAGGACTAAGCTGAGAAACCTCTGGGCTTGGTCCGTGTGAGAGGAGTTTGTGATGAGACCCATTTGCCAGCATTATGGCACTGCATGGCTGGAAGAGAAGATGAAGTACAGAGCATGTCTTGTCTATCCTCACTCTGCATACTCACTGTGGTGCTTCTTATTACAGCTTTGAACTGGACGATGAGTTCACAGCCATGTACAAAGGTTAGTCCCACTCCAGCTTTCTCAAAGGGAAATACTTTGTGTGTGTATGGGAGTGTAACCATCCACCTTTCTCTGCTGCTGCCAGTTCTAGATGTGGTGAAGGCTCACAAGGACTCTTGGCCCTTCTTGGAGCCCGTTGATGAATCGTACGCTCCCAACTACTACCAGATCATTAAGGTATGGAAAGTGGCCCAGCCATCTTGACTGATTGCACTTTGTTGACTGGGATGCAGTTTTTTTGGAAGTGTTTTGAAATTTTATGGGCTGTATTACTCTCACAGTTGATCTCCATGATTCTGGCAGTCCCTTCTAGCCTTACAAGTCAAGAAAACCAAAGATGAATGGCTGCATCCTCTGCTGCCCACACTCTCTCTGAGCTCTAACTTCGTAAGCTCCACTATGCTTTCTGTAACTGAAGGGAAATTTGGTTGCATTCCAGGCCCCCATGGATATCTCTAGCATGGAGAAGAAGTTGAATGGAGGTCAGTACTGCACCAAGGATGAATTTGTGGGTGATATGAAGACCATGTTCAGGAACTGTCTTAAGTACAACGGTGAAGGCAGTGGTAAGAGCAGTAAGATGCTAAATTTGTCTATTTGCAGTGCTCGGCCAAAGCAAGCAGTTCCCTCTTCCTCCTCATCAGTACTTGATTTGAGCTGCTTCTCTTTCAGAATATTTTTGGGAGACCAGAGGAAAGGGTAATAGTTACTGAGACCTGCATTGGGGTTTAGTGAGGCTTTTAGCATGGTTTGGTCATGCTGAACTGGGGCATGGCATTCTAAGAACTGGTAGATGGTGAGGGCAGAGCATACAAAGAGAGGAGAGTCCGTTTCTTTCTGAGCTCATTCCTTCCTGTGCTTATCTGTGCCCCTTTTCCTCACAGTAACTAATACAAATTTTGAAAAGCTACCTTTGGAGTCTGGTTAACTCCCAGCATTTGCTGAGTACCAGAGGAAAGTGAGGAGTGAACCATGCCTTTGGATGGAAAATGTAGTTTTTAGGTTCCTTGGCTGTTGAAGGAACAACTTGGGTGTGCAAATGGGAAATTCTGGGTTTAACTGACACGCCAATTAAAATTCTAGGTGTTGCTTAATTAAGAAATCAGTTTCCATATGGTGGGTCATCACTGCATACTGTCTCACCAGCAGCGCCTGGTGAGAAAGGGAGAACAACATTAAGAACAAATCAGCTTGTTGCTGTTGGCTGCAAGTAAAAGCATACCTGCACTGCCACTGGGAGAGCTCTGTTCCTCAAGGAACCTCAGGATTAGTTTAGTGGAAACAACTGGAAACTCACTTGCTTCAAGGCCTTGTCACCAACACGTCTCACATGTCTTTTCTTTCCTATCCACTCAACAAAAAGCAAAAGCTCATCTCAGCAGAACTGTCCAGTGGAAATGATGCAGTGGGGACACTGGTGTTGGCAATAGCTTTTGTGTCAGGGTCAGCAAGTGCTTTGGAAGCTACACGGATAAATGTATTTGCTGATTTTCCTCCGTCTTGCAGCCCACAGCAGAGATCTGAACGAGTCCAAGAAAAGCCTCTGAATGTAATCAAATAACATTGCTGGAAGTTCACATTTCTTCTCTCAGCACTCTTGCTGGCTAAGTGTGCAGGTCACACATCTCTGCGAGCAGAGGTGGTGCTCCTCCTAATGTAATTCTTGGCACTAGGCTGGAACACTGAGTTAATGCTGACTCCGCAGGCCCTGCCGCCAGCGGTACTTTGTCATGCCTGTGTGCCTGTCCTCTGGTGGAGTTACTGAACAAACTGATGCTTATGGAGTTTAGGAACCAAAGCCAACTAGTTTAGAAACAAAAGTCTTCCCTGGAGAAACTTGGCAGAGGGGAGATAATTTATCTGATGTTGCATAATTGCTTAATTGCCTCTCTCTACGAGGCTCTGACGTTCTTGGGGGTTTTTTGACTGCAGAATACACAAAGATGGCTTACAACTTGGAGAGGTGTTTCCACCGAGCTATGATGAAGCACTTCCCTGGGGAAGATGGAGACACGGATGAGGAGTTTTGGATCAGAGAGGACGGGAGACGAGAGAAGAGGAGCCGGCGGACCGGCCGCTCCGGCACGGGCAGTGTCTGGACTCGATCGCGAGACCCAGATGGGCCTGGCAAGAGACAGCAACGCCTGGAAAATGGAGGAAAACCTCCACCATATCGAGCTACTTCCAGGGCTCCTGCTTCTTCCTCCTCTTCCTCTTCCTCTTCCTTCTCCTCATCCTGCGTAGACGACCCAAGTGGCAACCCAGCGCAGAGTGCTCGAGAAGTGGGCCCTTCCAACGGGCGAGGCTTCCCCCGCTCCCTGCAGTACGGCGGCATGCCCAGCCCCGTGCCACATCCTGGACAGATGGTAAGGAGCAGTTCCTGCTGTCCTTTCCCCATCAGGATGAGGGAGAGAGGGAGGTAATGGGAAACGAAACTTCCTACCATGAAATCCTTAGTGCGTGTCAGGAGCCTTTTCCCAGAGATTAAGGGTCAGAGCTATGGTTCCTCCAAGTAAAACTTTTCAGCCCTTGAACTGGTGCAATTTAAGTCTTTGCCACATTAGGTGGGGGCAATCTCCTAATGTTTCCCATGGCTGGCATGTCCCAGTGTAGGCGTGCACATACTGACTCCCCCAGTTCTCTTCTCTCCTTGGAGATCAACCCCAGTGTGCGTGGAAAGCTGTAACATTTCTTCCCTTACCCCCCAGTTTATGAAGCTGAACAAGCTGGTCTTCTTTAGTCTCAATTGTTTACAGATGCCTGGTAATTTTGTGCCATCTGTGTACTACTGCATTTCGTGCCTTGAGTATTTATAAAAGCAGTAAACTAAATCAAACAAAGGCCACCCTGGACTGCAGCAGTGACCTATCTTTAGCCCAGCATTTCTTCTCTGAATGCCACCTGCTCTGCCTCCTTTCTGGGGTGTTCCTCACCCATCCTTCACTGCCTTTTCCATTTTAACCAGTGATGGCTTGTAGTGTGCTGTATCTGCTGTTCCCCTGAGATCTAGGCTACCCCTTGCCCTTTTAGCTAGAGATCAAACAAATATTTTGGGGTAATTCTTGTGCTGCAGATAGTGGGAGGCAGTAGGAGAGCTGGAGGCATTGAGTATTTTGAAGAAAATCCAGCACATTCCCTGTTGTCCTCCTGCTTCCATACTCTTGTGGTCCATTCCTCTTCTTGAAGCAAACCACTGCTCCCTCCAGTCTTCTTGCTTGCTCCCCACTTTTTGGATGGCAGTCGAGTGTATTGCAGCTTTAAATTCAGGGGTGAGTGGCTGAGGTGTGACAGAGTGACCTCGATAAGGCTGTGTCACCTCGTAAAGAGAGCGTACGGGTTTTCCACGGTTCCCCCAAAACACTTTGGCTGCTCATTCACGTGGTTACTCCAGCCTTGCCTTCCCCTCACCTGGCAGTATTTCTACCGCTTTTATGCGCTTCAGTAATTGTTTTATTTCTCCCCCTGCACCCCTCAGAGACCAGCGGTGCCAGGAACGTTTGGTCCTTTGCGTGGGTCCGACCCCACTAAACTGTACGGCTCTCCGCGAGTGCCTGAGCCCCATCCCGGAGACCCGGTCCAGCAGCACCAGCACTTTGCCATGCAGGTAAGCCCCTCCTGCCNGCCGGAGAGCTCCGAGGCGCCGCCGGCGCACGTGTACCGGCCCTACAAGTACCTGAACCGCGCGCACCCGGCCCTGTGGAACGGCAGCCACGGCCCCGCCGGCCAGGCTGCCGTGGGGCCGGAGGAGAAGGCGCCCATGGGGCCGGGGCCCTCGCCCCCGCCCC
>VWZN01013473.1:0-14212 GCA_013396955.1 Regulus satrapa
TGAGATGGGGGCACACACATCCCATAACTGCCAGCTCATATGTAACTGCAGAGAACTGCATCTAGCTGCTCTGAAATATCTCAGAATACTTATAAAAAATAATTTTATGCTCTTCCAGGGATATACAATACTGGAATATTGGCAACATAAATATGTTGTGTTATGAGGGAGTGGCCAAGCCATCTGTATTAGAATGTTTAAAAAAAAAAAAATCAGATATCACCAGATCTTAAAAAATACAAAGCAAACAAATTACTTATTTTATATGGTACATGTTACTATGCCTTCTTTATAGAACTTTAACAGTCTAGTTGAAATAGTTCATTTTTAACTGTTAATGTTTCCTCATTCAATAATTTAGCTTTTGGCTTGCAGCTTTCACCTCTGTTTGGTCTGAAGTCATTCACATTAAACAAACCTATGGGAAAAGGATCTGCAAAAGCTATAGAACAAAGCAGTTTCAGAAGCAGAAGACGGATGGAATAGTTTTCCTCCTCTGGTGAGTACTTCCAGGATCCTTCTGTGTCCCCTAAATCCTACCTGGACAGCAGGGGTCATGTTTGTGTGGTGCAAGTGGAGTGGCCAAACAAAAAAACCCTCAAACTCTGCCACTATATGTTTTCCCCCTAGTTGGGGCAGTAGCTTAAATCTGCTTTACAAGCACTGGTTTCACAAACTCTCTGGGAACTTGAAAATATTGGGAGGCCTCAATTACTTTTACAAATCTGGGCTAAATTTGGCCAACAGTGGTTATAGGATGCTAGACCAATGAACAAGGAACTTCAGCAGGAAGTTCTATTTCCCAGAGGACTGTAATGCTGAAAGACAGTAAACAACTTATTCTTGCCCAAACTAGGTTCAAAGCACTCATTGCTCTGAAAGGGATGAAAACAGATTTAACAGAAAAACAACTTCTGTTGTAGGCAAATGAAGCATTTGACACTTATGGCCTGGAAATTCTGAGATAATAAAACTGAAAAATTACGAAGAACAGATGCTGGTGAAAATTCTGTAGATGCAGATAGCTAGATGGAAGGCTGAAACCATGCTGAGTCACAAGAGGCTATTTCAGAACTTGAGTTTGTGGGTAATGAAGTAGCAACTCAAAAAGGTGAAAGGAGATGTGTTAAAATGCCTTGTCAGAGTCAGTAATGGTATCAAGGACTGTAAGCGGACTGAGGACATCAATACCTGAAAAGGTATTGGAAAAACCTAGCTACTCCCTTTATGTGGGGAACAAGCGTAAGCACCAATGTTAGAGAAGTTTTTCACAGCTTTTTTTCCCCACTATGTTGATTTTTGGAACTAAGAATGTCTGAAGTGTAGAATAATAGACTTTATAATGCCAGCTGAAACATGATGTGGCACAAAGCAGGTGCTCAGCTTCTTATTTTCTGTACTATGTTGCCATCAACTCATCTTTGCCCACTTCTTCAAGCCATGCAGCAGTCCCCTCTGTTGCTTTCCAAGTCAAATCATCAAATCCTTACTTTCCTTTGTCTGATTTGTTTCTGCCTTACCACTATTATCAGTCACTGTCAAAAGGCAATTAATTTAGTATTGTTTGTTGCTTTCTTTTAAAACAGCCCTAATATATCCCCCCAAAATTACTGTCCAATAATTTGATATGCTATCTGCTGCCCCTTTTTTTGTTTTTGTTTTGTTTTGTTTTTTTGGTTTTTTTTTTGTTTGTTTTGTTTTGCTTTTTTTTGTTTTGTTTTGTTTTTTTACATTGCCCACCTTTTTACTTCAATTGTGAAAGGATTTTTGGATGGGGTTTGGCTTTCTCTACATTTAATAACTTCCCAGCACCTGACATTAGAGAACTCTTAGTTAGGATCTGCGGACGTAATTGTAATGATCATAAGTAAATAGTCTGGAGTAGCTAAAGGGTTGAAGCAAAATCTCTGTCAGTTTTAGAGCTGAGAGCTCTGAATCACATGCACATGATTGCTCTGTAGGTACCTGAGTGTACTGTGGCAAAAATTTTGGGTTTCTTTTCCCTCTTCAAGCCTCATTTGTAGCTATATGCTNAAATATTCCAAGGGTTAACATAACATGATGTAAACTGTTTCATCTGTTCTTCCTACTTGCCCATTTTAATCAGAAATGAGTAAGTAGAGCTTACATGCACTGAACTTGAAGAATGCTAATGGGATGTCTACATCATGTTGTACCCAGAGTACTTATGCCAGAATAGGAGAGCCTTTAATTCTGCAATTCTCTGAGGCAAGAAAAGCTTTCTGAAGAGTTACTTTAAATTTAAACTCTCATTCTAATGTTAGGCAGCCTGTTGGATCTCCGAGTTAAAAATTGCTTCAGCTTTAGTTACTAGAGCCAGATGTAACATTGACCTTAAATGGTAAAAGCTCCCAAGAGTGAAAGAGAGGCTGGCCCGAGGGGAAAGAGAGGAATAACTGAAGTTTTAGGTAAGTAATCTCTATAACCAGGAATAAGCTCTTTTTCAGCCTTGAAACAGAACGGAACCATTTTTCCTCCTTAAAGGTACAGTACCTTGTTCTTGTGATACCGAGGAGCTGGTTCTTTACCTCTTCTCCCCCACCCTCTTCAAATTCTACCTCTTTGTCAGATTTTAACTGCTTAAAAACTGGGTGTAGTCAGTGCAAGCTCGTTCTGCTTACAAACTGTTTGGGACTATACAAGAATGAAAAAGAAAAAGCTGTATTAATTATACTGAGACTTGATTAATAAAGGTATGTAGTCAGTAATTCGAGGCAACCTGATTCACAGATACTGTCTTCTGCATTGTGCTAACCAAGAGAGAGTCTTAGGAGCAATCCATGTTATAGAGAAAAAGATAAGTCACAGATTGCTTGCTTTTTTTTTTTNCAGTGCCAGAGTGGCTCATTTTGGTAGATTACCTACTTGTCTGGAACTTATCTTTTAAAAGGGCATTTCCTGAGCCATTTCTTTATAGTCTGTGTTTGCATTTAGTTCTGTTAGATGTAAATTAAGACAACAAAGTTGTATTTAATTGGAATGCTGTACAGAGAAAAACAAATATCTTCAAGTGTTAAAACAGCTTTCCTTCAGTACAGAAAAAAATAATTATTTGATTTTCCTGATATTTTATTTGTTTTATCTGTGCTATTTAGTAGGTACCCTGCACTAAAGTGTATTTAATTTCCTTGACAAATTAAAATACATTTTTCTCCTACTAATGTGTATGTTAAGGTCTTCTTTTGCTCCAGACAGCAGAACATAAACAACATGAAAGAATGAGGTCAGTGCAAGGAAGTGATATCTGAGATTGAAGATTTAGGTTTCTGTTACTACTTCATATTTACTAACAACTTGTGTTAGAGAATTGATTTTTCAGCACGGATTCACCTGGTGAAAAATTCTCTGCAATCAGTAGTGAATTTCCACCTCTATAGAGTGATTAGAGCATAGGGTTTTAGTTTTTGCCATACAGAAATTGGGTGAATTTAGAGTTCTGAGTCTAGACAGTGTTCTTGTGAGTGCTGACAGTTACTACATTTATATCTCATATGGTAGGTGTTGTGTACACTTTAGTGAAAGTTTTTTTCATCCAGCTTCAAGAGACTGTGGTAAATGAATTTTACTTGTTAAAGCATTTCAGATCTTGTTGCAAAACTTGTAATAGTTTTCCGTTTATTTTTCTGTGGGCTATCATTACTGAACAACTTAGTACTCTTAGGTTAAACTTCTAGCTAACCTTCGTGTTTTAAATCAACAATAGTATTCCAAATCAACAATTATACCACACTTGGAGCTTAATAATCTAATGATACAATTCACAGAAATTTTTTTAGAACAGTGGAAACTAAGAATCAGTCCAGTATATTAAATGCTGAATACTGAAGGTCCTCACTTTTATAATGTTCTTGTATTTCTGGCCTCCAAAGACCCTCGCTCTGATTTGTTGGTCTTGCATGTGTTACTTTGCTTGTGATGTTTTATGCAACCTTTCAGCTTGTGCAATGTTGTATAAGTTTAGATGGTATATAAGAAGGTATTTAAGTTACCATAACCTATTTTTAACAATGTGTTAAGGTTGGGATAATTAATCTGGGTCCAACTCCTCCAAGTCTGAACTAAGTATATATTTCTAATACATGATATAGCACTTCAACAACTATTGTTCTTATTTCACACAATTTTTTTAATATTTTGTAACTTAGAATATATAATAAAGTACTCATGTGTAAATTATCTTCAGTAAAGATATTATAATGAAAAAGTGTAATTTAATATAAAAAGTACAAGTTGCTTATTTGTGCATACTGAATATTGTGTTAACATCAGCACTGATAAGTACCTAGAATTTTCATCGTATTTAGCTGTTAGAAATCCATCTACTTCACATTTTTCTTGATTAAGTTCTAAGTTGTCTGTGGGCATGAAACCTGTACCCTGTGTCCTATTTTTAATGTGTCTGCATCAGTTTTAATAACTATAGTCTTATTTATCTGGGACCAAAACACTGGAGATTGAGAATTATATAGCAGCCAGATTCGTAACTCCAATGTTTAGCCCCAGCCTCTTCCATTCTCCTTTCAATCAGTCTGCTTCCTGACATCTTTTAAGGATAATTTCCTGTCAAATAACTTTTTTAAAAGTTATTTGGGACAGAGGGTGGCAAGTGAGGTATAGGGAGATGGACCTGGGAGAGACAGAGAGGAACAGGTGTGAAAGCTTCTCCTTTCATGGATCCTATGTGTGTGTTCCTCTCATGGAGTTCTACTTCATCTATTTGCTGTTCTTAGAGAAATGTGTAAGTCCAGGAAAAAGAAGGATAAAGTGGCTTGTGAGGGGAAGGGGAAAGAAAATCCTAGCTGTTTCAAGGTTTGTAGGCTATTTAAAGATCTGGGGGATTTGTGGGCAGAGATACATCTTTTTGCTGTCCTAACTTGCAGCCTTCCTGTAAACTAAGCAGAAGAATTTCCTTGTGATGTGCTCTCTGTGCTTCCTTTGAAAAGTGGGTCAAAGAGATGTTTTGGATCACAGTATCACTGAGAGAAAGGAAATCTGAGTGGGTGATGGATCTCTCTAAGCTTCTAAACTAGTGACTCAAAACAAGAAATACTGCTTATGTACATGTGTAGAGCTGTTGTGGAGAGCTAAGACTGGGATTGTTGTGGTAGTGCTTTGAAATAATAACTCACTTTCTGTCACTGGAAAGCAGGTCCTAAGGATTCTGAAAAGGAGAGAGGGATTTGTTATTTAGAGCAAGTGGACTTGTAACCTCAGGTTTTGATGGAGAGCTTCAGCTCTAATAGCATCCCGGGATTTAATCCTCTAATCAAAGTAGGTAGATGTAATGGGGTTTTTTTGGTTTATATCTTTATTCCTTTAGGTTAATTTTAGTAATCTGAATCTCAACTACAAAAAAATTGCAATCTCAAAAAACAACAACAAAAAAAGAGAGTTAAATTTTACTTATTTACCCAATTTATTAACTATCTAAAATATTTAAACAACAAAAAACCAACAACAAAGACTATACACTCATCTCCATTTCATAGCTGAAATCAAGAATGCCTTACCATGAGCTAGGAGTTTCACCTATCCTTAAAATTTGCAAAACACAAAATCTTTAGGTATCACAAGTAACTAGGGATCCGTAGTATTGTAGACATCTGTAGAGATCTGTTTGGACAAGTAAGGCCTGCAGAATATGATCTTTTCTAAAACTAATAGGGATTGCTGGGAGAGGGGAGGATGAGAGGAGCAGGGATGGAAGCGTGCAAACCTGCCAGCTAAAGTAAGTCAAGTGAGTGTGTAAACCTGGAAGTCTTTTCCCCGACTAAAGTATATTCTGTTGTGTTTTGTCGTGATGGACATGCATACTTTAGAGTCACTGCTGTCCCCTAGTTTGTGTGTAAATATGCCTGGTGATTGTCCAAAGAGAGCTGCAATCTCCTGGCTACAAAGTACAGACACTGGATTAGTTACTGGGATTTCTGCAAAGAGCAGAGGATTTGAAAAGTTGCTATAACAAAGAGTGGTGGTGGGGAAAGCTTTTTAGGTAGGAGCTGCACACTGTTTTCTTACCACTGTAATGTTTTGCATCCTGAAAATGAATGTGTGATAGAAATTCTGGGCTTCTAGGGCAAGTACAATAATTGCTTTGGGGTAGAGACTTGCCTTCTGAGTAAAATTATTGCTGTTTATATAATTCTGCACAATGTTTTGTAAGGCTGAAGTTATAGATGGGGAATTTGGCTCTGAGCCTTTGCTTTTGAAATCATCAGCAAAGTTTCCATTGACTTCAGTGTTGCCAGAAGAGGCACTTGGTGAACACCACAAAGGTAAAGACTCTCTCAGGGCAATGAAAGTAGGAGAACCAGGTCTATTTTCACCCTTTTTATTTTGGACTTAATTTGTACTAACAAATTAAAAAATGTGTAAAATGATAGCTTTTTCTGAAATTTTGGGCAAAAAACCCCACTCTATTTCCTTTTTAAATGTTCTCCCAGTTTCTCCATTCTCTTTTAGAAGGTAGTAGAATATAGTAAGGTCTCATATATCAATTAATGTTTCCTTTTAAAGCTTCCAAACTTGTGCGGAACTGTGCTGTAACTGCTCAACAGAAACATTGAAAACAAGTGCCTAGGCATAAGTTGAAGGAGAGCTTGTGGAGAGGGAGGGAAATAATTTGGCAATGTATTAAAATTGCTTCCCAATTACAGCTGCTGAATTTCTCTTTTTTGTTTTGTAAATAGCAAATTAAAGGCACTGACCTCTGGGCTCATGGAAATAGAATTACAAGACTGGGGCCTAGCTGTAGTGGAGGGTGGAGTTTGTCCCAGGAGGAGGTGAAAAGTCAATCTGATGCTCTACACATCACCTCAGACTGGAAAAGTCTTGGAAGCAAAACTACATATTGTGCTTTGTCCCCTTATGCCAGTGTAGTGGTGCCCATCTGGACTTCCCTGAGGGCTGTTGCAGCTAAGAACTTATTCTTTGATAGATAAAATGATCAGCATTGCTCTGAAAGATGGTTTTAGTAAGTACAATAGTCAGTGGAGCAGATTGTTGAAACCCAAGCAGACTTATCAGAATTACCAAGTATCTTAGGAACCTAAAGCAAGATTAGGAAGGCTTGAAAACTACTCAATGCATTAGGTAAAAGTATCTGTAAGGGACAGGGAGAAAGAATTTGTGGGATATATTCTAAAACTTCAACATGTAAAACTGAGGTTCTATCTTCATGTTGAGCTTTTGGGATCTGATTGAAATATTTTCTGTCAAATTCATTCTGACCTCTTCATAAAAATGTCCCTTCCAAAACTCATATATCATGTGCTAATGGAATAGAGTCACTAGAGTATTGACACCCTTATAAGAAGCTCTTGATATTTCCTGTTGGATTCTTTTTTTCTTTTTTTCTTTTCTTTTTTTTTTTTAATGTTTTGACGTTTTCTGTTTAACAGAGTTTAAGTGTTTTTCTTAGTAAAATGGTAGATGTCAGCCATCTCACTTTCTACAAAGCTGACATATAATTGCAACAGAAGGGTGAATAATACCTAAGGATCCCCAAGGAAATCCGTCCTGTTGCTGTTTGGTATTTCCTTGTCTAGTAATGTGTTGAGAAATTGCATTAAATACCAAGTGGTGATTTTTACTGATCCCTTTAGAAATGATGCAAAAATTAAGGACCCAGAGGAAAAATACTGCACACAAGAAAAATAGCCTCGGCTACGTTGGGAAGAGTGTGGCCAGCAGGTTGAGAGAGGTGATCCTGCTCCTTTACTCAGCCATACCTGGTGTGCTGTGTCCAGCTCTGGGCTCCTCAGGACAAGAGAGACAAGGAGCTACTGCAGAGGGTCCAGCAGAGGCCACAAAGGTGATGAGGAGTCGGGACTATCTCTTTAATGCAGAGAGGCTGCAGGAGCTGGGCCTGGTTAGTTGAGAGAAGGCTGAGAGGGGATCTCATCAATGCATACAAATATCTCAAAGGCAAGCTAAGAGGATGGTGCCAGACCCTTTTCAGTGGTGCCCAGGGACAGGATGAGGAGCAATGGCCATAAACTGAAACACAGGAAGTTCCATCTCAACATGAGAAGCAACTTCTCTACATTGAGGGTGTCAGAGCACTGGGACAGGCTCTGTCCCACCATCAAGGAGATGGTGGAGTCTCTCTGGATACGTTCAAAACCCACGTGAATTAATTCCTGTGCCAGTGCTCCAGGTGACTCTGCTTTGGCTGGAGGGATGGGACTGGAGGATCTCCAAAGGTCCCTTCCAGCCCTAGTTATTCTATGATTCTGTGATTCTTTTTATGAAAATGATGGGTTGTAGTTCCTTAAACCATCTAGCAAGTCAAACTCTCTTCTTGTGAATTGCTGCTGCTGTTTGGATTGTGTGGAGCTTTGCCCATGCGCATGACCTATGGGTCTGTCTCAGCGGACTTTGCTTCTGAGAATCTGGCTCCATTTAATATGAAGATGATTTCCCTTTCTCTGCTGCTTAACAGGCAAACATCAGAGTTGATGGACATTTTTTCCTTCAGGGCAAGACTTGATAAATTTCTTGTACAGCTTTTTACAAAATGGGCACAGACCCACCAAGTTTTTCACCTAATTTTATTCTTAGGTAGTAGCTTGTGATGTATTTTCTCAGAATGAAGTCTCAAACTCATGACTAAAACCTCACAACTCACAATGTATCTTACACTCATCTGTCAGCTTATATGATTCAGAAGTTGTGAAGCTGGGAGGTTTTTTCTTCCTTTTGAAGGTGGGTACTGTACAATCATCCTGTGTACTTATCTTCTGAGCATCTGCTTGGAAAATAAAACAACATGCCATTTTGACATCCAAGAAAGTGCTATAAAAAGTCTGTTGCTATGTTTAAATGCCTACACTCAGTTGCTATAGCAATAAAAATATCAAAAATTATGTACAAATTGCCACAGTGCATTACCAGCCCTTTCCTGGCCAGGAAGATTGTGGGACTGAGTATGTGACAGAGGTGCTCAGTGTATTGGAGAGCAGAGTTTCTCCATAGTTCCAGGTGTCCTGTGGTGTCACCCGAGAGCAAAATGCATCCTGACTGTGTGAATCCCAAACCAGCTGGGTCAAACATGACAGTTGGGGCCCTACTGAATTCAGTTACTTCTTCATGACTTGTATGTTGAATATTTGGACTAAGTTTCCATTTCTCTGCAAATCAAGCTGCTAAAAAATATTCACCTTTCTCTAAATTCCTTTAGTCCCATGATAGCAAGTGTGAAAATTGGCTTATAGACTGCATCAGCCCATGTAGATTTTTCTCCCTAGATGTAACATCCCCAGTGGTCAGTGTAAAATGTCCTTGCTCCTGAAGCAGGTATGGGAAACTTGCTATCCAAAAGAAAAGAAATTAGCTACTATTAAATAGTAGCTAATGGAATCTTAACATCACAGTGGGGCTCAAAGCCTTGAACATTCAGTTGCTTCTTGAAGAGAGCAGGAAATTCAACTTCCTTTATAAAGCATAGCAAGCAGAGGAAGGCATGTTATTTTGGCAACTGTAGGTTTGGTTATGGAATGGAATTGTTTCCTCAGACATTTTTATGCCTCATTCTCTTGCCTCCTGAGGGATGGTAGAGGAAAGACTTGGAGAAATTAAAGCCTTGTTGGAAAGCAACAATTCAATTAGCTTGAAGAATTCTCCAGGTTCAAATGAGATTGGCTCAAACTGCAGAACAGTGTGCGAGCCAATTTGCATATGGTAATTCACAACAGTCATATAATTTTTTCAAGTATTTTCTTTAACAATACTCCTAGAAGTCCAGTTGAGAGGTCTGATACCAAGAATGTATCAGTGGTAGAAATACATATTTTTAATTTTTGTTTCAGTTGTTAGTTATTTATTAATGCTCTTTTTCAAGAGTGTTATAAACATAATAGATGAAGTGATTCTTGGAGGCAACTATGATACTCTGTAGTATGAAGGCCCACTTAAATTCTCCAGTATGTCTAAGTACATTTGGGCTTTCATATTTGTCTAAGAAGACTGGATAAACTACTTCCATGTAGATGGATCACAGTTTATCCCAAAATAAAGGTTGCAATATTACATACGTATTTGCACCCCTCTCATTTCTACTACCTTGTATTTGCAATCTCAGTACAGTATTTTTCTATAATGAATCTTGAGCATCTTTGGGATTTAATTGTAATGTTTCAGTTTTGGTTTTAAGTGTTGAAAAATGTGACAATTTGAAGCTTTACAGCTGCACAAACTCCAGTGAGTGTGGAAGCATGTGTTTTTCTCAACATCTGTGGGGATTCTTTGTTTACTTTCCTTCTCAACTGTTCCACATGGGGTACTGGATAATTACCTAGGTTTGTCCTTACACAAGAATGTCAACAGTACTGATTGTGTGTTTGGTTTGTTGGTTGTTGCTTGGGTTTGGGGTGCTTGGGATTTTACAACTCTAATAGGGGAGTCCAAATGTTAGATCCATAAATATTTATTGATACTTGTTTATGAAAGTTCTGTGTAATTAAAATTCCAAAGGTTATCCTTTCATGTCAAGCTTGGGAGGTGCTTCTGTAGCTATGGATTGTGTGCCTGTAAAACCAGCACATCTGCACTTGATTTAAAATATTGTAACTTTTACTTTTGAGAATATGTGGTCACATGAATAACCTAATTGGGGAAGGGAAAAAGACAACAGAGGATATGTGTGTAACTTAAAAACTGTAGCTTTTATTTCTCATGGTGCTGTCAAATACTTGAAGTGAAGAATCTTGTTTTCCCTTAGAACTATAAAGGACATATAGACACTCCCTAGACAGTATACAGACATTCCATGTGTCTATAGCACCCTCACCACAGTTGTTATGACAGCAGTTTGTTCTGTATTTCTAAGCTATTCTATATAGTCTCTATTTCAGATGTTGTACATCTGAACGTGCATTTGCCATGGAAAGACAAACTGCCTGATATCTGCCAGTTCCTGCATCAGCTGAACTTGAAACTCATCACCAGCTAGCTTATGGCAGTGCAGGAGGAGGGAGACCTGAATACACAACATTAGCTACATAAGCTTTTTTCTAGAGAAAAAGTATTGCATGGCTATTGTTTAGAGACAAGCTTCTCTTTACATGTTGTCCACTGGCCTTCTTTAAGTGTTAGCTATGCATTTATTCTTTCCAAAATCTATTTTTGGTATTGTTTTCCTTGGACTAAAAATTATGCTGTTATTCTGGTTGTCAGCCAACTATCTTACCCCCTTCTTCCCTGCCCTCCCCCCATTCCTCCCCAGTACCCTTTGAACTTGTCCGACTTGTTGAATTTGGCAGGAGAGGATTGCAAAAGTATTACACTCCTACAAGTGAAAATCAGTGGTGTGGTAAGAGAGGAGAGACCCAGCTTAGTGCTGTTAAGAGGAAAGGCTCCACTATGAGCTGAAATTATCACTGATTCTGTTTGATCTGCCAGCTGGCAACCTGGTGTGTGTGAAGCTTAAAACCAGGCACAGCAAATGCTGTCTCTTGGCTCTCCAGACTGGTAGGAGACTAGGAGACATATAAGCTTGCTATGAGGGAGATAAGACACAAAATCATCAAAATAAAATATCTGAGGAACAGATTTTGATACCTCAGCTGCTTAGAAACAACCCATTTTTTTTAATGCAGGGAAATGGTCTGTTTGTGCACTGCTATCTTTATTTTGGAAAAAAAATAATAAATGTGAAACAGATTGTGAAAGCTGCAGGCTGATAACTCCTGTGATTTCACACCAAGTTCTAATAGTTGGTGGCAGTCCATATGTTTGTCTGCTTTCCAAAGTGGTGCAGGGCACTGTTAGTTTGTAACACACAGCCTCATCTGTTTTGCAGATTTTTCCATCGAGGCCGCAGTAACTAAGAGGAAAAGATCTGAGGTTTCTGCAGTCCTTGGGAACAGGCTATAGATTCTGCTCAGCCTGCTCTTTAGGCATGTCAGTCAGGTTCATGGGAATGTTTTAGTGGACAGGTTCTTCCCATGGCAAGTAAATGTCAGCCATCCGGGCAGAGGCAGCCATTCTAATTAGACTTTCCTTATGCAACAGATGTTTTGAAGCTCAGCCAGGGAGAATAAAGTAATACCCAAAGACAGCAGCCCTTATCTGCTTTCTGGTCATTTAAAGAAGGCAGCTGGGGCTCAGGAATCTGTTCCCTGAAAATTTCCTTGCATCTGAAATTGTTCCCCTGCCAATTATGTCCTTTTGTGCATGTTCAAGGTCACTAGGCAAGCTCTAAGGCTGATGAAACTCCAGGAGTTCCACATCATGAACACTGCTCACTTGGACTCACTGCTTTAAGTGTCCTTAACCTGTCATAGGTTTAGGGGTTTGTTTGGGTTTTTAATATATAGCAAAATACTGCTCTCTTTCTCTGAAGTTTATTCAGAGTACGCAGATGTTTGGTTTATGGATGAGGAGTATTTTTGTTCTTCTCCTTTTTAAAAAATAACATGAGGGAAAAGAACAACATTAAACAAATTCTCTCAAAATTAGATATAGTGATCCTTTAAAGAATTCCCCTTCTGTCTTCCTTCAACTCACTTCCGATGTTTCTAGAGGTTCTTTTTGTTGCAGTAAATTTCATTTTAAAAATGGCAGAATGAGATCTCATTTGCTCTTAAGCAAACTGACTGCACACTTTGTTTCTGTTACTCAGTGGTTTGTTATTTTCTGATTATTTGCAAGAAATTAACCTGTGGTAACATCCTGTTTTCTTTCTTTGCCTGATCTTTTCTTTGGAAGGGGTTGTTCATTTTGCTTGAACAAACAAAAAGTCCCATCCTTTTCTATCTCGTATTGAGTTTGTTTCTTTATGTTTAGAACAGGAAGCTCCTGCCTGCAGCATTCCAGCCATCAGCCTGCTGAATATTCATTGTCCTTTCTTCACCTGTGCTGCAAGGCATTATGCTGACCATGAGAATTCCAAACCTTAAATTCCTCTGATAGGTAATAAGCTTTCTGCTTGCATTTTAAATTTTGCTTCTATTATTTGAAGCAGCTGGGCTAATTTCTCATTTGTGGGTCTCACAGTGCAGTGAATAAGAAGTCCTGTACACAGGAGAGTTGTGCAGGTCAGTTGTTATTCTGACAATTTTTAACATATATGATCAGTCTTTTTGTTTTTAAAATTTTTTTTCCCCTTGATTAACATATATGTTGGTAGTTTTTAAATTAAATGCTTATTTATAAACAATTTTTAATTGTTACATAAAAATTATGGATGGGGTCATAGATGAGAAAATATGAAACCCTAAACCAAATGTTTCTAGAAGATAAAAATAATTAATCGACTGCCTAACTAATATCTAAAAAGCTCTATCTTTTCCTATAACTGTAAACATGATTCCACTGAACTGAATGTTCCACCTAGATGGATGTTCAAAAAACTCAGGATGTAACAGTGCATTCTTGGTGACTGGAAGTGCAATGTGCTTCGGGTACGTGACAAAAGTGAGATTTAGTTCAGCAGTGCAAGAAATGAGACAACTGCTTTGAGATAACACAATGAGCTTTACTCATGAGTTCAATCATTTGGACCTAGACCAGTGGCCAGTTTCACTTAAGTGCATTGGGGACTGATAATTTCTTCTTCACAATAGTAAATCTTTGCTCTATTGGCAAGTATTTATTACAAAATGCTGAAGAATTACCTTCACAGTATTTTGAATGCTCTGAGATTCTTTAAAAAAACCCCAAAACCAAAACAAAACCCCACAAATCTTTCCCAAAATATTTGTAGGATATAGTGAAAGATGTGTCATTATATAGTGAAGAACCAGATCCCTTGAAAGGTCAGAACTTTGTATCTCTCACTTTCTTAAGCACATGGTTCCATTATTTTCTGCTGCATTTGTGCTATGAAATAATGATTTAAATGGATGAAATTTAATGTTCTACTCAGTTAATAAGATTAAATAATGTACAGTGCAAAATACATTCAGCATGTTTTCAATATTCAGACCTTCCATTACATTAAGGGCTGCAGCTGGGCAGCTTTGTGAGAGTAAACTGAACAAGTAACTGCTACCTGTCTTTGCAGAGTAACCTGACTTGAAAAGTTGGGTGACTTTTGAGTTAGTGTAGTTGAAGAAATACAAATGAAGACAGAGTATGAACCTAATGAGTGAACTAAATAAAATTCCATTACTGCACCCTACTTCAAAAAATTAAGAAATTTTTTTAATGTCAAAAGCACTGATAATTAATCAGTGTAATTGGTAACTCT
>VWZN01013486.1:0-13331 GCA_013396955.1 Regulus satrapa
AACTGATCCTGTGGAGCAGAGATTACTCCATAGTACTCCATAGTAGTACTTTCCTCCTCCACCATTGTGCTAAATAAATTGAAGGGAATGGCTGTGATACTCTCTGATTACCAGTGAAGGAAAGAAGTTATATAGGCAAATCTAATTTTGAAATCCATGTTGTCTAAGAGCAGAATAAATTCTTATGTAAATAATGTGTTGTATTCATTATATATATTCCTTCAGAAATCTATGGGGAAATTCCCACTTAAAATCACAATGAAATTTACCAGATATTGAGAGTTGTACTATGCTAGAATTCCTGTAAGATGCTATTTTCATAGCCCTGCAGTGTGAACTAGTGAAGATTTGATACAAATCTTATTACAAATTTTATTGCAAATTAGTCTTCAGCTGCGAAAAATCGCCTTGTGTTCATGTCTTTATCCTGCAGCTTGTTATGCTAGCCAATTTTAAAAGTAGGTTGAAGTAGGAAATCACATAACAAGGAGATAAAGTGTCTTGTATATGACTCACAATGTGGAAAAACCCCAACCCATTGTAACAAGCAAGTGTTCATATATTTTCAATGAAACATTAAAAAAAATTGGTTTGTATTTGGTTCTTTTTAATAAAGGAATCCATGTGCCTGTCTTAGATCTGTTAAAAAACACCCTATGATTGTAAATATTATTTCTGTGCACAACATTCCCTGTTTTCACTGAGATATTTCCTTTTCAAAAGGGTGGAAATAAAGTCATAATTGCTTCTGTTCACTATTTCCATGTCCCAGCTGATGTCAGAGTCTACTCCTCTTTGTGGGCTCCTGTGCTGCTGCCATATTAGTAATTTTCCCTGTGATGCTAAAGCAGCACTTGTAGGAGTTTAGTTGGTCTATGCTGCTTCTTCTGAAGAAGAAACTGACTCTAGTTTTATATTTCCTTTCCAAGCAGTGGAGTTCTTGCCAAGATTTGCTACAGCTGCATTTTCACGACTAGGCAAGCATAACAAGACACTTGGAATAGCATTTTCCACATCTGATCCACAGACTTTAAAAGAAATCACTCACCTGGCAGTTGGCAATCTGACACTATTCAGAGAAAACCTCATATATCCTGTTTCAGGATATTCCTGTTCAAAAACCACTTTTCTGTCTGAATCAGTGTGCAGTGTAAATAACTGCATTAAGTGTCCATGAACTGTGTGTGTTTGTGCATCACAACTTCTGTGAATAGAGCTCAGCACAGCACTCAATGTCAAAATCTTCATAATCCCAGGAGTATGGAATATAAACTCCACTAAACAAAGCAAATGTTGGCTAAGTAATGTGAGCTATCTCCAGGGTAGAAGCACAGAGGCATTATCTCCAAGTAACATAGATCTTTCCTTTATGAACAATGCCATGCTGCATCTTGCTTTAGGCTGTGTAGCATAGTCTCATAACTACACTTTTTATCTTGGTAATTTGCCTCCTTTATCCATATGCAGTCAATGGCATAAGGTGTCCAAGTGACCTACAAGGCTTTTGAAGCCTTGCACTTTTGCAATAAAGAAAGATGAAAGTATAGTCTTGAGAGCATTAGAGAAGCAACATCAGACGGAGAGGGAGCCGCTGCACAGAGGCATGAGATGAACAAAGGTGTTTAAGTATATGTGTAATTTATATGACAAGAACTGCTGTGGCTGAAACAAGTTGTATGGTGAGGGTTTAGTACATTTTCTACTAAATCTGTCTTCTGTAGTATTCATATCAGGGTGTCTGTCCCAAAAACTGGAGGTGACTAAGAGATTCCAAGTCTGATAAATGAGTGAACAGTGAATACTTTTTATCCTGTTTACTGAATAGAACACGGAGAAAGACTTGAAAATATTGCAATCCCCAGAGAGTCCATGATATCTGGAAATAAAGATTATGGTGGTACCACAATCTTAGAAAAAACCTTAGGAAGAACTAAGGACTATGTTTTCCACAGCTGCCTTTTGCAATTCGCCCAAAGACACATACAGAGAGAAAGTGAATTTCAGAAAGCAAAGGGAGAAGAATATGTTTTCATAGATGCATTTGGTAGAAAACATTTGTATTCTTAAGGAAGAGGCTCGTGGACAGAGGAGCAAGTTGCTACATCTCCATTTTAGCATTGAAAATGATGAAGTCTGTGGGATTGCATTTCCTACACAACTAGAAACTTTTTGAGGGCTGATATTGTCAAGTGCTAGGACAATGGGGAAAATGTATTACACTGGTGCCCAGTTGTCAAGTATTGAGCAGGGCAGAAGCAGCTCATGAATTTTGGAAGCTGTGTTTTGTCCCAGTAAGTTAAAATTGGGCATTTAACAATATTTTATATAATTTTGTAGTCTTAAGCAAAGGCATAAACATGTAAAATTGCACAGCTGTTTAAGGGAGTACAGTCCCCGTGTTTGTAATCTAGCCAGGCAGAGATGTAGGATTTAAGTACTACATATCCACACAAGACCAGGATAGTTGCATATAGCTGATGCAAGTTCAGTCCTTGCTTCTGTGACTGTATTACAAGGCAAACAAACAAAACAGCTTAAATTAATGGTTTTGGGAAATGCTAGCAATATTGCTAATCATACAAATACTCTGGTTTCATGGGTGGGTTTCTAGTTCTTCATTGAGCTCTCTGCTATAAGAACCTGAACTACCTGTTATAAAATTGCTTCAGATATAAGTAACAATGTGGTAGTTACTGTAGAGCTCAAAATTGTGCTGTTAAGAGAAGCTCTTTAAACAGATGCACCAGAGAAATTGTTCCTCCTCTCAGGCTATATTTGTACATTGATGCGTTTATCTGCTTTAAGAGCCACACTTCATCTGTCTTGAATTGATGTTCATATCAGTCTGGTATGCCAGTTTATGGTTAATAATGACATTTGTCTAGCTTTTCCCTTGTTTGAAAGGGCTATTTAGCAGTCTGACCACATATCCCAGCACAGAGCCAGCAGGAGCATGATAACCAGCAATGGCAACTCAGCTGTGGGAAGACAGGAAATTAAAGAGGAAAAATTCAGTTCAGTTCTTCACTGAACTACAGCAGTGGCCACTGATATGACAACTCCCCATCTCTAGCTGCAGCTACTCTCTGGGAACATGTCAGGTGTTCCTCCTGAATTTTTGTCTGTGAGATCAGCTGCATGGGTTATTCTGACGCTAAAAGTGGGCTGCATCTCCACATGTTCCCTTCCCACCTTTCAGCTCTGCTATTCTCTGTTCCTTTTCAAACTTGTTCCTTCCCTTCTGTCATTCCAAACACAGGTATCCTCTAGCAAAGGTTGCATTTTGAAATTGCATTTTCTTTTCTGTACTGGGTGGTATGTGATTTTAGAAGATTCTAATGTGCTTGTGTTTTACACAACAATTTCATACAACTTAGTGGTGAGATCCAGCCTGTACTAAGGTTAGATATGTCAGCGGCTGTCAAGACAACAGAATTAAGACTATGAAACACTAAAGATATATGTGAGTGTAATCAGAATCTGCTTTAAAAGTCAGGATATTAAAAAATGCCTTTATAAAATGAACTTCAGGACAGTTGGGTGACATTCCTGACTATGGTGGAGGTCTTGGAACTAAATTATCTTTAATTTTCCTTCCAACTCAAGCCATTCCATGATTTTATGAACAATCTGGAGAAAAAGTGAGCAGAGAAATTAACAGCACAAAGCAGTTTACAGCTGCTGTAGGCTACTTCAGATACCCAAAAAATGGACAAGTACTAGTCAGGTTTACTAGTCCTTGGTTCTACCCAGCTCATTCAAATGAGGAGCCACTGTTCTCACAAGCTGGCTGGATGAAGGAGCCCCTGCTAGCACTGTTGCCCATGCTGGGGGGCCAGCAGAGAGCAGAGGATGTCAGGGTAGTGCCTGTACACCTGGACAGGTTGTAAATGGCCACTGAGCTGCAAAAGTGATCTGTTCAAAAAGTCACAGTGTGAACCAGAGATATAGGCAGCACTGCCCTTCAAAGTTTTTCTGAGAGGCATAGAAAGAAATAGCAGACTGTCCTGAGTACATTATTTTGCTATCTATGTGGAAGCTAGAATTAAAAGCCTCTTTTACTACAATTTCTTTCATTTAACACTTATAAATCAGTGTAAAGATAACTGCAAAATTAGTTACAATCTGTAGCAATTGTTACAGAGGTGGGCATGTAATCATGCTTAAAAGGGCTATGATTTCCTGACATGTCTCCATAGACTGATTTGAGTAATTTATCTCTTGAAATCTTTAGGGAAGGCTGAATGCAATCTCAAAGCTGTAGGTTAGCATATATTTTCTATTAATCCTTTTTATTAATCTTTCTCTACCTGAAGACAAAATGCACAGTATGTGTCTCTGTGCAGAATTATAAAAACCTATTGATTTTTAACCTATCTGGTGCCAGCGTTTTGTAGCTGTCTGGAGCCTGGTGAAGTGAGAAAGAACAGGAAGGAGATGCTTGCCAAGAACAGGCAACAGGCAATGCCTTTGAGATTTTACAGTACCCAGAAATACATTGAAGAAATTCCTGTAGCAGCTGTGCTGAGTGAAGGGAGGTAAGCGACATAGAGGTGGAGAGAAACTTAGCTCTGCCATACTTAGATGAGACCAATCCAGTTCATGCCCTTCCTTCCTTCCTTGTTTTATAATGAAATGAGTGACACTGTCCTCTACAGCAGAGCTGGTGTGGATGTCTTCATAGGGTTTTAGACAAGGATCTAAACCTCTGCTGTAAATTTTCTGTTTCTTTCAAAAATTCCTCTCCTGGTGAAATCCCATGAAACATCTGAACTGGAAAATGGGATTTGTGAGAAGAAAGGGTTGAGCATGATTTATTTTCCCATGCATAGGAAGAACACAATAAAGACCTGGTCCTCTGTCAGGGAATATAGGGAGCCAAAAGAGTCATTACTGAAAAGGGGTGCATGATTAAATGCATAACATCCAGTCAGGAGAATTCCAAAATATAAATTCAATTCAATTAAAATAACATTAGTGTTGTCAAAGGACAGTTTTCAAGTAAATTAACAACTCCTGTAACCTGCATCATCCCATTTAGACTGAATTTAGTGATCCCACTAGCACAATATATACAAGTATCTTCCTAAAATTGTCGGTCCTAAAGGTTCTGTTGCCAGACTCCTCTATTGTTTGAAGAACACTGATTCTGCAGTCCCACATGCAGTAGGAGATTATTTTGGATATTTATATTCAAGTATGGAAGCCACAAAACAAGCTTTCCAAGATATTTCATCAGGTGATCTCTACCTATCTCTCATGTTAGGATGACAGCATAGTTTTATCCTAGGGCCACAGTTTGCCTCAGGTAATCCAGTTCCATTTAATAGGACTGCTTTTATTCCAGCAGCTCCTGCACTAAAAGGAGACAGAATTATTTTTGTCTGGGTGAAAAATGTACCTGCAAAATTCTAGGTAGAGCAAAGCTCTAACTTGTGCAGGTTTAATGAAAAAATACCTGTAGGGTGCCATGCTGCTGCTTTCCTTCAATTCATGGGGTCTCTGCTCTCATGATTTGAAAATAAAAGCAAGGAAACTTACACTGTGTAGGAACATTGATTGGTCTCATTTAAATTTTTTTATATTATGCATAAGAGCTGCTGACATGAGCAAAACCATTATACTAAGTGTGATCAGGAAATAAATTATGCTGCCCTCCAGCATGGTCCAGTAAATTCTTCCAATAGAAAAACCAAATAGTAAGTTAATCACAGTATTTGCTAACTCAATGTCATTGTTCATATGCTGCTTTTCCAGTAGAGTGTTGCCCATTGGAATTGAGAGTTTACATGTTGTTCATTTGAGGCAGATGTTTCTAACTGTCAATAATACCCTAATTTTTTTTTCTAATTAAATTAGACTTTAAAAAAAGATTAACCATGACATTTTAATAGCTTCAGCTCATATTGATATTCTGAGGACACACTTTAGCTCAACCACTTGTGACTGAAAAGGATGTTTTTCCAATTAAGAAATCTCTTTTTACGGGCTTCTCCTAAATGACATCTATTTTACAGGAGGATGTGTGCTAGAATATATATTTTTCCCCTGGCTGCACAATCTCATAGTTCAGCAGGTAGCCCTTTCAAATTGTTTCATTGCAAATCTTTAACCTTCATGAAACTAATTGCTTACAGTGCCCAACAGAAAAAAAAAAAAACCAAAAAAAAAAACTATGAACAGCTAGTTGTAGTCAATCCATGCATATTTCTTTCTAATGCATCAGGAAAAATCCTAAAGAAATCCAGAGAAAATTTATAGACATATCAGATTCATTAAGCAGTATGTGATACTTCAAAATACTCCATGAAGTAAGTACAGGCTACAGGAACACAGTTACAGTTCCTTTCATTTTGCCTTTACAAATTATACATGAGGTCCCCTACAGGGATTTGCACTTTATTCTCTTCTATAGTGTCCAAGCAAAGAAAAAGAAAAGCCAGGAAGTAATCCAGGTGGCCTACAGATGTCAAACCTCTATGGATATAGCCAAGTGAGGTGGTTAAAGATGGAAGAAGGAATCTGTAGGGCAGTGACTTAGTATTTGTGCATGTTTAATTAATTTCTATCGAATACAAGGAAATAAAAAGGAAGGAATAAAATATCTAAAGACTGGGAAGACAATATGGCCCTTTGGTGACAGAGATTAGCTTCTTAACAAAGAAATTAAATAGAATTGTGGTTGTCCAAAGGGGTCCTTGAAGATGAGGACAAGTAATTTATTTTTGTTGAAACACAGAGGAACTTTGTGTTTCACAATGTTGGAGAAATGCAGAGCAGAAAACAATGTCCACAAATATCAGACCAAAGACAAAAAAGATCTTGAGGTTTTATTTCATTCTTTGCTTGATAATCGGTAGTAATTATCAGGCCAAAATTATACTATTGATTTAATACAAATTTTGAATATCAAAATCAGAAAAAAAGCATTTTCTTTGCACTTAATATTTGAAACTATGTTTTGCTATTTCAATTTTGAAGTATACCATAAAAATAATTACCATTACTGAGAGTTGGGAGGATGAATCTCATGACTGGAGTGTGGCTTCAGGCTGGTCAGAAGGGACATGTAAGGAAAAAGGGGCAGAGATGTTGCCCCCTACATCAAGAAATGGTTGTCACCTGGCAGTTGGGAAATTTTCATGAACATTGTCTTCAGCAGAAAAAAATTAGTTACTCAAATCACATTAAGCACCTACTTAACTGTAAACAACATTATAACTTTTAAGAACCAGTTTCCTGTTGAAGAAAATGTTATTTTGTTATATCTCTGTGTGATTTGATTTTGTACCACTAATCAAACTTTGGTACACTAGAAAGGAAAGAGAATGGATAAACTCCTTCACAGGAAAAAGGAGAAAGAAATGCTATCCAAAAGTCTCCATTTACCTAAAAAGCATAAAATTATCAGAATCATGTGTTAGTTGTTAGCGGAGTTTGGAATCTGCAGAGCCTGGAACTGATTATTTTTGGCTCTGTCAAAAGTTTAGCTGCAGTGAACTGAATTACTATAGATGGTTTCAAGGAAAGATAAATGAGCCAAATAAAAAAGTCTGCAGAAAATTAAAGGAAAATACAGACTTTGTGCTCTAGCACTGCTAAAATTGAGTGCAAAGAAAATAATGAGTTCATTAGAACAAGCACATGGACATTCAATGTTATTGAATCCAAATAATTTCTGATATAATTTCCCTCTATAGCGTAAGACAAGGTGGTGACACCATACATACAAACTTCCTTCCTGTTTCAACCTTGAAACATATTTAATATTTTTTTGCTAATCAGACATGAGTCAAGCAATTGCACATCAGAATGTAAAGACACAGGCAATGATCTCTGAACCATATCACTCTTTATTAGTTTTTGAAATAAAGTATGTCCATCTGTTTTTTTTAGCTTGTGTTATGTAGAGGAAAATCTCTGAGTATGTATTTCTGTGAAGGATGGAAACACTTTAATTGGAAATAAAAATACTGGCAATAAATTGATAAATTGATAATCCAAGACAATTTATGAATAAAAAGAATACTATAAATAAAAGAACCACAAGCTCATAATAAGCTGCTAAAATGGAGAGGAATACATGAGGCAGTGCATGTAAAGCATATTATCTAACCATCTGGCATAAAATCCTTAGTAAAAGAGATGGAGGTCAAAGTATCTGATGTAACTAAGCCTTCTGCAAACTGGCAGTATGACATGGAGGGTTATAAAAGAGCCTGTTGACACACATGTATCTTAATTTAAAAAAGGTTTTACTCACTGATTTTCATATTTGACACATTTAGTACATAATACACTCCTTCTAGAACTTACTGTTTAGTCTAGTAAGCAGTTAGGCACCCCAAACTTAATAACGTGATCATTACCTTGCTCATTAATGGGGAAGCTCTTGTTGGTCATGAAAACATATATAAACATACCTATGAACTTTGCACCCTTCTTACTCATTTTATTATATTCAGTGTTTGCCTATGACTGAAGGGATAAGTGACGATTTACCAGTTAATAGGAATAGTTTAGGGAGCTGACCCCATTTCCTTCACCCAGCTGACTTTTGCACACAGCTGTCTGCACTGCACAGAGGATAAAGAATACAGGAAGTTACATGAGATAGGAGGAATAAATAAATACCTCCTCTTCCATAATTTTAAATAATGAGTAACAAACAGATCTATCATCCCAATAAGGTGCTGTTTTGGCTTTTTATTTCTCTCTCCTGGTTGTTGGATTAAAGCATTGAGAAGTTGGGATCCAATCCAGGACTTTAGACAAGATGACCCAGATGTCCCCTTCAGCTCCAGCAGTGCAAGGAGTCTGGCTTTCTTTAGCAGTGAGGAATGCCATCTTTGTCTAATAGCTACAGAAAATGGCATTAATGGGTGTCATGTCTGGTATGCTAACTCTGATTTACCTCAGGTGATGCTGGTACAGAAGTGTCCCAGGCCTGGGAGCTGTGTAGCCCTCATATGCACCTCTTCTACATCTCTTGCCAGCTGGATATAGCTGAAAGAGACTGAGGGAGAGCAGATAATCTCAAACAATAAATATATTATGAGAAATGTATCTGGTGTCAGAAAAGATTTTGGAATATGGGATATGTGGAGGAAGAGAGGAAAATACAAATAAAGGGAATATATATAAGCTATTTCCCCCCAGATGTTCTGTACCTTAAGAGTAGCTCTTCAATTCTTTCAAAAACTAGTCCTTTACACTGTTGTGATTTAAAAAGCAAAATAGGCAAATTTTTTCTTATTATAAGCATGAGGGAAAAGTAAAATTAATTGTCTCAATATGCCACAGGCATTCTGTATCTTCTACCAGGTCTTCTGTATTCAACACTTTAATGTAATTCTGTTTTTCTGCGAGTAATTGAGGAAAGGAGTGATTAGGATCTGTTGGTAAAATTCTTATGATGATAAATGATGATCACAAATTATGATGAGTCTTTCCATGAGAAGATCTATTAATGNATGTCTGATTAGCTTAACCTCAGCAATTTAGAGCAAGTCTATTTAGCTTATACCAGATATGTTGCTCAAGGATATTTATTTGAATGTGATGATCAACTTATTACACCCTTCAGTGAACTATTTCTTCCTTATGTTACCAGTATATTTCAGCATTTGGATGGTTCCCATTGTGGCATTGAGGGTTACATAAATCTCACAAATAAAGACTTCAGTTTTTTGTGGGCTGATTCCCCTCCACTATTTTCCTTTTTCTCAGACCTTTTGTTAAACTGAAATAGATGAAGTAACTGGAGGTGTTTGGAACAGTTTTAAGTTAGCAATTTGCAAATAAACTTGTATATTCCTTTGTTTCAAATAAACAGCAACTAAAGACAAAAGCCAAAACACAATAGACATCTTTCAATGAATTAAATTCCATCTGAGATGACATTTATCTAAGTCTTGGAATTATAGCAGTTGAAGAAAAATTCCTGTGTATTAGATTTTTTGAGAAATGAAACCTTTTCACATCCAGAAGTAGAAGGAACAGTATTTTAGCAAAACCTAGACTACCTGTAGCATTGAGCTATATTAACCAGACTTTAACTACCTAAAAAGCTGACACTTCTGTGCAGAGAGGCCATCTTAAGATATTTCTTTGTTGAAATGTCCTGATTCTCCATTGCTCTTATGAGAAGGTGTCACTGGCAGGGCATGTTCCAGTCATTTTATGTCAGAGCGGACTATACCCACAGCTTGCTGCTGGAGTCAGAGTTGGATTAAATCCTAACTGTAGAATCATAGAGTCATTTAGGTTGGAAAAGACCTAGAAGATAATCAAGTCCAACCACTAATGCACTACTGCTAAGCCCACCACTAGACCATGTCCCCAGGTTCCAAGTCTGCACATCCTTTAAAAACCTCCATGAGTTGGGACTCAACACCTTCCCTGGGCAGCCTGTTCCAATGATTGACAGCCTTTTCTGTGGAGGAAATTTTCCTAACATGTAATCTAATCCTCCCTACATACAACTTGACCCATTTATTTTCATCTTATTGCTTATTATTTGGGAGCAGAGAACTGATCCCCATCTGGCTACAGCTTTCTTTCAGGTAGTTGTGAAGAGCAAAAAGGCCCATCCTTCATCTGCCTCCTTTTTTCCAGACAAAATAGCCCCACCTCCCTTGGTTTCTCTGTATCAGTTACTCTCTAGACCAGCTCCATTGCCCTTCTCTGGACATACTACAGCAACTCAATATCTTTCTTGCAGTGAGGAGTCCAAAACCAAACACAGGATTTGAGGTGTAACCTGAGCAGTGCTGGAGTCAAGGCAGAAGTGTTGCCCTGAACTTCAGGCTCAGGCAGGCAGATAAGTTATTTCCCAGCATTAGTGCAAATGGGGGCTCAAGAGTGGGTCACATCTAGAATCTTCGGTCACTTCTACAGCCAGTACACAATCACAGCACTTTTTGTGGGGCAATTTTTTTTACCCTCTTAGAGACAGCTCCCTGATATGTCTCAACTGTTACACCTTCCCCATTGCTGAGAAAGCCTTTACAAAAGGCTTCAAAGGCAGCTGATGAGTATTCTGAAGTGGATAAGCTCTGGCACACCTTTCTGATGGGATTTCACTGGTATGAGAATAGAGTACCAGTACATCTGGGCATGTTTGGGGCTGTGAGGGAGGCTCAATAATGGAGCTGAACAAAACACTTTGACTTTGGTCTTGGGATTTCCTTCAATGGCAGTGTAGACTTACCCTGTTTTCCTGGAGACCTTTACGGAATTCTTGAGAACAAATATCCTCAAAGTCTATTTGATTGATGGTTGCTGTTTTAAAGTGTTGCAGAAAAGTATGTGTCTTACCCCTACAATTTAACAAGGTCATAACTGTGCTGTAATCTCAGGGGATTGCCAAAAATGAAAGGAATGAGAGCAAGCTTATTAGATTTGCTAATGACACTAATCTGCAAGGGACTGTGAGTATGTTGGAGGACAGGATTGGAATTTAAAGTGGTCTTGACAAATTGAAGGTATGGTCTGAAATAAATAGGATGTTATTCACTGGGGAGAGATATAAGCAACTGCATTTAGGCAGGAGTAATCAGTTGCACAAATAAAAGGGGGACAACTATTTAAGTAACAAATCTTTTATATGTAGGTTTTATGTATCCCAACCTGAGTACTAGTCAACAACACCATGTCCTACTTTTCCCTCACTGCCAAAGAAACCCAAACCCAGATATTCTGCAGTGAAAAATGTAAACTCCAGACTGTGGGGATGTGCAAAATTGTACTTCTCTCCTTGGGACCAGCTATGCCACAGCTGAACTGCTCTATGCCATTGGAGTATTGTCTCAGTCCAGTAAAATGTTTGAAGTGAGACAACAGATTATTCAAAACTATTCAAATGCTGGATGGTCTAGAATACATTACTTAAGAATAAATTGGTTACATTAGTTTGTCTTCATTTTTGCATATTGCAAAAATTGCTATATGGATGTCCCAAAATAATTTGTGATAGGTAATTAACAAAAGTAATATGTGGTGTGTGGTTTCATTTGACTAGACCTGCCCTGCAGCTGGAAATGTCTAACGGTATTTTTGCAATAAAAAGACTTGAAACCACTGAATTAGAAACTGGAAACAGTTTGTTAAGATCTAAGGCAGGACACTGATGTTCAGTCTGTTACAGATAATTATTAGATAGTTGGCTTTTCGCAAATATTAGAATGAAAATAATTTAGTCGTTTAAGTTGTACTAGTAAATTAGAAGTGTTGTAAGCATCTTTCTCACAGGATTCTGGTTTTTAAACAGATAATAAATCTCTCACATCCTTGAGATAAAGCTTATCCGGAGAGAAAAACAGGATGTCTGGAGAGAAAGATTTATGACCAAAGAAGTGGACAGGCCAGGGCCATTTGGAAGGGGGGCTGTTGTTGAATAATGCATGAAGGTGTATGAATATGTAACAAGTCAATGCATATAACGAAAAGAATCTTACGTTAGGTGTGCTCTTTTGGTAACATGCCAAGAGACACCCGGCTGGCCGTTTTTTACTTTATTATGTTCTCCTTATTATCTATTTATTAATAAACTTTAAAACTATAATAGAGAAGTGAACTTCGTTTTTCACAAGTCCCTATTTGAGGGCACCATGAACGACAGGTTAAATAAATATCTGTCAGGAATGATGCAGACATAGAAATAGCTGATATCTGTTCAGATAGAGAGATGATTTGGATGTTTTTGTGAGGCGTTTTCAAGCTGCATCATGAGCTATGCCTTTGGGAGATGAAGGCAGGAAAAGTGCTCTGAGAGAAGGGCAACTATGCTGCTTGTACTTGACATTGCTGAACATTATATTGTTTTTGAGGGATTTATTTCCTGCTTTACTTACATTTTCAGTATCTTCTGCAATTTCCCTCTTTCCCTACGTCTATTTTTCCTGATATTTTCATAATTTCCTATTCCTTCTTTCTTCTTTTTTCTCTTTTCCCTCCCAAATATATAAGAGAAAATGAAGTTGTCCCTCAGATGAGAATAAATTCAAACTGATAACTTCTCTGCTGCTGTAGTAGGTATTGTATTGACCCTCTCCTTGACACCCCTCTAACTATTGGTTCTTGAGGCATGCATCACCATCCTCTTCAATGTGTTCTCAGCTCAGCATTTGAGGAGATATAAAAATACTTTGACTGTACAGGCAAATCAACTGGAGATTGATCGTAGATAAACCATTTTGACTTCATGCGGAATTTATCTGAATATTTGCTGGGGGTTGGTTTCTCTTTCTATCTTATCTGTAGAATTTTTTACCATTGATCTCCTAGGAGCACTAATGTGGGTACTTAAGAAAACAAAGACTCTGGGCCAA
>VWZN01013495.1:13224-55684 GCA_013396955.1 Regulus satrapa
TTGTTGGGAATTTTTGCAGTTTTTTTTTTTTTTTTTTTTTTTTTTTTTTTTTTTTTTTTTTTTTTTTCCACTAAGACAATCAAAACTGTATGTTGTCCTTGGGAAAATCCCCAGCTGTGCATAGTGTAAGACTATTAGTTTATAATCGTCAGAAAATCAGGATAAGCCCATGAACATAATTTTGGGTAATGAGAGCTGTCATGAGATCTCATTGCTTTGCAGAACTAAGGTATATGTGGAGGAATTGCTGCCTTAGAAAACAGGAACAAGCAGCAGAGCAATAGGCAATTACATTTTGCTTCTCCCATTTCCCTCTAGTTAAGAGCTTCTTGTTTACTTCAGGAAGTGTGCTTTTAAGATGTTATTAAAGTTTCTAGGCCTGTCAAACCTATCAGCGTAATTACAAGAGGTGGTATGGCACTCAGTTCTTTAAGTACTCCATACCTGTAGGAGCTATGAGTCATTAGCTCCTGTCTGCATCCCTGATTGAAAGGAATGTTAATGTTACAAGCCCAGCAGAGGAATGCTGAAAAGCTGCCACGGACACACACAGACTCTGGTGTCACTGACAGTCATACAAATCTTTGCAAACAAATGCTGGTCATCTTGGCTGTGTTCACACAGCAAGATCTGAGAGTGTTTTCAAGTTCCTTGGTCTGGCTACATGCCCCATTCATGTCCAAATACTGCATCTATGGAAGATTTGAGTGTGTTCCTCTATCTATCCCTGGGATCCTTACTTCTTACAAGAAAACTAACCTGGAAAGGAGCTCAGATGTGCTTTAGCCAGGTCTGCAGTCTCCATACTCAGAGAACCAGAACTGCAGTATAGGCACAGCTACTGATGTATCTGTATAAGAAAGAAAACAGCTCTGACTTCTGGAATTATATTACTGTATAGCCAAACAACTGACACAAGTTTGATGTGTGCTTTGTTGCCCGTGGTAGTAAACACTGAGGAAGTTCTCTGAAAATAAGCCACTCTTTGAAATAATTTTCTCATTTTTTACCACATTAAGAAAAGGTAAGGAGTTGCTCATAAAGGCTAACCTTAGTTTAGTGAGCTTAATCTTAAGTTACCTCTTTCATAACAGAGAGAAAGGTTCTGTCTTCGTTCTCCATGGATTGAAGAGTAAGTCTAGGAGAATTTAGCCACTGGTATAGACTGAATTTTGTCCCTGCAAACAGGTCTCCTCTACAGCTAGTTTCTCAAGTCACCAAGGATTTTATAATTTTTCAACATTCTCTTTAGGAGGGACTGCAGTAGTGATGATAATTTAAATTTTAACCGGAAACAAATAATTGATCAAAATTTCAACAAGAAACATCTTCGCAAAAAGTGTCTACTATCAAAACCAAATAAGAACATTTTCTTCAGAAGTTCAATTTACATATGTCATTTTTAGCTAGTAGATATTAAAGATGTTAATGCTTTTTATGATGTTTACCTTTTTTCTTTATGCACTAGACCAAGCTTCAAATTTGGTCTCAAATAACAGAAAGCTGTTACTTGACATTTGATTCCCTAACTGCTACATGTGTATTTAATATGTTGTTTAGTCTCATGTTGGATAAAGTCACTGAAAGAAGTGATTGGCAAGATCAACATTCATTCTTGGCATAGTTGCCCCTCTTACTTTTCCACTGAATCCTAAATACTGAGAAAAACTCTTCCCTGACTTCAACTCTAGCACATGCTCTTTACAATCAGCCAAAACATTTGTGTATGGACCTCTTTGTTCTGGTATCACTAAAGTGTTTGTGATTCTTGATTAACGGCAGCAGGAGTCAAAGCAAATCATTCCAACTGGCAGAACCACACACTCTGTTCATGAAAACCTTTTGCATTTACTACCTGTTCATGAAGGCAATTCTATACACAGTGCTCATTCAAAGGCAGAAATTCAGAGACATTTATGTAGGGCTTATTCAGCACTTTAGTTCTTAGGCATGTTTCAAACCCTTTCATATCACTGAAAGTCAAATAGAGATTTAAGGCCACCTCAGAGTTTTGCTAAAAAAGGATGGATAAGGACTTGTTTATTAAACCATATACTAATGTCAGCATTTCCCCGTGACACAAGCTTATTGTTCAAAAACATGACAATAATTGCAAAGGATAACCGACAGTTAAGTAATTTCTCAGTCTAGAAATCAAGACAAAAGAAATACCACAAATGTATACTTATTGAAGAAATTATGCTAAATTTATCTCTGGTAATAACCACAGGAACTTCAATGTCAGGAGGAAGGAAAAGCCATTAATTCCTACTTTCTATGTGGTGCATTTAGTGAAAAAACATTATGAAAGATAAAGCCCAAATGCTGGGTCTAATTTTTAAGTAATGACAGGCATATTTCATGTTTGCATCAGTAAATGAAGTTCTGAGAAGAAAAATTCTTACACATCCCTAGTCTTCGGAGTGGCATACAATACCAGTGGGTGAGACCAGCTTGTGGAAAGTTACTTAAACTCCTGCAAAAATTCAGCCCTAGTCTGAGATACTTGCAGCGTTCTCTGACTGAATCCCGTACACAGAGAAATTTTATATTTTCAATGTCTTTACTAGGACAGAGCAGAATGTGTTTGCTTACCTCATGTTAAATCCTTTGCTAGTGAAAACTGCAATAGCTTCTTTTTATCAAAGAAACTTTCTAGGGCTCATGTGTCTCTTGCCTTTTTTTTTCTCCTAGAATTTACAGGATATTTAAATATTTTCCATCCTTTTTTTGAAATTCAGCTGTGATCCCAGTCTTCCCATTTATGTAATGTCTCCTGTAAATTAAGAGGATGCTTCCAGACAGCAGGCCTTTCTGCTTCCTTATGTGCCCATAAAAGTGTGGAAGTAGGGAAAGAGTGTCCTGCTAAAGTACTTCCTTTGGGAAATTATGACCTACACAAACCTGAAATTATATTATACTTTTTTACAGAACTAGTTGTTTATATTTTTTGTGTCTTTGTGTGTTGGGCAGAAATTTACACAAGGCTGAGTATGCAGAAAAAAGAAGGGGTTGGCTCAGACTGTTCTGATTCAATCCAGCTCAGTGAACTGTTTTCTTTCTGAAAAGAAATATTCTAGGAACACTATTTCTATCTCCAAAAAAGTAAACACTTAATACACCCATATCCATAAACAGCAGGTTCTCAGTAAAACAAATGCTACTGAAAATTCATTTTATTTCAAAAGAAAGTGCATTAACAGCCATATCCTTCTAAGGCAATGGATAAAATCTTAAGGTATGCACACAATCTCTATTCCACACTCTGTATTTTGAAGAAAACTTTAAAATGTATGGTTTATGCAAAGGTATAAAAAGTTTAAGTCTCATGGGAACATTGCAGGATCCACTTGTGGATCTGAAAAGATGAGTACATTCCTAATTAAGTTTGATGGCTGTTCCAGACCACATTTAATAAATCCAATTTGCAAGAGGGTATTTTTTTCTCAGACTTGCATTAACTATACTGAAGGGGTTTTTTTTTAAGTCAGCCCCACCAAAACAATTGGATATGAGCTTCTACTCTTATAATGAAAATTTTACAGCTTCTTTTTGAAAGTCTTCATTGATTAATTCAGAGTACGTGAAAACTAATAAGGACATTTATTTTAGGTAAACATAGCAGGATTAAATTAAATACACTTCTTAAAAGTTAGAAGTTCTTGAAACTTCTGTGGACAAATAATATTGTTGCAATAATTTGTTTCTACATCCCCCAAATTCCTGAATTACTAGTCAACAGGTCTTCCATAAAAAAAAATTTAGTTTTTCCTACGTATTTCAAGTTTTATGTTTCTTTCCATTAAAGTTTCCAGCCTTTCACAGACATATTTAGTTTGGCAGGAAGAACCTGGTGACTCATAGACTGTAGAAATTTGAGAGCAAGCTACTGAAAATGTATCTAATTTCTTCTTGTGTAATTTGGGAGCAAGCTACTGATAGTATGTCTAATTTTCCTAGTTTAATCAAATGTATTATTGGCAAATACATGTCCTGAATAAAAGCTATGTTTATTTCTGAAATATATAGCTAAGATTAAATGCAAAAACACCATGTATATTTGCTTTTAGAACACCACTGGGTTTTTTTTATAATTGTTTCTGGCATTTTACTCTAAATCAATGGGCACTGAATGAAAAACAGAGACACAAGTTGAAACAATTTGCATTACAATCCTACTTATGTTTTGGAATTCAGTAATATAACAGCATTCCTTATGATGTTTTTTGATGGTGGTTCTTTGGGGATTTTCATTTTTTTCAAGAGAGGATAGAGGTGTAGGAAGAATAGATGATGTTATCATACCTTCATGATTTATATAGAGAAGGATAGATGTATTCAAATAGATCTCATTTGTATTTTATGTTATTGACTATACGGTTCCTTTCATGTCTTTTCAGATAAGAGACTTCTAAATTCAGACCTTTCTAGACAGACATAATTTTAATTTGTTCACATATAGAATGAACTTGATGAATGATTAACACTGAATAGAGTGTGATCTGAAATAAGGAGATCTTGGCTTAGATTCAGTACTTTTGGGCACTTAAATGAGGGTTTTGAACTAGCAGTCTACTCAAGTTCATCCTGCAGTCAGTGAGAGGACTAAAAACTTTCAGGGCTCTCATTAAGTTTTGAATTTTCCCTAGGACATACTTTTCCTTCTTCACTAAAGCAAGGAAGCTGTAGCAATTGTATTCTTATGCTCGTTAAGTCAGCTGAGTAAGTACCCTCCATTAGGAGCCTACATTTTGGTGAAATGAATCTCTTTAAAACCACACAGTGAACTTCCATGTAGAGGTAAGGATGCACTCATACAGATCCTATTTTAGATTAGAGCAAATCCAAGCTTATTTTAGCTGCTATGGTATAATACAGTTAAGCAAAGACCCAGAAAGTGTCTTATGCAGGTAGCACCAGTTAAACCTGCTCCTCTAGCTCTTGAAACCTCACAGGCTTTAGTCTAAGTGTGAATCCTGTTGGAGAAAGCACTCCAGTTGGACACAGTAAAAGTGCAAGGGAAAAGCTTATCTATCTTTCCTTCTTGATATAATAAATAGAATATCCTCTTATATGCTATATCAAGTAAAATGTTTTCATGTTTTATTCCTGCGAAATAGGGTGCACTTTTTCATGCATAAGTAATGAAGCAGTTTTTTACATCACTGTTCCCACAAGAATGTTTCTATCCCTATGAATTTCCCAGCAATTTTTAAAGAAATTGAGACAAGAATAATATTTATAACCTACAGAGACAGTTAAATATCAGAAGTCATTAAAGAAGGATTTTCTCTCTTAGAGGACTGTACCTTCTATCATGGTATCAACACAGAGGAAGGACACAGAATGATGCTCAAGTACATCATCCTATTTTGAGATACTCAGGAAATTAAACATTCAAGTCAGGTTGGATGGGACTCTGAGAAACCTGATCTAGTTGAAGATGTTCTTGCTAATTGCAGGGGGTTGGATTATATGATCTTTAAAGGTCTCTTCCAACCCAACCTATTCTATCAGTTGGAAGATTTTAAATATAGCTACTGCTGACCTAATCATCTCATGGATAAAAGCAGTGATGTGACTGAGTTAAGAAAGAATCCCAACTGAGACTGTAAATTTATGAGTTGAAACAACACCAAAAAGCATCTCTACCTTCCTCATTCCAGTACCCCTCTTCATCCAAGAAAGGTACAGAATCACTTCAAAGACACATATCACATTTCATGATCTTCTCTAAAGTGACCCCTTTGCAGGGAATGGTAATCACAGTAGTTATAATTTTCAAACCATCCATGGGGAGAGGAACTGTTCTTTAGGTTGTTTAGACATTGATAATCATTCATCAGTAAGTGTATTGATTTGAAGCAGGGTAAAAACAAGAACTAAAACCAAGAAATATTTATTTATACTTGTAATTAATAAATACGTATATGACTAACCTTATTTCAAGGTGCTTCTATTATTGTGCATTGTACTATTCCCAGCTGGTTTGGCCTGAGAAAAATGGGGTAGAAATGAGGCATTCACTTTGCATTTGCTTCTGCATTTAAAAGACACAAAGGGTGTTCTCATATGAGACATGAAATTATTTCATACACTTAAGCAGTTCCACTATTTCAGGAATTACATGCACTAGATTTAATATAGCTATTCCAAGATACAAACATTGTAAAAAGAGGAATGGTAAAGAAAATCTGTTCATTAAATTAAAAAAAANNAAAAAAAAAAAAATTTTTAAAAAAAAAAAAAAAAAAAAAAAAAAAAAAAAAAAAAAAAAAAAAAAGAAGAAGAATTAAGTTCTACTGCAGCTACAATGGCATTAAGTCAACTCACCTAATTTTTCTTTCCTAGTCATTTCATTTGAGTTTTTGAAAGCCATAGGACTTGATGCAATAAAATACAACTATTTCCTGTTATCACTAAGATGAAGACTAATAAAATGAGCAGAATTCATAAGTGGTGAGATTCTTGCTGTCTTGTTCTTTTCAAATAGAAGTTTATACTCTGATATGAAACAGATGAAATTCAGATCTGTGAAAAAAGAACAAAACTTTTTAAATAAATAAGCCTTTCCCTGCCCCCATCAAGAATCAAATAACCTGCAACAGATTTTGAATGCAAAATTGTTATATTTGAATTATGAAACAGGTGGAAGTGCTTTTTTTTATTTTAGGATGTAATATTTTTAAGGTGTATTTCTACTTTTTTCACAGCAAAGAGTGGAAAAGAGTAAATGTTAGGAAAATCTGATATGTAGTGTAATAAAGATGAGACAAAGCCAATGCCAGAGAAGGAGAAAATAGTAATGTTAATAGTCCAGTCTGGCCCTGCCCAGGAATTTCTTCATAATCCAAAATTCTGAGTTCATGGATACTCACTCAGTTATCTGTTAAATTCAAATGGCTTTAGCTCAGTTCATTGAGTATAGTGGGAGTTAGTCTGAGAAATTCTATTTCATTAGTTCCCTGTGCTATACTCACTGAAGGAAACATTTATCATCAATTTTCCTAGGTCTTTTGGCCATAAGTGTCATTACACCACAAATATTTCCCCTTGACTTGATTCCCATTGCTTTCTTACTAGTCACCTGTTTTTCCTAAGAGCTACCCGCTGAACTTCTGATATTTTTATTTCTGTGTATAAATACAGCAAATAAAGGCTCTTTTGAGCAATCAATGGATACTATTTGGTTTTGATTTGAAAAGGGAATGTGCACATCAAAAAACTCTTAATTTTTAACATTATTCAGACCAACCTGAAAAGTTTGCAGTGTCATTTTAAAGATCATCTACCATTCAGTTCTTTATAGAATCAAAGAATGTGTTGAGTTGGAACAAATCCATCAGGATCATGCAATCCAACTCCTGATGCAGCAGAGGACACTCCGAGAATCACACCACATGCCTGAGAGCACTGTTCAAATACCTCTTGAACTCTGACAGCTTGGTGCTGTGACCACTTCTCTGGGGAGCCCGTCCCAGTGCCCAAACCACTGGTGGGTGAACAACCTTTTCCCAATATCCAGCCTAAACCTCCCTTGATTCAGCTTCATGTTGTTTCCTCTGGTCCCATCACTGCCACCACAGAGAAGTGGTCAATGCCTGCCCCTCCTCTTCCCTTCACAAGGACATTGTAGACTGCAATACGTTCCCTCTCAGGCTCCTCCAGGCTGAAGAGACCATGTGCCCTCAGCCACCCCTCATTGCTTCTCCTCAAAGCCCTTCACCATCCTTGCTGCCCTCCTTTGGGCTCTCTGAGAGCTTTAGATCCTTATGCTGGCACCCCAAACTGCCCCCAGCACTGGAGGTGAGGCTGCCCTAGCTCAGAGCAGAGCAGGACAATCCCTCCCTTGGCCAGCTGGCCATGCTGCACCTGAAGCTCCCAGGACAGGGTTGGCCCTCCTGGCTTCCAGGGCTCCGCTGGCTTATGTTCAACTTGCCATGGGCCAGAACCCCAGGTCCTTTTCTGCTCTCCAGCATCTCGTTCCCAAGTCTATTCACACAACCAGGGTTGCCCCATCCCAGGTACAGAATCCAGCACTTACCTTTGGTAAATTTCATGTAGTAGGTGATTGCCCATCTCTCTAATTTGTCAAAGTTTGTAAATAATTGTTTGCTAAAGTGCCTAAATTGGTCTTGATTTTGTGGCAGGTAGATGGCTACATGTAAAAGATTGAAAACTAACTTTTGCGAAGTGTTACTCTATTTTCAAAAATCAGCATGAGCCTCATGAATAGCCAGTGAGACCCTTTGAAGTTACTAAAGGCATATGAGTCAGGTCTTCAGGCACTGAAGAGGCAGATGTACACTTGAGATTTTTTAAAAGCAGTCATGTAATTTCCACTAAAATCAATAATAGGTGAACCTGGGCGGGATTTTTATTTTGGTTTGTTTTTCTAATCTTCCTAGACATATGCCTGTGTTTTCAGTTGCCTCAGCATCTTTGGAAATACAACTCAGGGTCCTTAACTACTTGTCTAAATTTTGCTTATAGACCTTATTGACTACTTGTGAAAAAGCTATCACTAGTAAAAGCTCTTCAAAATAAGAATTGGCATAATGACTTGGCTTCCTCTCTGACGTTAAACACACTAATACGCTTAGTATGAAATCTTCTTATTTCTAGCATAAATATGTGAGGCATCAGATGAAAGCTAATAATTTCCCAAGTGAGCTAAAAATAATGATGGCTGAATTTGAATAAATATTCTAAGAGGCATTCTGGAAGAGACAGTGGTTAATAAGTACTGTAAATGCTACCTTTCTACTAACCTCATTTGGAAGATACCAAAGCCTAAACATGCACCACAAACAATACGGATGAAAACTGAGCATTAGAAAAATTATTATCACTGCTGAAAGTTGAAGACAATGCATATCTTATCATTTTCTTTATCATTTTTTCTTCTAGTCAGAAAAAATTAATTTAAATTCTCACAAAATTCTTTAGGATGTCTTATTTTAGGAGTTTCAGATAGTTGTGGCTTAGACCTTGTCTCCCCTGCAATGAGAAAATGTGACAGCGCCTAAATTTACTGCAATAATTCAAACTAATTCAAATGAATACAAATTCATTGTAATAACATAAAGAATAAGTATTGTTTAAAAGTATTACCTTGTGTAACAAAAATAATACAGGAATATGCAAATTAAGCTCACTTTTAAGCATCCTGCTATTCAAACAGGAGAGTTTAATGGAAGAACCAGTGACAGGAGATGTGTCTTTCAGAAATCTTTAAAATCAGGGAATATTAGTCTTAATTTTGGTCACAGGTATATGAATTTTACATTATGATGCACAGGCCATCACTAAATGACTAAAGCCTTTAACAAAAGAGTTGTATCCATAAAAAATGCAGAATATACACTTCTTGGGAGGAGGAAAAGAATCAGCATCTCCATTATGTAAAGAGTGGTCTCATGCCTTATCGACTTTCTTTCTACTTTAATTGAAGTGACAGAAATTGCCTCATTCTTGTGAGCTGCAGGAATTCCAGAGCACCACCTGTGCAAGACAGCAGCAAAGCTCTGACCAAGAACAAGATTTACTGTCAAGTGGCTGGTGATAAATAGAAGTCAATGTAAAAATATTTAAAGTTTTGAATTATTGAAATCTCTTGGTCAAGAGATCTGATTTTAGATGATAGTTGAAAGCAATTAAGAGAGAACATAAAATAATTAAATTTATTTTTCAGCTAAGGGAGGACCCTATGAAACATGGTACAGAAAACCCCAAAATCCAAACACTAAAAGTTCAAGTATGGTAGCGGTATTATCACTTCTCAGAGTTCACAGAATCACAGAATTGTTAGGGTTGGATGGGACCTCTGGAAATTATGTAGTCCAAGCCCCCTGCCAAGGTAAGGTCATCTAGAGCAGGTGACACAGGAATGAGTCCAGATGGGTTTGGAATGTCTCCAAAGAGGGAGATTCCAGGACCTCCCTGGGAAATATGTTCCAGTACTCTGCCACCCTCAATAGAAAGCTTTTCATCATATTAAGGTGAAACTTCTTGTGGTTTAGTTTATTGTCTTTGATCCTCATCCTGTCATGGGCACCACTGAGAAGAGCCTGGCACCATCCTCTTGGCACCCACCTCTGAGGTATTCTATAAACATGAATGAGATCCCCTCTCAGTCTTTTCTAGAGTAAACAGACCCAATTCCCAAAGTGTCTCATAAGAGAGATTTTCCAGACCCTGCATCATCATTGTCACCCTCCACAGCCTCTCCAGCAGCTCCTGGTCTCTCTTGTGCTGAGGAGCCCAAAACTGGACACAGCACTCCAGATATGCCTCACCAGGGCCAAGTAGAGGGAGAAGATCTGCTCCCTCAACCTGCTGGCCATGCTCTTCCCAATGTACCCCAGGATACATCAGCCCTCCTGGCTGCAAAGAGCAAAATGCCAGCTCAGAGTTTCTTCTAAATCTTCAGCAATTTCCTGTCTTCCATAGTGACATGAATGAGGCACCACATGGGTAGTCAGTTGAAAGTACTGACTGGACAAACATCCATTCAGGTGATTTTATAATGTGAGTGTTTAGCAGAGACCACCAGTATGTTTCTCAACCATAAGAATTGAATGCTTTTCACATACCAAACCTTGTTTGCAATGAACAGTAATCTACTAAATAAAAAGCTACTTGGGATGTCGACTGGTTTCCTTCCTCCTTTTTCTATTCTGCATGACTATGTTGCACATGACAGTTGGAAAACCGGTGGTTCTGAAAAACCTAAACAGATAAATAGGATTTTTTTGCTCAAGTCAGTCTTAACTGGCCTCAATTTGTCCTTTGTTTTTTTCTTCTCAAAAGGAATTGATAAGCTATCATTGCCAAAACACTATTATAAATTGATCATATCTTGCTAAAGTTTTCATTTTTGTGTTTGCCTATAATCTTAGGAAATTGAGAGATGCCTTATAAAACTAAAACTGAATTTGTATCAAAATTAGATAGTTTTATTGCTGGAACAACTACAATCACAGAAAACTGAAGCCTGCAGCTGAAATCTGAAAGTCCCATAATTTCTTATTTTGAGCTAGTACTAACAATCCACCTTTCCTTTGAAACACCTCTACCTCTTAAAGTTACCTTATGCTAAGGTAAAAACACAGTCATAACACTGTCTTAAAAGTCTGCCTTAAATTCTTTTTAGACACATTCAAGCTATAGTATTTTAGGTGATGCCTGCTTGATTTCAGTGCAGCCATTGAGAAAGCAAACAATCCAATGACCCCAAGTTCACTCAGATTGCTGGAAAATGAAAACAAGGGGTTTGGAAGGCCAGGGCTTTAACACATAAAGAAATATATTGAATACTTCAAAAGATATAAAATTCTTAGAACTGTTGGACAAGCTTCTGTGTGTGAACTTCCCTGTCCAAGTGACATTGCTAAATACCATGGCACCAATCAGAGGGCTGACATCATATTGTTGTGTAACTCATATCCATAGCAATGTCACTTCTTAAACTGCATTATATGTGCATTCAGCTGCTTAAAATCTCAGCTGTGTCAGCTGCTAAATAAAGTACAGTTCAGGAGATTTATTTTGAAATATGATCTCTGTATTTTTTTAAATAAAGGAAACAGAAAATACATAGCTTGTTAAGCCAATGTTAATACTGGAAGTTTGGATTCAGACAACAGACACAGTAAGAACAGGTTTCATCACCAATCTAACTCACAATGATATAATCTAGTAAGAGGGCTAATCGTGCTCATTTTAATGGACAGCAATGCACTTGGGCTGTTACATTACAAATGAGCCAAAATGCAGCAAAATTATGCAGTGAATTTTAAAAAAAGAGAAAACAAAAACACCCATATCACACCCAAATTGCTGAGTAAATGGTGCAGGTACCAGCCCGAGTGAACTTAAAACAGGTTTGGTCCAACAACTACAAGCATTGGAGAACAACATGTAACAAAATTTGGGAATGTAATCCCCCTCACCTTGATTTCTACCCTAACTGCCCTTCCAGAGAAACATTAGCCTATTCCTGCTCTCACTGGAAAAACAGAAATTGCCTCGTTCCTGTGAGCTGCAGAAATTCCAGAGTAGCTGCTCTGCAAGGCAACAGCAAAGCCCTGACCGAGAATAGTCCTTGTTGCCAAGTGCTGGTGATAAACAGAGCTCAGCATTGCCAGGTACAAGTAAAGGGAATGACACGTACCCTTTGCCTCTGGTGACACGTGGTGCAGAGTAGCTGGTGTTATCTACTATCCATCCCTTTGGAATATCAGCATGTTGGAGCTGAAAGCCAGAGGAGCTAAAGTCGTTCTGATTGAGCCTTCCTGTGATCACAGTCAGCAGCAGTGGTGTAATGTAGCCTTTGCCCTGCTGATAATCCATCAAAAAGAACACTACCATTGTCTTTATAATGCATAAAAAAAATGAAATAGAAGCTCACTGTGCCCCCTAGGCTGCCATGTATTCAGTGAAATTTGAGGCTATGCTTAGAGAAGCTAAGGGATCAATATGTTCCATGCAACATCATCATCTGGGATAGAAAATATTACAGCTTCTTTGGCAAAAATAAAAATACCTGAATTTCTCTGGTAATCATACCGCCATCTTACCTTTCAACACCAAGCAATTATAAATGCTACTTAAATTGCACAAGACTCCTGGACACAGATTACTTACAGAATCAAACCCACATTCACTTGATTGATGTGCTGTGTAAGACTATCTTGTTGCCAGCCAATTTCTCACATGTACACAAAATTTAATTATAAATTTTGCAGCCAGAAAAAAATAATGAGACGTTGAAATATGGAATCCAGCAGTATGCAATTATGACTAGCACAGTCCCTTTCTGTGCATTCCAAGAATCCAGAAATTAGACTTTCTAATATGAGAAGCCTAATTGGTGTAAGCCATCTCCCATCTTCTATATTTCAGAGAAGAGAAAGCGTTTCTTTAGATTCAAAATAGATAAAGAGAAAGCTGGTAGGAGGGCTAGGACTATTTCTGGCTATGGGACTAACTGGTTTACATAACCTTGAACCAACTAATTTTATCTGTATTTATCTTACTTTCACCACGTGTGAAAATGAGGCAATGATGTTTATTCACCTTTTAAAACTGCTTTTGAAATCCACTGAGTCAGGTAACAATTTAAGCCCAACGAAACACTACTTTTTAGAAGCTCACTGATATATAATACTTGAGATATATAATACTGCAAGAGTTAAAGTTTTAAGCAAGGTGTCACATTGCAGCAATGATGATAAATTGTAGGGAATAATCTATCAAATTTAGGAAGACAGTTCAGTAAATGAAAAAAAAAAGAAGTGTTTATATAAGGGTTACAAATTGGCTACTACTTTCAGTCTAGAAGTTAATATATGCCATATTACTGCAGAGAATCCTGCAAACCATTTTTAAACAATGTTATAACAGTTTACATAAAACTTAATGGCAAGTTAAGTAGATCACCCCAGCAGGCCCTCTGCTTACTGCAGGAATATGGCACAGAGTTCATAGGTTACTTGAGACTCATTGTCCCAGCCAAACGAGTCAAACAATAACACTTTTAGGCACTGAAACACTTTTCCTCGGTTTTCAGCAGAAGCAGATGTGGGGCTGACTGCAGAATGAACAAAAAAATAAACTTTGAAAGAAAATGACTGCAAAAACATAAGCTCAGTTTGCAGTCTATCTGTACTCATCCTTGCCGTTCACCTTGATGCTAACTTTCTAATACTACCTTCCTCATCTGAAGACCAGTGCAAAGCTTCAATAACTTGAAGGAAGCTCGTTTTTTCACGTTTGCATCAGATTTTTCTTCTAAACAAATTGGTGCAGTATTTGAATCTTCCCTTTACTTTGGGGTGTAAGTTCTGAGTCATCATCATCATTTAATTTTCTCCAAGTCTCCAGCTTGTGTTTTCTGTTTTTCTTCCTGGATGTGTCATAACAAGTAAATTGTACCACCCCAGTAAAATGGTGAAGCCTAGCACACATCTGCCAGCAGCAAAATACTGTGTTCTCACTCTAATTCCCCACACTTTCCACTTTTCACACTTCCTTTGCATCCTCTCCCTAAAGTGGTAGAGCCTAGTAAGCAATTTATTTTATTTTCCACAATATTCTGCCAATAAATCAAAAGAACTACGTCAGAGAAGAGAACACTTGCCTTGCATGCTCTTTTCCTAGTCCCATTTCTATCAATATTCCCTTGAGGTTAATTTTCTGAAGTCAGTGACTTTCCTGTAGTTAGGATATCTGTCAGTTCTGGGTCAATACTGTGCTGATGAGCTGTGAAGGCATTATTTTTCAGAATTGCTAAGTAATTTTGACTTGGAAAAATCACTTGAGAAAAGTTTTACTCTTTCTAATTTATTAGAAACTCTGGTCAAAAGTTTCCAGTACTCCTAATGTAGAAACAATAGGAAAAAAGTCTTAGTCTGAGCTTTGAGATGCCCTTCAAGAACTTAAAGGAGTCAATATTTTAGTATATTTCTTTTGAAAACATTCATTATACAACAGAATTGCAGCAAGGAGAAAAGAAGGCGAGAATTAGCAACAAGAGAAAGATGTTACAAAAAAAGGCAGAAAAACCTCATCTAGAAAGAGGTGAAAATGATGAATCAGAAGAAAATATAATTTAAGACAGAGGAGCCTTTAAAAGTTTCTAACAAAGTTCTGTGTTTGGCAGCTACCTTACCTGAACTAGGACTTTGACTCCTTTGAGGGTGAATCATGTTTGAACCAGGTTTCAAGGACAGCTCTCCTCTCAGAAATGTGCAGCACATGCAACCTTGTCACATTTTTCTTACCAGATCTGGGTTGGGAAGGGACTGCCCATGTAGTAGCCATTGCACATCAGTGGACAGATGCATAAATACCAAATTTGCAGCCCTAGTTAATGCAGACTGTGAAGCATCTCTACAGAAACACCCACATCAACTCACCTGACCTCAAAGCAGCCACACCCTGTTTAGCTTCAGTACCAGTAGATTCCAAGAAAAAATGTTTTTAAGAGAAACCTTGCATCAATGTTCAGATGGGGAAATGTCAATATCAGACAGCAGGTTCACCTATGGCAGCAGGAAAAAAAGATAGCAGCCACTCTAAAGAGCAGGCAAGCTGCTAGATGACAATTCCTTGAAATTATCGTGAGTAGAGTATAACAAGAAAAACATCTGAACCAATGTAGTCTCCTGGGGGGTGGGAACTATATGATCTTTAAGGTTCCTTCCAACCCAAACCATGATTCTTTATTGCCTCTTCCCCAAATTCCACCCTCACATGGTGGAAGGAACAAAGGTAATTCAGTAAAACAGGCCTACACCTCAGGGGAGAGGGGTTACCTTTTAACACGGGCAAAATCATATGGCTTCCAATCTTACTGTCAGAAATGACTCAATGGTTTTAGCTGCACCTTTTGCTTTCCAGCTCTGCTACCAGAAGCAAAAAAAAATACCTTGCAAACCTCTAGAAGATGCACAATTCACAAAACCTGAAACCCAGACAGTTAAGGTTGGGTTAAATTATAACAGTGTTAAGGCAGAGATTAAAATTAGAACATGTCAGTCAATCTGAAGATTAGGTGTCATTAGCTGCTCCAACAATTAGTGGCAATATTACTGTGCCAAACAATCAGAATTTATGTGTATGATTACCAAACCTAGTGTTCTGTTGCTCAGTTGATGATAATGGATATTTCATTTGCTTTTGCAGAAGTATTTAGTTCTCAAACACTTATATGCATTTTGTGCAATAAATCAGGATGAATCAGTTCTTTAGGGATTGAGCTGCCCTCCACTGACTCCAGTTTGAGCTATTACAGATTCCATATAGCTCATCCAGAAAAGCTAACTCTTCATCTTTCTTTTTCTACATCCACTAAACACAACTTAATATAATTGTGCCAGAGAAATGAGACAATAATGAATGAATTGTCCATGAAGAACTCTGGAGAGTTTTCAGCAATTCTGTAAGGAAATGAGTTAAAATGAATCAGAGAAAGATGCAGGATATGGTACAATAATATCTGTCCTCTTTTGATTAAAAGGAAAGAACAAGTGTCCTGTCACTGATACTTTCTCTTTATCCAGTGTGGTATTTAATGTAAAAGTTTAAAATGTGAAATAATAATTTTTAAATGACTATTCTATTAGGAAACAATAACTCAATAACTACCACCAACTTGAACACAAACATTTAACAATATTTTTAAAGACTGCATTTTTAGCAATTTTATAGCAAATCACTTTGAGAGATCTTGTAGATACCTGCCAGATGTGATACAGTGGTAAAGTAACTCTACAGCAGAGATTTGTTTATCCTTAGATCACCCCACTCTTTTCCCCTCCAACCGGAGAAATGATTTCTGAATTTCCTAATGATCTTGCAAGATAAACATTGAAAATTAATAGAGCTAGAAATTACTATACTTAAAGGAGCATTATATTCTTTAAATCTGGTACTAAGAACATAAACCTTTTCTAAGTCCTACTTATTGGTGCAGTGACGTCACCCTGGAGTAGGAGAAAGATAATCTTCCTTGTTGCCGCATTATTGAAGAATGGCAAGGACACCTGACAAATGTGTTGCCCACCATGCATGGATGTTTAAATACAACCAGTCTTTTACATAGGATGGAACACATTGTGCATGTTAAAACCCAAGTGCTGTTTTCTTTATTTCTGTCATCCTTTCTCCCCACAACACAGAAACATGTTCCAAGCATTTTTTTTCAGTGCTTTGTCTCTGGTCTTTGCCATTTTCAGTGCTTCCTCTCCGCTCTTTGCCTTCCCTCCACCAGCTGTCACTCCAGTGACATTTCCCAAGCATGAAGCTGACAAAGAGCAGGGCAGAGCTTAAGTGCCGAAGCTGTGGAAAACAGTAGCAATGTTTTAAAATATCAACACGACTCAGTGTTTTGGGAACAATTTCTGATATTGTTACTTGAATAGACTCTGTTTACTACACAGCCTCAAACACTGAAGAGAACTCAGTTACTTTAGAAAAATAAAAGGTTACTGAACTATAGCAAACAGCTGTTTTGTCAGTAAAATTCAGGGCCTTTTGCCATAATACTTTTTTTAAATTAGACATTAAGAAAGCCCTATCTGATTAATACTAAAAAAATTTCTGTACAGAATATTAAGAAAACTATTAATATTTTGAAAAAGAGGACAGATAACAGAGAACAGGACAGATATTTGAGAAATGTTTTCCATCCTGATTTACACAACTTCTCTATCAACTTAGTTTTCAAATTTCAGAGCTGTGTTTACAGGCCAAAATGATCTGAAATTCTAGTCTAAAAAAGTCAAGGGCAGTTATCACATGGGGGTGCCTTCTTCCAACAGTTAAGCTTTCTGCTAATTTTTTAGCAGAAAAAATTCTTTTCTGTTATCTGACCAACTGTAGTTCAAGATACAAATACTGACAGGAAAGACTACTGTAACATGCAGAGTAAGCACAAGCATTTTTCTCAACCTGCAAAAACACAGATTCCCGGTACTGAAATTAAATGAACTCCTCCACTCCAAAGGCAGAAAGACAAAACCACATGATTTTCAACAATCTCCAAAAATCTTATCTAATTTTAGGAAGCATTCAAGGTAAGGTCATGAGTTTAGTAGCTGGCTTAATTATGATATTTACTATTCTCATGAGTACCTTCAGGCCAAACAGGGAGCAAATCTTAACTTCTCTTTGTTCAGAAATAGTTCTGTAGTGTTTCTGTTCTTCCCGCCTTATGTGATAAGTAGGAGAGAAGATTATCACAGGCTATTTGACACTGTTCATGAGGTGACAGTGTTACAATATGCAGAAGAAATTTCTGTGAGGGGAAGACACAGGAGCCCGTTATGTCCTGAAATGCAGGCAAACCCTCGCACTGCAGTATGTTTCCACTGCTCTGACTTGTAGGTGCTGCCACACTGCTAAAGCAAGTGTGAAGGAGCCCTCTAGTGTGAATAAGAAATGGACCTACAGCCCATAATTTGCACACAAATAACATAGGAGAACAATGACTACGAACAAGGTCACTGCCAGTCTTCAGGCATTTCAACAGCACACACTGCCCAGGAGATTCAACAATTACAAAGTCTCCTGGATCTCAACCCTGAAGTCAAACAAACACATATACTTATCACACATAATGTGATTTCAGGGCTACCGTATGACTGACCATAAAGACATTCTTAATTGAATAATGGATCCAAAAAACGTGAGAAGAATGTAGATATAAACTGCAGCCCTTGACAGATAACTGTTTTGTTTAAATTTTTCTATGACCTTAAGAACAATTGATACGAACAATATAAAGGACAGAAAAACTTTTTTAAACCTTATGTACTATGATAAAATTTATCAGTTATCACAAAATCATTCAAATCTTCCAGAGACATTGTCAGTTTGCACTAAAATGCAACCATATCCAGTAAATTCCAGAGCTCAGATCTATTTGCAAGTGCTATTATGGCAAAAGATCACAGACATGCAAGTAGAGAGAGAAAGACACAAAGAGAGAAAGATATTCAGTCCCACACAGGTCCATAAATTCAGCTATTTCTGCATAAAAACCTTTTGGTTTATGCTTCGTATCACTAAGATTAGAAAAGAAAAAAACAGCAAGGATGTTGTTTATTTTATTGCCACCAATTCTAAATGAAAGATACATTACATGTATCTGTTTTAAAGCAATACTGTTCAGAATCTGCATAGAGAAAACCATATGCAATAATTTTTTGGGGGGGTTTGTCTTTAAAGTGATCATAGTTGATTGCATAGCAGTTTTATGATGCTGAATGGAAAGTCAAAACAACTATGAAGTTTAAATTGATAGCAATGTATTTAATGCCCTGCTGTCTAACTGCTAGAGGGATAAACAAAGAACACCTAGAGTGCTGGAATGAGTTTAGGAAATTCATTAGAAAAGTTGTGAAGTGGTATCAGAAGAAGTCAAGAAGGAATACATGAGAGACATAAGCAACTAACAGATGACGAGAAATTACAAATAATTAAGCCAAATGACAAGAGATCCAGTTTAGGATTCAGATTAGAGAACCATTTTGAAAAAAAGAAGGGAAAATTCAGACCCATTTTAGACAAGAAGAATTGTGAAGGTGACTTCATTGTACTTCCATTTAGGATTTTATCCTGGATGCAGACATTAAACTCTTCTAAATTTCACAAATGGGGAAAATGAGTGAACAGACACTCTCACTAAACTTGCTGTATTTCTCACTTCTGGAGAGGCTGCATAGCCTGCTTGGGTTATTCTGGTACCTCCTTTTCTGGCAAGCAATGAGGACTTTAGAGGAATTTAAAAGAAAAAAAACCAAGGGAAAAAATTAATCCAACTTTCCCAAACCACAAAAAATTCAATTTAATTTGGGATACATTTTGCCCACAGTTTCGGTCAGAGCAATGGTCATATTTTATCCAAAAAAACACTCTAAATGGAAAGAACTCTAAAAAGTTTTGCTACAGAAGACCTAAAAGAAAAAAAAAATTGTACTGTTGGCATCTATATCCTCACTAAAACTGTATAAATACTAATAGAACAGGAGGTTGCAAGTATTATTTTTTTTCATTTTTTCAATGACATTTGAGTGGATAATGACAAAGTTGATTTGGATATGTTATTAAATGAAAATCTCTTTAACTGCACATCTAAAATATCTTAAAAATGAGTTAACCTCACCTGGACATTCTCCAACTCCTTTAGTTGTACCAAATTGGATAGAAGAAGCAAAGCTGAAAAATTACAAGGATTTTGGTGTTTAGGTGACTTTCTTGTGTGGAAGCTTTGTTTTCTATGCAATTTGATTCAGTTTATGTATAACAGTACTAGATTTAATTGTACTGTACTAGATTTGATTAACTACAATTAACAACTTAAGGCTAGTTATTTGAAAATATTTATGATCTTATTAAGTCAAATTCTGGGTAACAACAGGGAATGCCTGAACATAATTTTCCTTTGTATGCTTTAACTCTTAATTGGAATACTGGGTTCTTAATCTCAAGTACAGCTAAGTAACTTGTAACCACAGGACTAAATATCTAAAGTCTCACACCAAAGATGTTCATACCAATGCCTATGTCTACGACTCAGAAAAACCCAGAATCTCTGCTTTTGGATGATCAAAAGAGTTCTTTAAAGTTCTCCAGGCTTTGAGGTTTATTAGCATGTAAAGGAATAAAAAATGAATGATAGATGTTGAAGACCTGAGAATTAAAAAGGGCTGTGATTTTTAATAACCAACATGGGAATAAAAGAGATCCTTTAGAAATGCATTTTTTTATTTGCTCTGATGCCATATAAGCCCTCCACTGGCCAATGATGCCTAAGTATTTTTTCCACAATACCTTTTTTTTTTTTTAATAACCACCATAGATCCTGAGCAGGGCTAGGCTCAGACTGATAAAGTGCATGACATGATGTGAAAAACACTGGCCCAGCACTAGAAAGAATGATTTTGCAGACGAAGTGCATCTGACGGGATTTACAGAGTCGCCATTAAGCTTACACATTACGGCACCTATAAGAAAAATTAAAAACTCTATGCAATTATAATAACACTTATTCATCCTACTGTTTTCTGATGAACTGGATTCACTTGTTTAAATAATTGTTGATGTTGTGGCTCAAGAAAAGTCAGTGAGTACCTAAAATTCAAAGGCCAGATCAACATTGCCACAGCCCTTTCAAAGTTTACAGTATTCCTACATGATGAAGAGAAGAAGCCTAGTGAAGCAAAAGGACAGCAGGATTACAAAGTAAGAGAAGCCATTAAAAAACATCTTTAACTGATGCAAAAGTTTCAGTCATTACTCAAACTTGAACAACTTGGAAAGGAAATAATAAAAGAAAGGAATAATTCTGGTTACTTAAAAAAACTTCTCTTTTAATGGAAATGAGTGTTTAAAACCTTTGAACTTTCCTGAAAAGGCCACTGAAACTTAGCAAGTGAGAACTGAAAAAAAATTTACTCAGAAACTACATTTCCTTTTAAAAACCGTGACCACAGAGGGTATTATCAGCCCCATAAAAGAATTGCATTCTCTTTGTTTCATAAAACAGCTTTACTGCTTACAAGCACTTCAATTTTCAAAAATCCTACAGAAACTGTAGTTTTGGTATTTAAGGTGGAACTAATACTAATACTGGAACTAATTTCTCCCTGCACTATACCAGTGTTCCCTTAGAATCCCCCTGTAGGTCTTCACAATAACAAGGTGACGTGGAAGGACAAGGAGATCAAGCGTTGTCTCATGGGTTATTCAGCACTGACCTCTTTTTCTTTATGTTCCTTTCACTAGAACTGATTTTCCTAGCTCCTACTTGCAAAACTAAATGCTAAAGGATGGAGCTACAACTAGTAGAATACCAGTGTGAGCAAAAGGACCATATTTTAGCCAGTTTTAGTTCCGGTCCTGTTCCCAGCCACAACACACTGTCCTTTTCTCATCCCAATGACCTCATCCTCACTCCCTAATGACTATATACTGCTCTGGAAAGTTTCCCTCTTCTTTTATCTCCCTTGACAAATTTAACAGGAGCATCATGACCTCAAATGAATGTTTCTTTTCAAGATTATATTTTTACATGTCCTACTGATTCAAAAATATAGTTAAAGAAAGACAGGTATAAAGTTAAAGCCTGGTGTTCATGTTGATGTAGGTTCAGTTCCCTGGCACTGACACAGCGTTCTCCTGAGCAAATAACTGATAGTTAGATTCCATAAATATTACAAAATTAAGTTCTTATCTTTCTCTGCAAAGAGCTCTTGTAATTTAGGATACAGTACAGTTTAGCATCAGAGGAGATAAAAGAATCTCTTAATCTTTCTGGTTTAATTTCCCTTCCACTGAATTTAGTGGTTAATTTGTACTTTCTAATCAGGAATCTTACAAGTCAATCTTCACAAGTAGAAGCATCCCAATATGGCAAAAGTAGCAGACAATAAAAAATATTTTTTTCTGGGAAATGATTCACATCTAAAGTGTTGGCTGTAAGAAAACTACATGCTGGACTTTCACCAAAACATTAAGTCATCTGACCATGTTTAAAGCAACTTTTGGTGTAATGTCAGGGTACAGAAAGGTTCAATAACTGAAAGCCTAAAGAAGATTCAGGACTTAATAGGTACAAAACTGAATCTTCTTTATTCCTTAGGCTCTGATGCTGCATTATTGTACATGGTTGGATGCTTTTCACCAGCAAAGCCCTTGGAAATTATGTGAGATTGTACTAGAGAGAGCTTAGAGCACGTTAGAGCAAACCCACTAAAGTTAATGGCATCAGTGAGAAGTGAGACAGGCCCTTACTGACTTTACCTTCTTTTCCCCTCTTACTTTCCCTTCTATTGCTACACCCACCCAACCATTGTTACGGCTGGAAAAGACCTGTAAGATCATTGAGTCCAGCCTTTGGCTGAATAGCACCACTCCCACTAAACCATATCACAAAGTGCCAACAGGATTTTTGAGCACTTTCAGGCATGGTGACTCCACCACTCCCCTGAACAGTGTGTTCTAATATTTGACCACCCTTTTAGTGAAGAAATTTTTCCTGATATCCCACCTGAACCTCCCTTTGCACTACTTGAGGCCATTTCCCCTTTTCCTATCACTTTTTACTTGGAAGAAGCAAAAATCAACCAACACACATCTGGCTACAGCCTCCTTTCAGATGGTTGTAGAGAGTCATAAGGTCTCCCCTGAGCCTCCTTTTTTCCAGGATAAACATTCCCAGCCCTCTCAGCTGCTCATCAGACTGGTGCTCCAGACCCTTCACCAGCTCCGGTGCCCTTCTCTGGACACCACCTCAACATCTTCCTTGGAGTGAGGGGCCCCAAACTGAACACAGCACTCAAAGTGTGGGACCTCACCAGAACCAAGAACAGAGGGACCATCACTGCCCTGGTCCTGCTGGCCACACTACTGCTGATACAAGCCAGCATGTCACTGGCCTTTTTGGCCACCTGGGCCCACTGCTGGCACAGATTCAGCTGCAGACAATGAGTACTTGTTTCTAATGAGGGAATAAAATCTCTGGTAGGTGACATTGGTCTGTGCCCACCCACTTATCCTCCTGTAAGGACAATTCTGTAGAAAAAATAAATTATAATTGTTATGTGAGTCCTATATGTGCACTCCTGGGCAATGGGAAATGTATTAGATGCAATTTGGAAAAGCCATTCCCACCTTCTGCCTCTCATCAGATGATGCTAAATTGCAAGAGCAAGAGTACCATGTTTGTCATTTGCTATTTGCTTTCATTTCTCAGCATACAGCTGAGAAAGGGTGACTACAGAACTAAAAATTCTGATTACAAAGTGCAAAGCAATGTACTGGTTGTTATATGATCAGTGGCATTAACCACATAACACACATATCAGTCATTCTGCTTCACGCTGTACATTACTATCCTCTTCTTACCTCCTTCAAGTAATCTCATCACATCCATTCCCTGACATGTCTTTAGATACCACTAAGATAATATTTATTTATTGAACTAGGTAATGTTGGAAGAAAAAGCATGTTCAATTAAAAAAAAAAAATTTAGAAAAAGCACACCAGTGTGTTAAAAGTTCAGTAATGACAGTGGAAATCTGTCTATTGATTTTAGTAGACCTTGGATCAGGTTATATATAAATAACTGTTAGCGTCTGATTCATCAATACATAATCCTGACTGCACTAAAATATTTACCAGTGACTTCAGCATTGCTACAATTTCACCTGGATTTCATTGCTATTAGTTTGGAAATCCAAATTAAATGAAGTTTTACATTGGCTTGGAATAAGAAGGAAATGTCAAAGGTTGTATCATGACTGTTCCTGCTTCCACCACACTCAAGGGTAAGCAGTAATTATTTTCTTTGAGAGCATGTATAAGAAGGGAAGAGAATCTACATTTTCATTATAGATGCATATCTGTATTATCATTGCCTTCCTCAAGGCACTTTAAGGGGCAATATTCAAATGTAACAATGACCTACTGGCTTCTAATTATCTTGTCCTAAATCCTGATCAACCTGGCTACTCTTGCAATAGTGCATTTCTCTTCAGCAAAGCATTTCCCTTGCCAAAGTATATATTTTTTGGCAGCATCTGGCACTTTCCAGCCCTGGAATCTGATGTAGGCTTGAAAACTGTGCTATGCCGGCAAGGTTTCCACCCTCCAGAGCACTGAAATGGTGTAAAATAAGACATTATGTTGTTTCCCATTTATTTTCCAGTTGGTTTTTTTGGGATTTTTGTTGTTGTTTTTGTTGTTGTTGGTTTTTCCTCAAAAATAACTAAACACTGAAATTCCTGCTTCATATCCCAGCACAAAACTATAGGTCTTTCTCTTCACACATTGTAAATGGCTTAGGAATTACTGTGTGAAGCCTAGTGGCTCTATCACTTGCCTAATACACTTGATGGCCTCCAAAACAGCTATTCCATAGCAAGGGCAGAGTGCAGCACTCCTGTGTGACAGGAAAATGCTACAAGTGCTGAACTTTGGAAATGAGTTTAGGGGAAGAAAATAATTCCTTCCCAGTTCTACAATGAAGGGGAAAAAAGTGTTTCTAAAAGGATATTTCTGGAAGAAAAAAAATTATTTAACTATCTGACAGACTAAATAAACACGGTCATACAAATTACAAATTAGGATCTTCTGGAATAAATCTACACTTGTCTCTCTGACTTTAAAGAAGAAAAATAGTTATTTTACGCTGCATTTGAAATATCAAAGAGCTATCTTCTTTTCAAAAAGTGAAGCTTATAAATCTCACTTATTCAGGCAAAACACTCTGTGCAGACTTGATAGATTTCTCTTATAGATTAATATTGTGTCCATGTTTTCCCAGTCTTACTTGCCTAGGATTTCAGAGCAAAGAGCACACATCTTCTTGCGTTGGACTCAGTAGCTAATACAATCTAGTATTCCATAAAGCAGTAGCTGTAGTGCAATATCTCAACATTAACAAAGGCAGATGCTTTCATAAAGATTTTACTTGTGCATACTGATAAAGCTAATCCTCTCTTCTCATGCATATTAAATTAGATTTCAGAGCTAGGGCATCCATTCATTGAGCATTTATAAATGCTAATATATGCTCATTTTGATGAATACAAACAAAAATCAGTCTAAGCATAATAATTTTTTTGCATTAAAAAAACATTGAAGGAAAATTGAAACTAAATATTAAATATTGTCACTTCAAAATGCATGAAACTTATTTACATGAAAATCAGATTGCCTACTTTGCACATTCAAACCTTGAGGTATTTCTGATAAGGGACTTTACAACAATCCCCAAGATTTTTTATTTGCTTGTTTGTTTATTTATTTGTTTGTTTGTTTGTTTTAACACTTCATGGAAGTATCAAAACCCAGGCATTTCCTGCTGATTGAACATTGACTCATAATTTTTCAAATACAGATGAGAAATTCCAGAGCACCCTCAAGAAGTATTGCCAATATAACACTAATCCATTTGTTCAAGATTACAAGGAGATGAAAAGTGTTATCAACAGTCTCTTATTTTACATATGCAGGCATTTATGATGTAAAAATAGATAGTACTAGACTAACATACAGAATGTAGTCAAAGAGGTACAGAGGTACATAATTAAACAGCACATGGGCTGGCATGTTCTTCAGAACAATTTGTTGTTATACATTAACATTAATTGTTAAATTAATTGTTAAACTGGAAATGAAAGAGAAAGGCTTTGTACTCCAGCAGGTGCATATTCTGTGATGTAGGACAAATAATTTTTAATTTAATTCATTTTCCTTGAGTTCAATTTCCTAGAAGAAGCTGCGCATGTATGCTAAGACTAGCTCAATTAGCTTTATCTGTAGTTGATGAAAGAACACAGTTTCCTTCAAAGGACAAGAATAAATTTAATTTAAAGCAAGGCATTAAATATAGGAATCCTTCACTCTCCATACAAACCTACCTGTTGACTTCACTGTCTTAAACTAGATCCCTAATTTTCAGAGACCAGAGATGAGCAAAATGCATCTCAAACTCAGCACATCCCTAGCCTTCTGTGCCACCAGAAGGCACACAGCACATGCAACTCAAAAGCTCCCCAACCTCCAGCTCCCAGTCTGGATCTAGCACACAGGATGTACTAGTTCAATTACTGTGCAGTAAACTCTCTTGTGGTAAAGAGCACCACAAACTCTCAGCCTGTTGTTCAGGCTGAGGCAGGAAAATCCTGTCTGACTGACCTGCTGCCTTACAGGATGCTCCCATACATCCTGACACTGGGAGCTGCTGTCAATGCTTCCAAATTGTACCTTACCCTGATGTTTTGATGGAAATATTTTGAGTTTCTTGCTACAAGACTACAGCACTCTAACAGGTCAATGGCCTTTCACCATACTTTAAAAGCTGCAGTTGCAGCTGAAGATTGACTCAAAAACTAGATTAGGATAAACTCTACTGCTTTTCAGATTTATGACATATTCCTGAATTACAGTCTACTGTCTACATACACTCTTTGAGTTCTACCACTCGGCCAAAAAGGATACAACAGAAAATACAGTCACAATAAAGTCCCAGGACACATAATCCCAGTTCTTTCCTAGAGTAGATTAGTTTTGCATTCTTCCTCAGCTATCTACTGTAATTTCTAATTTTAGTACTATAATAGTAGAACATGATTTGACAGAGAATTACTAGATAACTTCTAGTAATTTTAAACTTCTAGATAATTTAAAACTTCTGTAGTCCATCTACACCAGTGCTTTTCACACTGAAACCATTGATAGAGCAGAACCAGCAGCACCAACAATAGGATATTTTGGAGGGATTAAGAACAGAAAGAAAGCAAGTGTAAACAAGACTGCTAAATTACTCCACTGACTCTGCAGCATTTAAAGGGAAGTACTGTTAGGGCAGAAGGCAACTGTTTAACTATTGGAATTAGTTCCTCCTTTCAGGGAACATCACTGTGACTACACTTTATATCTGTTTGTTGCACACTGAAAGAAACATCCACAGATTTGATAAAGTAGATTAAATAACAGCCAAATATTCTATTAAGTGAACTTTGACCTACATGATATGAAATTCTATTGAGCTAGCAACTGACAAAAAAGGAAAGGAAGCTCCAAGGAAATCAATGTACATCAGCAAAAAGGAATACCTTGGACTGTTGTATGTCCACAGGCAGCACTTTGAAGGTTGAGTAAATATAAGAAACTTCTGATAACAGCTGGAAGGCAGCACTCAAATTATGTCAGAAAGAAGAGAAATAACATGGGATATTTATGGGTTATATATGGGTTCCCAGTACAGGGACACAGAAGGTGCAGTCCCTACCGAAGGCAATATTGTTTTTTTAAAAATTAAGAAGGAGAAATTATACTAAAAGTGTAGAACCACTAGCTATCAATTTACCAGTATGGATTCTTGTCTAGGAAGTAACTGAGGTGTGTAGCTTTATATGAGTCCTGATGTAGGAGGGCACTCAGGCATCCGCTCACTGTTTAATGTGATTTAATCCAACACACTACGTAAGAGCCTGAACATTTGCCTAGATCTGGGTGCATACTTTGGTAACTTGATAAACTGGGACCATCTGATCCTGCAGTCCTGCCAGAACAGATGGGCCAAATAGTGATAACATCTGTAAAAGTGGTGGTATGTCCTTGTAATTCTTTATCTCATCTTTGTGATAGCATCCTTGTATACTGCAGCACTCAAGCAGTCAGCAGCAATTTAAAATCTATTGCTTTAAAATTACTTTAGTCATCAGACACTTCTTAATCATGATTGTGGATCATTTGTGGATTACTGAAAATGATTTTTTTTTTCTGCTAATATGCTCTCTCTGTTGTACAGCACTTCAGGCAATATCACTTTCTACAGCACACAAATTTTAAGCATACTTGATTGCTTAGGTCTTTTTGAAAGCCTTGGAAAAACATTTCTTGAAATAAAAATTATGACTTCTCAGTATTAATGTTACCTTTATATAAAGGATGAGCATTTCTTGTGCCACTTGATGCATGAATATTTAAGCCTACAAATAAGTTAATATCACATTTCATAGCTGACACCACCAGTGATGTGATAGGTTCCATTCCCATCTTGTTACATGTGCCATAAAGGCTTTTTAAAGAGCTACTAGACATTATACAATCCTTTATAAATTTATTATTCCAAAAGAAAGAAAAATAACATATGTCTTTGGTCTGAATACACTAAAAATGATTTTGAAGTGCGTTTAAGATTTTTCACCAGAAAGATTCCAGGAGTCAGGATTTCTGTTATTTATGCATATTTATGATAGTGTGGAAAAATGTTGTTTCTGATTACTAAATAAAGCAGGCAGCAGGAATAGGTTAGTAAAAGTATTTTATCACCTTTATAAATTATTACATTTGGAAACTGAAAGGTAAAATAACTTGAACAGAAACTTTTAGAGTATGCTTGCTTATGAAAAATTGTCAGAGTGATAAAAGAAACGGAAGCTCAACTAATCAGTTCTTGTACCTGTAGTTCACTGGATCCTGACATCTGCATATCCAGGAAGAGAATTTGCCCTTCCATGCTTTAAATGGGAGCAAGAAAAAAATACGGCACATCTGTGGGTATACTGCAAAGTAATGGCATTCTACACTTTATCAGGAGTGCTAAATTTTAAAAGTATTAGGCTAAAACAACCAGATTAACAGACTTTAGGAAAAATCTCCAGGGAAAACCTTGTATTACACATTATAATTTAATGAGGGAAAATAGTCTGGAGGGAAAAAAAAAAACCAAACTCCATATCTTAGTATTTGTAATACTTTTCAGTAATACAGATAAAACACACACAAACACACAGACAAACCAAAATATCACTGTAATCTACTCCTATACTGTTTATTCTTATGAAACAAATAATTTAGCAGGCAACGTACAATATAGACGTTCCCAGTGGATTGCAATATACTAAGTAAGCATGTTTCTCTTTTTATTTAATTTATAGTCCCTGGGGGAAAAAAAAAAAAAATTTAAAAATGGGTTTACAGAGCTCATAGGGACAGTTAGTTCTTAACTGGCTGAGTTGCTGGCTAAAATGTGAGACATGCTGTACCACTAGAGGTCTTTTCATTTGCCGATGCTCTAAGGCCTCAAGGGTTCTTCATCACTGGATACATGTTTTAATTACAGGGAACAGTAAAATGTGGTGTTGTCTTTTCAAATTGACAACTGCAGGACAAACACATGGATATCAACCTAGGCTTTACTCTATAAGCATTGGGCGCAATAATTTCCATAAGAGAAACAGAATATTCATCTTTTTTTATATCCTTATCCTTTATTTAACTTGAGTAATTTTTTAAATGTAAACTCCTGCCAAACTATGTGAATAACAGATTTTTGGTCTCAGTGATATAACTGAGGAGAAAAAAAAAAAAAAAAGGCAAGAAAAGAAATTGGTAGAACTGACTGAATTGAGTTACTTCACTTTTTGGCTCTTGGCATGCTTGTCTTTTTTTTCCATATTTTTCAGTTCTTAACCAATGTGGATCATTCTGTAAATGGAAACATTTAATGCTGAAAATGTCAAAACAAAACAATCTTTTCAGAATTTTACTGTCTAAAATAAAATTCTATCAGAATTTTAAAATAAATGTAGTAAGTAAGCAACTACTTACTTTTTGTGAATTTACTGTTCCTTCATTTCTAGTTACTCATAACAGGGCAACTGCACATCTGACTTGGTTGTATACAAACAATCCCAGGAAATAATGAGCCTTTAATCTCTGTGTAGAACAGCAGAGAATTCAGCAGTTATTAAGGAAATCATAAATCACAGGAGGAGAAAGGTCAAAAATATAAGTGTGTAAGGGCTGTATGAATGAGAATATTGGCCTTTACTGGAGGTGAGTGAAAAATGCAAAATATTTGCCAATTAAGTATCTTCCACAGATGCCTGGTGCACATGCAAAGCATTTTGGAAAGCCATGTTATATCAGTCCCATTTCTTATCTTGTGCAAACCTATGGATTATTAAAATCTACCAGTTTTATCTGTTCCATCAACCTTATTTCAAGTTACTTTGTTCCTTTGATTCCTGCATCACACTTTTGAGCTTGCAGATCTTACAGGCTGTTCAGTGGTACACAGTATTTATTTCCCCTTTGGAACACACAACATGATCTGACTCAACACAGTAGCTCAGTGTATAGCCTTTTTTTTTAGGAAATACTTGTCTACAACACAGTCATGATCTATGGTTTTTACACACCAGCTACCTCTGTTGGCTCAACAATCAGTTTTCATACAAAAACTAAAAGGCAAATTTACTTTGTAAGGTGCCTGAATGTCAGATTTCAGCTTCCTCCCTCTCCATTTTTGAGGCTAGTGCAGTTTGAGAAAATATTTTAATAATACTTTTCTAACAAGGCACAGATTTGCTCAGATGCTTAAATAGCAATGACACATAGACAGACATCAAAACTGTCCATTTCCAGGACTATCTGGAAAGGAATATTCAAAGGTCTATCTCAGAAGAGAGTTTTAGAAAATGTACACACAGGCAGCCTCTACAATGGTCATTGGTGATTCAGTTAACATAATGCATCTTAAGAATATGACTGAGATCTTTGCATTTCCTTTATAACATAAAAACTCTCCCTTTGTGTTTTGAATAGGTAAGCCCACAGGGTATGGATCCAGCAGTAGACGCTTACACCACAAGGGAATAGTGGATGAATGTTGCTTCCAGAGCTGTGACCTGAGGAGGCTGGAGATGTATTGCGCTCCAATAAAACCACCAAAATCCGCACGGTCCGTACGCGCCCAGCGCCACACTGACATGCCAAAAGCACAAAAGGTAGGCCAGGCTGTGAAAAAAATCACAACAACCAGCATACAACCAAACCAGAACAAAAAAAGAAGCAACCAAAAAAATCCCTAGGTATTTTAGGTAAGGAGAATTCTATCAAGGCTGGTAACATAGAAAACAATTGATGTGTTCTGCCTGCTAGCATCAGTGGAGCTTTGGAAAACAGTTACCAAGGTGGGAAATAAGTGGGAAGTGTTGTGTTCCATCACATCTCTTAGAACACTGAATAAAACATGGAATTGCTAAACTAGTAGTTGTGAGGTCTTATCCGGCCATAGGGTAGTAAGTGACAAGTACCCACATCATTCTATCATAAATACCACCTAAGACTTATTTCAAAAGAGAAACTAAACACTGAATGTTTAACAACTCACCTATCCAGAATCTCTTCTCTCATCTTCCCCTTTTAGGTAGAGGTAGAGTGAGTGCTCAAGAAGGAAATCAGACATTCTGCTATTCATTTTACATTTAAATGAACAAATTTTTTTCTTCATTATTTTTGGTTTTTTTATTTATCAGAACTAAATTAAATCAATAGTCACTGTAATCATTGCATACTTAATATTAACTATTTAAAGTTCTATATGTATATTCTCCAAGCCACTTCTACTATTGACTTGTATTATTTATACATTGTGGAGTTCTGAGTGCCCAGATTTTTGTTCCACTGATACCAGATATACTGAACACATATGTATCAGCAGAGCCTGTAGCTCAAAAACTCATCTTAGTCTAGGCTACAATTAAGATCATGTTCAACTGTCTCTCCTGTTTGAGGTCTCAACATCTGTTTTACGTATTATCTGTCTTCTGCTGTAATTCTCCCGTGATTTATTTTATTGCTGTTGACCCTGTCTGTCCTAGACACATGTTGGCACCACTCCTGCAGTCATCTGAAAAAGTTTGCTTACAAGACCTGGAACTTAAGATTTCATAGGAAGTCAGGAAACAAGTGCTATATATTAAAATCCTTAATATCAACTTTATGAAAAGCACTATTGTAATCATTCCAGCATCCATTCTTTTCCATAAGTCAATCCATGGAATGGAATCCTTTCCCCCTTCTTCCTCAAGAGTTTTCCAGAAATCAGTGTCTGCATGATCCTTCCTGGGAAGTATCACCTTGGGACCTCAAAGGACACACAGGGTGGCAAATGAAGACTTCTTCAGGTGGAGCTTAACTGCAGATAAGAAATTCCTGGTTTAGGTTAATTCCTAGCTGGGCACACATAAACTTAAGGAAAGCTGGAAAAGAAGAACACAGGCTTGGCCAGGAATTTGTGTGCTCCTTCCCATGCTTGTTGCTAAGGCGATGGATAAAACACTGGAGTACAGGAGACAAGATACCTGCCAGCTCTTTGATGGATCTCCACACCACTTTCCTTGGAGGACTAAGGAATTATGTCATCTTCAGGCAGCTGTCCTTTTCCTAGTTCAAAATATAGGCAGGAGAGCACTGTGTTTTACAGACAGGAAAGACCTTGTATCTTTCTGCAGTATCAGGGGAGGTAGCACTCAGGAGGGGTACTGGAAGAAGGAAAGGAATAGAGGGAGTATGTAATTCAGTAAATGAGAGAGCATAACTGCTGAAGAAATCATCCCAGAAATTAAAAAGGGAAGATATCAAGAGGTGAAAAGGGCAGTAAAAGGACAATGAGGAGCACAAGGGGAAAGGAAAACAAAACAAAACAAAATAAAACAAAAAGGAAACAAAAAAAACCCCAAACAATCAAAAAAGGATAAGGGAACTAGAAATTAGATCAAAGAGGTTAAGAAGATGTAAAATATTGCAAAACTAAATGAACTAGCAAGCATCACCAAAAAAAATGGAATTTTTATTAAATGGGAGAGAAAATTAAATTAGAGACAAATTAATATTAAACACCTTTAAGGAAACTGTACGTGAAAAGGAGCGTGTTGAACAGAATGAAAGAATCATAAATGCTTCTCAATAGGAAATTAGCAATAAAATAACAAGTCTGATGTGAAATACAAATTTTCATTTTTATCTGTGGATGGAGAATATTAGATTATGGAGAATATTAGAATATTAGAAATGAAAATACAGAACAGGTAGGAGAATTATTCAGATTTATGAAAGATAAAAGGAAATTGCACTGAAGGGAAGAGAAGCAGAATTCAGTAGGAAAAACTGGCCCATATTCTCATTTAATTTTTTTCTTTCTCTTCTTTTTTGCAGTCAGTTGCACATGCCATCATTAAGGAAGGCAACTATGTTCAAACCTTTTTGGACACATTCTCCCAAAGATGAATACATTTAGTTAGTTCACAGTATTGGTATGCCACTGATTTTAACTAAAGTAATAGGTATGCTTAAGTCAAATTATTTTTCTGGTTAACAATTTGTTTCTCTCGATATGTTATATATGAGATCTATATCTTATTCATAGAAAGTGAATATATATATATATGGCCTCTTCAAAATTTTCATATATAGATGCAAGATGGAAGGTAGGACTAGGTGCAAGATATAAGATGTTATACAGTTCCTCTCAGATTTCAGAGAGAATCAGTTTCTTATGCATTTCATACCTCTGATAGTCTTTCTTCAGCACTTCCTTGTAATATTTTTAAGTGACAAATCCAGGATCTGGGGTTTTGTATTAGTGTTTCTAGTGATTAAGTAAGTGGCCTATTTCCCCAGTTCCTTGGGCTGATGGTTCCTGCTAGGCATAATTTGGTAGATGATCTTAGTTCAGTGGAGTATGGATCTTCTCTTATTTACATTTTCAGTATTACTTCTGGAAATGGCTTCTCCTAGCTTTACTCTCTATGTAGCATTTTAAAGTGCAAACCAAGAGCAAGAAGGGTAGTTTAAGTCCTTTCTTCGGTGTCATGGTACCATCTAGCTTTTCTTTAATTTTCTTCTTTCCCTTCTGAAAAATGCTAAAAGTTTAGTCAATTATCCTTAAGTGAATAAAATTTTAACATCAATTTGGAAAACTATTGAGTAACTCTTTGAAAAACAACTGCCCTACCAAAGGAAACAACTGAGCAATTTCCACAGCTGTACACATGAGGGACGATTGTGACCTTTTCAAATGAAGCAGGGTCACAGAAACAATGCTACAAAGTTCCTATAAGTCCAAGATTATAAGGTACCTTGAAAATTACTACCGGATGTGAAGGCTTGTAAGACTGATTATAAAATCCAGTAAAAAAGAATCATGCAATCATTTAGGTTGGAAAAGAACTCTAAGAATATTGAGTCCAGCCCTTAACTCAGCACTGCCCAGTCTATCAGCAAACCCTGTCCATATGTGCCACATTTACACATTATATACTTTAATTATCTCCAGGGATAATGACTCCACAACTTCCTTAGGCAGCCTTTCACAGTGCTTGGCAGTGTTTTCTGACAAAAATTTTCCTGCCACCCAATCCACACCAGCCCTGGCACAACTTGAACTTGTTCATCACCATTAGTGCCATGCCATCCCCTTGGCAACCTGAGCAAAATGGCAAAAGAGGTGCATATCTGGATATAATTTTGCTCTTCCTCAGATTTTCAGTCCTTATTCTTCTTTAAGTCTCATATGTGAAAAATACACATGAATATATATACCAACAAAGCATGAATAGGAAGTAGATTCTCACAAAAATACTTTCCAGATTTTATCTAATCTTCAATCTTTAAGTAAATACTGAGTGGAACTAAGAGAGAAAGGGAAAAGATATTAGTAATTTTAGTTTAAGAAAATGCCCTTAAGAAAATAGAAAAAGTATTGCATTATTTGTCATTAATTTTTCTAAGACTGGCAGATTCTTTTGTAATTGGCTCAGTATCAACTCAGACACACTCATAGGCCAAAATATGCACCACAGCACCAATCCTAATTTCTGTTGAAGCCACGCCACATTACCAAGCCAATGAGTGAACTTTTAGGTGTAACAGACAGAAGGACTTGGCCTGTTCAGAGAATTATTTTCTCCCATTGCTTGCTTTGCAGCCCTGTTTTTATGTCAGTGATCACTCTGCCCACTGAACTAGAAAGCTTTCAAAGAGACCCCAGAGAATTCATAGCTAAGGTATCATGCCTGTTACTACAAACATTAGAATTTCCATTTCTTGCCAGTAGAGCAAGGGAAGTTTGAATGCCAATATGAGGTTTGAATGCCTGCCCTAATAGGATAAGAATTCTGCTGCTTACTTCCCAATACCCTTCCAGGTCAGTCAAATGACCATTACCGTTACCAAGGTAGTTGTTATCCTACTGCTAATACTGCCTTATCAACAAAGATCCACACTGAAGGTAATGGGTTAGGAGTCTGCTTCCCTGTTCTTTACTTATACATTGCTCACATTTTGCATCTCTCATCTTAAAATTGTAATTGTCTTTTCCATACTAGTAAAAATGCAGACAAATAAGAGCCTAATTTGGACATTCACACCTGGTTTTGGAGTCTGGTTTTTTTTCCCCCAGTGGTCTCAGCATTTCATACTTGAAATAAAAAAAAAAATTTAAAAAGTTATGTGGATCAAAGCAGTTTCTGGCATGTAGAAAATGCACCAGTACACTTATTAGTAGTTATTTATCAAAATGCTCGTTCTGGAGAGGGAAGTGTCTTAAAAGCAACCTGCCGTCTTCCTTCAACTTCAAAGCTAGTCTGTATCACAACAGCTCTTTTTCTACCTACATGTCATTATTAAAATCCGTACGTGAAACACTCCTGTATCTTAGTACATGCTTTATTTGAATGATAAAGCCATTTTAAAGTCATACCACCACAGTAGCAGAGAAAATTTATATTCTCATCTGGGAAACATACAGTTAATTTTCAATCTAAATATACTTTGAAAGTCATTGGTTTCATTTTAAAGCTCTCACTGTCCATTTTATAGATCAAGAGTTTGTAACCTTTAAGGATATATGACTTCAGGCAAATAAAATGAAGCATAAAGCTTTTCCTATATGCCGGTAAACTCTCTTCAAGGAGGAGCACCTAGGGTCAACACTGAGGAGAATATTTTGTTTTGTTGCTGTGTAGAAAAAAAAACCCCAAAACTGGGCAGATGAGTAGAGAAATTCCTGTTCTCTTAGCTCATTGTAACCAATATAAGCACTTCTAGAATAAGGCAGGATCCTTAGTGTTGGCAGACTCCTGTGAAATGCTGCAATAATAATTTTAATGAAAATCAGTGAAAATGTAAGGGTTCACTGAGAATGAGCCCTTCAGGGTGAAAACCAAGGTATAACTTAGGAAAAAGCAAAGAGAGCAAAGGTCATTTTGGAAAAGCTGGAAGAAAAAGAGGCAATGAAAAGCAAAATATATTTAATTTAAGGATAATCAGAATTCTATTGACATCTCTGATTCTGTATTTGATTGATGCTATTCTACAGCAATACTGGATGAGGACAAGCCAGTATCCTTCTCAACTGCACATAGGAATAGTGACTAGATAACTAATGGCATATTCCTAACAAAAACATTTCATCGTTATGACTGTTTTGCTGTTAACATCTTTGGCTGGTCAATGATGATAAATCCTGATTTGACTAGATGTTTTATACTTGGTGGCAGTATAATTAATTTTAAAATTACTAGTACAATCTAATATTTGTTTTGCATACTTAAAATAATAATTCCTCTCATACACATCAGAAGCCAATACAAATCCAGTGAAAATTAATAAACTCTCTATGAGTCCAAGTTTTGTGAGCCCTTGAAAGTCTCTGATTATTTTTTTAAAATTTAATTTCTGATTTTATTTTTAAGGGATTCTGAAGGGAAACGGAAAGGGTATATGTAGAATAGTATTTTCTGTGGGAAATCACTAAAAACCCCCACAAACCAATGCACCAAATTAGCTTCCATTTTATTTCTGTCCAGTAGAAAAGAAAAAAAAAAGTGATAACTTTTAAATTTTAGAGGCTTCTTATTTTTAGGACTTAAATTACAGCTAATGCAGTGCTAGATCTGTACACATGGCTTCACCTTTTATAGACTTTTGTATTATTTTTGGCTTTTCCTGGGGAAAAACCCCATAATTTCACTTAACTAATAATTTGACTTCTGATTAGTATTATAAATATGGAGAGTCACTTAAAAATTCTGGTTTTAATCTGATATAGAATATACAGTCTTGGGCCTGGCTAATATTTACTAGAGTGGCAAGCAGAGAAATCAAATTCAAATGCATATACCACCCCCATCACTGCTGCTGAAGACTGGCCTGTGCATGGAATGACAGGGAACTGAGGGCATTGCTCATTTCAAAGCTCTCTTGATTTGCCTGGCAGACCAGCTTGTCTGGTTTTTTTACAGATTACATGGCTGCAGCTCCTACAGTAAACCCACAATTTTTTTCCTCCACAAGGCCTTATCCAACAAAATCCAACACATCTAATATGCCATGTGGGCAATATATAGTTAGCAGAGCAGTTTTGGAAATACCTGTTACCAAAGCCCAAGAGATTCCATAAATCCTGCAGTTACCACTCAAAAGTTTCCTGGTCCCTACACATTCTGCTTTCACAAGTGTCTTTGGGAAAGAAAGGAAATCTTTGGTACCTGCTGCATCCCTAAGCCCATCCAGGTTTCAGCAGCAGATGTCTCCACTGCCTAGATCAAGCATGACAACAGTCAAGAGTTTATGCCTAGGAGAATAGGGAATTTCATGTACAGAAGTTCTGCATAGTTAAATTCTCCATAGATAACTGAATTATTGATTAAAACACAATTAGCTAGCAGTTCCAGCACTCTGGACAACTGTTTTCCTACTATTAAAAGTTTTGTGATCATACAATGTATTTAAACCTACCTGTAATAAATTTTTCATTCTAAACTTTCAGGAAGTGCATTTGAAGAACACAAGTAGAGGGAACACAGGAAACAGAAACTACAGAATGTAAGAACATACCATCCACAAGAATGAAGAATGAATGTGCCATCTGCAGGATACTTTGCTGTAAATAAATTATTTGTTAAACATTGGAAGACTTAAAAAAACCCCCTTTGTTTTAAAAAGCTTGATGCAATTTCAACCAATGGGCATTCTCCCAGTGTACAATGCAACTAAACATTCCAATATTAAGTCTTTAGAGAACAGAATATTTTAACCATTCCAGAGCTAAAAATTCTGTGGTTGATATATTGCTGTTTGTTAACCTGTTTTAAATGTCCTGCACGAAAACACTTAAAGTCCTGTGCCCCTCAAAAGCCCACACATTTATGGGCCTTTGATGGATTCAATTGCACTAAATTAACCTATGAACACTGGCTGCTGGATTCATTCATCAGCCTTGTCTAAGTGGTGGGTTTTTAAAATTTTTTTATTTGCACTTCTTTACAAGAAACAGGCTGTTTGTTTTAGAGTGTCTGAAAACATTGTTTGTCTTCCCCTTCATATTTGCACAGATTGACATTCCCAGTAACAGCAGCAGTAAGGTAACATATACAGTTTTAAACATCCATTAATTCCAGCTGTGGCATTATGACAAAATATGGGTTATAGATGCATTTGTTTTAAGACAGTTTTATTCTTCCTTCTCTTGCAAACATGCAAAATTTTTTTTGCAATTTGTGAGACAAAAGATTTTTAAAAGCAGTTAAAGCATACATAGGCTCTCAAACCAGTACTGATTCTTCCAGGTAATTATTTTGCAAACAATATAGGTAACTTCTTTCTTCCTCCATATAATGCAGTATGTAAAATTTAGCATATCAACAATACACATATATCAAACAGTATGTAAAAAAATCTGTTTTATAGTACAACGGTGCTATTTTATAGTTTGTTACATGAAAGGGTCTGGCCAAAACCATAATAGGTGAAAGCAAATATGGAAAGACCAAGCCAAAGATTAAATAACAAAATACTTTTACAAATATTCAGCTTAAATCATCTAAAAAGGCTTCCGATTACAACGTGAAAATAACTTTACCATCTTCAAAAGAAAATTCAGATATTTGTTTCCCTTTAGATATTTGAAGGGTGGTGTTTTGACATCTGATTATGTGGAACGTAAACCTATAGATGTCTAGGCCCAGAGCAGACAAATTTGAAAAACAGTCCTCAAGTGACTTCAAAGAGTAGTCCACCAGGGCCTAAATGTTCCTGAAATATCAGCATTCTGTTCAATCATAAAGGGGTACTCAAGTTCCCCTGAATTTTAGTTCTTCCTACAATCAGATGTGGCTTACCTGACTGTGAGTTGGACTGTGGCATCTCTTTGTAAATCAGAAAAGCTAATCTAATCATCAAATTACTAGTGTAGAATGAGACCTCAAAGAGAGATTAACCATAACATCCTTACATCTTTTACTTACAACTGCCATTCATTCAAGTGCTCTTGTGGGAGATAGACATCCCCAGGTAATCCCTGCCATATACCTTGATGGGCCCTGCAGTGGCTCTGTCTTGAGTGACACCGTGTCCTCTGCTACAGTTTTGTAAATCAGCCCTGTGTAGGTTGGCCAAGCAGTGAAGCAGCAGGAATAAGCAGCCAACAGTGTCCCAAGGTGAGCATTAAACTTCTGTGAAAGAAGGGAAGGCAGAGGAGAACGCACTGCTCCACCCTGTCCAAGAACTCCAATGTGGTACCATTCAACTTTTTCCCCTCACCCTGCTACATGAGGTAGGCTCAGGTAAGGCATGAAGCATCTCTTGATCAGCTCCAAAGGTGGCCTGGAAAACAGTAAATGAAAGGAGTAGTTAGGGAGGTGGTAGATTAGATCTATAAAGGAAGTCTCTCCTTTTGAAGGCTACTCAAATCTGCCTTACTTTCTACTGCAACCAAGGTAGTTAACAACTATTAACTTAAATGCAAGTTCTTTCCAGACTGCATATGTACAGCTTCCCAATAGCCCCTTGTGAAACAAGCAGGAAAGGTCATAAAAGTCTAACAAATTATTGTAGTTCCTTTTCTATTGCCATAGAAAATCTGTGGTTTGTATTTTTTAAAAGTGCAATGTATTCCTATACAATTCTTTAAACCCTCTGCTTTTCTGTGAGATGGATGTCTATATGCACAATAAGCTGCCATAGCAATGTAAAAGTAGAACAGTAAATTAATAAAAAGAATATGCCACAGCTCTCACTGACTGAGATAGTTATGTTGAAAAAGGAAGAAAGTAAAGAGAAACAGATGTGGAAACTAAACTAAATTATTTACCACCAATCCAATAAACAGAGTTAGCACTTCTGATACCTGTCACAGCTCCTACAGGTCTTTTTTTGGCAGGGGGGATGGAGAGGGAAGGACTTTAATGGTTGTAAGAATTCTGCAACGCAATCTAAAAACAGGCCATTATTTTGATGTCACAGACATAATACATATTTCCATTTCATGCTCCAAGACACTTTCTGCCCCGTCTCCTCTGAAGTTCTAAGGGGAAGAGGGAAGAAAGGTGCGAGTGTAAAATAGATATATTGCAGATATCTGTGGTGGCAAGTTTCTTTGTAGATAATTTTTTTTACTGATGTGCTTTTAACTGGCTAACTATACAACATTTTGCATTAATTCCTAAAAATAAATTCAAATTTTTGGTCTTATCTTGGGATTCACACACTCACATTCATGCCACCGTATTTCTCCTGTTGAAAAGCCATAATTAGAAAATGTCACTTAGAGACAGCAATATTTATCACAATTTGACAACTGTCTAAACAAATTAGAAAAATTTTTGAAACCAACTAAAGTAAATACCGAATAGCTGCAAACTTCAAAGGCAACACTTTGCTTTACTAGAGAATAAATGATATCACAAAATGGAAAGTAGCTCCAGCCCCACAGAGGTGAGAAATGCATGGGTGGGGAATGCATTTTGTATAAGAAATTTCCAGTCAGGAAATTTCCCTCCCTATGGCAAGGAGCACATGAAAAACCAGTAAGTGTGAACGATAAAGGGCTGCATTAGCTTAATGATCACAGTAAGTCTGCTACTTAAAGAAGTTGAAGCGTGAGCCAAAGCATCTCCCTCCCAAAAGTACAAAGCAGTCTGGCCTAAAAAACTTTTAATTTTCTTATTAGAAAAAAATCAAAGGTTCAACAGGATTTTTAAAAGCACTCCTGATATTTAGGAACAGGGCTCCCACTGTATGCTATTGATTCTCATAAATCACTGAAATGTTAAAGAAGAGCCTATTTCTCATCCTTCCCTGTTGTGTAGGTTGTATGACAGAGATTACAGATCTTTCCTTTTTAGAATAACTTATAACTCCAACTATCACACAAAATATCACTGAAATACCTAAGTTAAAAGTGAATTGAGCCTCATTATTTTCAATCAGTCCAAAAATCACTACAGATCAAAACCCACTGAAGTTAGTATCTCTCTTTCTAGCAAAATTTAAGTCCCATATCTGTAGTAAACATAATTAGTCATTAAGAGTTTCAATGGAAAATCAATAAATTCTTTATTCTACTCAAAATGTTGTCATAAACCCACACTTCCATTTCCAGGAAGGACTTGTCTGAGCTCATTTGCACCATTCAGCCAAGAGAGACAAGAAAATCAAAGCCTGGGATATTGCATCCAGTCATGGTAGACAGATGAAAATAGATCCCCTTCTTTCCCAAGGCAGCTTACCCCATTGATTCCTTTGGTAGCACTGAAGGGCGAAATAGCAGTAAGCTTTCTTTATGGAAGCACATTCCATACACAACCAGGAGCCACACCCAGTTGCCCCCTGAGCTCCTTGTTCTCTCAGTATCAATGGTTAAAGCTGATTAATGAGGTGATTAGGACAAGCACTGAGTCTTCTCGGCTCTCCACTCAACAAGCAAGTGCATGATATGACAAGATGAGAAAAGTGTATTTGCATATTTGCTTTACCTGTTACTGATTTGGCCAAAAATGCCAAAGTGGTGCTATTGTTTTGTTTAAGAAAGTACTTGACTACAATATAAAAGAAAGCATAAATATTTTTTTAATGTATTAAAATTACAATTACATAGGGTGGTTATTAAAATAGAAATAAGACTAGCCATAACTTTTCAACTTTTTGTCACTCAAAAAACAGCAAAGTAATCTTATATCAATGCAGGTGGGCCAGGAATAGAAGTCAAAATGCCACAAAAATGAATTGATTCTAAATGAAATTTTGAATCTTTATTCCAAGTCAGAAATTCAGATGAAGAAAAGTGTCAGAAGTTAGGGAACTGAAAGCCTTGGTATGACTGAATGCCTTTCAGATTATATAAATCCTATATTGGACTAGAGATTTTAAAGCCACACTCTAGTCTGAAATCAGTGTAGAGTTTGACTTGGTCAGTGGCATGATATGATAGAGATTTTCACTGAACACACATTTTTAGTTTTACCTGATTACTTTCTCACTCATGGCACATAATCCAAAACCAATGATCTTAAAACCCACAAAGGAAGCAAGGACATCTGAATTTAACAAGGAATGAAAAAAAAAAATATATTCCTAACAGGAAATTGCTAGTTCTTTTAAATTTGCACCAGATCCAAATTGTGAGAAAAAGTTGAAAGATATGGCTAACAGTCTGCAATTTTTAAAAATTATTACTTTATGTGGCCACTATGAGCATTCTTATGTGCAAAATTTCACATTTCATTTTTTTGTTTTGAAATTATGCTAAATAAGCCCAAAAAGAGATTCTTGGAACCTATAGGCCAGATAGAATACTTATGTTGTATAA
>VWZN01013509.1:0-12708 GCA_013396955.1 Regulus satrapa
TTGGTCCTGTAACTAACTAGAGGCATTAAAAGTTTTATCTAAGCTTAACATTATGAGACAATTATTATAATGCTTTATTTTCTATTTATTATAACTTCATAGAATCCTAAAGTAATTTGAGTTGGAGGGAAGTCTTGAGATCATCTGGTCACCACTCCCCACCTTCACATACAAATCAAGGACAATTTCCAATTTACTTTAGGAAGCTGCCAAATACAATTTTCAGTACCCTTCTCGAAAGGGATTCTACAATCTCCTCTCTGGGCAACCTGCATTTTGGTTCTACAGTCTTTTCATTAGCAGAATCTACCTTAGGGAGGAAGCCTTCCCCTATTTGCGAAGTGCTGTGCCCCTTTTTCCCTGTCCTGACCCCCAAGCTGTGTAATTTTGTTATCTAAAGCCAACAAACATTCATTTTCAAATGGGGATAAGTTTTTGTCATGGTGGAAGGATACAGAGTCTATCAACTACAGAAATAACTTAAGATTTTGCCAGACAGAAGGTTCACAATTAAGAATTTAGCATTCACACAGAAGTCAAATAATCTTCCAGTTCAAATAGGCTTAACAGAAACTTTGTATTTTGACAGCTAGAGACAGTAGAAAATTTATCAACAGTGATGTGCTTACACTCCCAAAAGTGAGTCTTAAATAAAAAAAAACACGACCCTGTAATTCTGTTCTCCCTACAGTGTGATTGAATCAATTGTACATTTCATGCTGCTGAAACCACACCACTTCCTTCTAGATAGGACTGGTTCGTAGTGAGGGTTCATCTTGATAACTGCAGACTACTCTTATTCACAAAAACATGAAACAGAAGTTAATAGGAAAACTGACTTGTTGGTTAAAGACAAATGGCAAACAATTACACCTTTATTTTAAGACTTTCAGGAGTACTCAGGCATTACCAGAATTTGACTAAGCACTGTAAGTACTTGTATTGACATAGAAGTAAAGGAACAACTGCTAGACTGCTGCGACGTGAGTTTGTTATCAACTGCCCATTTTTTTTAACATGTTTATTATTCTTATTACATGAGTTACCACCATTAGTATTCTCTAGCAACATCACAAATGACTTGGAACCCAAACTAGTAAGTCATGTGAAAAAAATATAACTTACACCTTGTTCCAGTACAGAGAGTTGATCTCTTGCTGCAACTCCACCAATAATTAGCAGTTCCCTGAAATTACATCAACATATTTGACATTTACCCATTAATTATACTTAGAAAGCATACTAAACATTTGTCTGAAGACTGATTCCGTTATTGATAGATCATTAGATATTTACGTAGATGTATAATTAACAGCTCTAAACAGTAATTTTAAGAATCAAATAATAGAAAAAAGATTTTGAAAATAATCTTTTCATATGCAGTGTATTGTATTTCAATTCAAGTAAAAGCTTTGTTACCAAACTGTAACTGAATGTGATTACTTTATCGCTGTTGTATTAAACAAATTCGCACCTTAAACAATTTAATCTTACAAAAAAAGTCTTCAAAATCTCAAAAACTAATGCAGCTTAGCTCAGTAAGGTTTCCGTTGTCCTTGAAAGTTAGAAATGCAAATAACAGTAAACTAAATGAATCTTTCATTGTAGCTTGCCCATTCCTATTGTTTAGCCCCAGCAATTCTTGTAAATGGACTCTTATTAACAGATTGCAGTTTAGAATTGGGAAATTTTTTAGAAGCAGAATCAAAGCAGAGTGTCAAAACTTAAAAGCAAAGCAACTTATAGACAAATCATTTTTCAGAATTGCATCTCCATGATAATTTGTCTCATAAGCAAATTAATTAAAGAGAGCAAACCCTGGATATAACTATTTGATGGAGATGAAAAACAAACAAAATAAGGGGGTAGAGGGAGATGTGGGCATACGAAAATGTTTAGAAAGTTTAGGAAAATGAAAGGGCAGTAAGCAGGTAATGTTTTCAGTCAAGAAAAACATGTGAAGTATCGTATTAGTTATTACTGATAATTAAAAAACCCCTACCTATCTAATTTGTTATAGGAGAAATAGGGAGTCCACAGGTAAAACACACCAAAAATCCCCTAAGTGGTCTAATTGTAGTTGCAAAATCAGAAGTTTGTTTGGTAGCAGATTATTAATGATTTTACTATCAGCAGCACTGCAGATGATGGTCCACTTAGGTACAAAGTGGAACCCTCCCTCCACCTCCCCATGAAGTTACATCCATGGAAAAGACCATAAATGCAACTAACAAATTCACTATTACCTTAATTTGGGATTATCAACATATTTTTTGAACTGCTTCACATTGTTCAAAGTTTGCTCTGCCAGCTCTCTTGATGGTTCTACAATCAATGCTTTTGGAGCATTTGGAAGATTCTGTGCTTGAACCACTTGTGCATTTCCTAAGTGGAAAAAAAAATTACCATTAGGACAAACTACATTCCTATTCTGGAATTGTTTACTGGAAACAGATCTGGATTTTCTATTAGTAATTAAAATCTAATTTTAAATGCTCCATTAAAAGGCGATGTGATTGCTCTCTTAATTATTAATAACTTCAGAATAAAGATCAGAACTTACAAAGGGTATACTGATCATGCAGGATAACCCATTCTATTGTGGGGCATAAGGACCCAAACATATTTTTATGATAACACTGTTGAAAAACTTAGCTGGACTTCCTTTATCTGATGTACTTCTAAATTCAAAATATTAAAAATTATTGGCAGTTTAAGAGTAAGAAAATCTGGTCTACTTTCAAGAAAGCACCAATATTACTTAATTACTCCTGTATTTAAAATCCTACTGATGGATCTAATGGGATCAAGAGATGCTCTGTAAAACAACCTGAATATAGAAACAAGAGAAGTTCATAAAAATCTGACCTACCTGAGTGTTGTGATTTTACAACACTACTCTCAGGAGCCTTGCAAAGACCAACAAAGCCATCTTTTGGTGGAAATTTGAAATCTTCTTCACCGAAATTGAATTTCAATTCAGCATTCTAGGCATCAACAAGATTGTGTCACACACATACATTCAAGAGACCACAGAAAATGATAAACAACTCAATAATGAAAAAAACCCAAATAGACAAGGAGATAGGGAAGGTATTTTGTTCTTCATCTTATATATTCCTCTTCCCAAAGTTGCTGGAACTTAAAAAAACCCCAAACAAGCACGAAAAGTCAGCAATAAAACAATAAAGCACTTTTTCTGACATTGCATATTTCTCTAACCACTGAAAGATTTTAAAAATCTTTACTGCTTGAGACATAGACTCTAAAATACTAACTCAGAAAGACATACTACTACATTGTACTAGACTTCAGAACAAATGAAACAGGTTATCTGTTATCTGAACAAATGAAACAGGCTTTCAAGCTATTTGCTTGCATCAGTTGAATGGCAGTACACCGAAGTTTAATATACACAACACAGCACTGTTATCAGCAATTAGTTATCCATGCTATTCTACCTATAAATTCAAGATTAAAATCTGAATTTAAACATTTATCTTCAATCTTACTCAAAGCTAACACACACATTACTTCAGTAGTGAATACTATTAAACCAATGAAAACTGACTTTACATGCACAACTGCAGTAACTGTAAGAGGCTATGCAAATTTTACACTTCAGCAGCTCATTAACAAAGCCAGAAAAACTATAATCATGGACATCTGTAATAATCCTCTTACCTTCAGCACACAAGCTGCAAAAAGTGCTTGGTTCCTTACATGTGGTGGGATTTCAAATGCAAGGCCAAGGTCCTTCCCTGAAAGTAGGGTTATTTCAGTCAGACTCTGCTAGTGTGTGCATTCCTCACCCTTCCCCCAGTCAAAAAGCATCCAAGTAAGATTCCAAAGAAAGAGAATAAAATGTACCATTTTTGGAAAATTTTATTTGCCCTTTTTCTGTGTCTAGGTAGCACCCAATTGTATCATGCATAGTGAATTCCTAAAAAAGAAAAAAAAAAGGCTTGTGAAGCTGAGACATTTTCAGTGCATTAAGGAGACTTAGTGCTTATATTTTTTCAGCTTTTATAGTTTTTTTCACCTCTCCCTAATAAATGCTGATTCCTGGGAGAAGTCAAGTAAGTTCAATTTATTTCAGTAACACCATTGTAAATAGAACACATATTTTTATTTGATTACAAGTCTCCAGTAAACTGCTCAATTGATCTAGATACTTAAACATTTATTACCACTTTAAGTTTACTTCAAAAACCAAACACAATGACAATGATGTTTAAGTCATTTACCTGGAAGTATTCTGCATTATGGAAAAATACATTAGTCACACATTTATTAGGCAATCTAAGCTTAGAACAGCAAACATGGCATCAGAAACCTGTATTTTAATTATAATAAAAGACTAACTCTTCAAGATGATGCTATATGCATGTTAAGTATACTTAAGTGCTTTAAGTATCTTGAGATCTGTTGAAGGTATTGAATAACATTTATACATTATAAAGTGCTTCTAATCAACAGCCCAAGAGTCACTCTTAAACAAGGTACAGTAGTCATAAAAGTTGCAAGTTTTATGACATTGAGTTCATTATTACCAGAAAAGACTTTTGAGTTTCTACTGTAATGCTAGTTTATTCAAATCATGTTTAAACATCTCAATTGCACTGCTACACTACACAAAAAACACTACAGATATCCCAGCAGACAGTTCAGGTAATGGCAAACCCAACTCAATAGCCAGAAGTAGTGCACTCTAACTATGTCTTAGTAGCAATTAATAATGCATTTTGATAGATTACAGAGTTGTGCAATTACTTCTATTTTAATTTCTAGGAAATAAAATGTGATGCTCTCACTTGGGATGTTCACAGTGTATACAGATGGGCTGATTTATTAAAGCTAAAACTGAAGTAAGTCATGACAATCTCCAAAGGTCAGTTAACTTTTAACCTGTAACACGCAGCAAAAATTTAACTTCTAAATAAGAGTCGATATAATTGCAGTCTAACCACTATCATGTCTGAAGCTTCCAACGGCTTTTGTTGCATCTTCTAATAAGCTTTTATCCAAAAATGCTTCAATGTTCCATTGTACTTTTGCCCAGTGAGCCTCCCTCAGCAGCGAGCACATTTCAAAAGACATTTGATTGTAACAGCACAAATCTGACATGCAAAACTTTTAATAATATTTCTACCAAATGGAAATCAAGCTTACCTCACCATAGCTGTCAAATTGCTTGTTGTTAGATTTCTTACCAGTGCCACCAAAGCCAAAGCCAAATTTATCAGTGCCTGAAGACAAGACAATAGACTTTTATCTTTTGGCTGACAGGTTATGCTTTTTCCTCTTGATATTAGCAAGTGAAATCTCCAACACTACCACATAAACAAATAATACACAGTGCTAACTACAGATTTCTGACTTGGATATACACCAAAGTAATACTTTTGCAGCAGTACATTTATAGATTTTACCAAGTCTCCATTTTATAGATTTTACCAGTCTCCAGTCATCTTCATTAAAAAAAAAAGGCATAATAGACAAAAAGTCACAGAAGACAAAGAAATACTGCCACCACCACTGACTTCCCCTTACAGGAAGTAAAACTCATACAAAATGTTAGCAACTCTTGGATACTGGAATCCTTCTCACGGAGTCCATTCTCTGCAACACTAAAACAATACTCCACTCATTCCATATCAAAATAAAAATGGTTATTGAGAAGGAAACTCACCCAGATCTAGTGAAGCCTGCATAGTTGACCAACCAACTCTGCACAAGCCTTGGTCATGACAGGAAACTTCATAGTAGTACTTCCCTTTAAAAGAAAAAGAAAGGATCTAATACAATACCCAAATTCATTAAGGTGGTTCAGTCTTGGTACCTCCAAGCCTGTACAACTCTAGAATTCCTAGTCCTGCTAAAAGTGTCATTAAATCCCCATCTGTGTTTGTGTGAAAAGGTTGTGAGTGTACCTATGTATGGAATGAAGAAAGAGCAGGCAAAAGAGACAAAGTACGCACCGAGAGGCAGTGTGTGAAAGGCTCCAAAGGAGTGACAAGCAAGGGAGAAGAGTGGTTCTACTGAATGCACAGGAACCAATAAACTCAGGACACAGGGCTCTGCAGAATCAGCACCAGACCACCACCAGGCCCCAGCACCAACAACTGCTTGTGTCACTGGAAGCACATCCAGCTGGCTGTTATGCACATACAGACTACAGAATTATCTGCACACCCCATGAAAGGAGACTGTTTAGGGTTTTTCTGAACACACACTCAGAACCACCTGAGTAGCAGGATGACTCTGCTTCTGAGTTAAGTGTTAGAGTTGGCTCTCAACTACTGCTACAACCACAAAACCATGAATTTTTTGCAGGTACACAACTGTGTGAAGTATGTGAGGAAACAACTCAAAGTAGTGTGTGCATAGCCTTTTCCTAGTAAAAATGCATTCTGATGAGTATTATGATTCTGCCTCCTTCAACTCAGTCTCCTATTGATGCCTGAAGATTTTTAGCCTTCTATGTATACTTCATGTATTTGGAGCTTAGTAGCCTGTTAAATGCCTAGGTATAACTTCTAGTACTTTTCCAGCTTTCTTTCCCACAGTGAACAAATTCATTGATGCATTCTTAAAAGTTTTGTTTAGTTTTGCCAGTTAGTTTAACAAGGACATTTTATTCTGTACCACATATGGTAGACATACTGAAGGTAGAGTCAGAGGACCAGGGGGAAGACTCCAGTGGGGAGGATTACCTAACCAACTGCTCCTCTGACTGGACAATACTGGCTGGGTATGCTAACTGCCTGATCTTAGAAAACTGTATGAAACTAATCTGGGGCAGGGTTTTCATTATATTGTGTACCTGAAGGCTTTCAAGTAAAGGTTTTGTTTTCTATTATCATTTTAAGTTTGTTTGAGAAGGTTTTGTTTTATTTCCAGTCATCACTATAAGGGAAAAGGTAATTTACAACACAAGGAGAACAAAATAGAGGTATTTGTTATTTCAAAGTCTTTCGGGTCAGATGGATAGAAAGGTTTTAATACAAGCATCTACACCAACGATAGGTGACAAGCAGGCATTTCAGCTCAAACTTTTCTAGAAGAGTATTCAAAACACAACACTTTATATCTACCTTTAGTCACGCCTCTAGTTGCTCTGCATCCATGCCATTCTTTTATCTCTCTGCTTTGACAACACAAACCATCCGATCCAATTGCTGAAAATTACAAGACAGTTTTAGTTAAAGAAATTGCTTAACTGCTTTTAAAAGAAAATTTCATGCATTCTTTCCTCTATTTTTTTTTAATCAAGCAAACGTTTTTAAGCAAACAGCAAAACAACTCACCAAAAGCTGATCCTCTGTCATAGGGGTTCATTTGCCATTTATTGAGCACTAAGTTTGAAAGACAAGGACAGAAAAAGCATTACATCAACAAAGCAAGCCTGGAAAACTCAAATTAGAAGTTCACATTGTTTCTACAGTGTTTGGCTTAATTTTCTGGGGTAAAAGCTTTGTTCCAATGAAATTCATATGAGCTTAAAATGAAGGCCTACAATTTGAAGGAGGGGCACAAATGCTTAATGCAAAGGTATCCTATGGAAATTTAGATTATTTCATTAATAAGAACACAGATTAAGTTACTTTAAAATGCAACTGAAATCAATAAATAAATAAAGGCAGTTTCACACAGTCGCAATCAAATTCAGATAATATCCAAATGTCCAAAACTACATTAAGAACAACAAATTTGAAATGCAATATTTGCAATTTATGATCCAAGCTTACATTAAGATATTTTTCAGACTGTAAATTAAAATGTCATTACTAAGGAGCTAAGATCCATGCACACAGAATTTTTGACTTCATTTTTCATTAGCCAAACAACATGCTGTAATAAAATCTATACATGATTTTAAAAAAACAAACAACACAGGTGCCATTTTAATTAGGTTTACTGAGTGTATTTGTGCATTTATGTTACATTCTCTCCAGGAGGATTTTAACTTTTAAGTTGACTTTACTGTCAACAGTGTAGCAGTAGTTAAAATGATGACAACTTCTATAACATATTCAGAGTGTTGTCTGTGCAAATACTGTTCACTTGCATAAACCAAATCTTTCAAATACTGTGAGGATATTATCATGGATACAATCCATTCTATATAACTGAGTGCTGTGCATTTCCTGCTCAATTCAATGTTTACTAGAACAAACTGTGGCAACTCAAGATGTTGTTATTCTATTCCAAACTTAGGCAGGTGCTGAAAGGAACACAACAGCTCTACTCAGCACAGCAGAATGAAAGATCCTGCACTGTTACTCCAGCCACACAAAAATATATTAGAGCCCAGGAGAGCTTTCTGCTCAAGCTCATTTAAGAGGCCCAAATCAACTCCACAGTGTCATAGCTGGTCTCACCTATTTCTGTAACAGAAAGATGTTCTTTAACTCATTCTTTTAAAGTGGGCACTACCACCACCACTTCACATCTTGCAAGACATTAATCTAGTATGACTTTTAGAAGAACACTGAAAAGCAAAGTGTAGATCAGCCAGCCTCAAGCTGCAAACAAGAGCATTATTAAGAGTCTGCACTCCAATGCACAACAGTTTTTTCCCATGATTCCATCAGAGACTTATAATCACTGTTTATAAAACAGTGAATGATTATATTCTATTTACATTATCCTGAATTATGGAAAAAATACTTTTCTAATGGCAGGTTAACTTTATTTTCAAAGTTAACAAAATCAACATGAGTTAGCAGATTTTTGAATTTAAGTACTGCGACATAAAAACTTACCTGCCCCTCCAGTCTTAATAGTGGCTTTTCCTTTCTTGCCTTCCATTTGGTCTTTCAGTGTTTCATAAACAATCTGGATAACTGGAATGCTGAAAGCCTAAAATGAAAAGTTACTTTCACTCCTCAAGTTACACACTTATCTCTAGCCTTGTTTTTGGGTGCAATACCCACAGCCAGAAACACCGAAATACATTTCTACATATATGTTGGTAAAGACTATTACCAATAATGCTTAGACATACTATATATATTCTCTCTGCATATATGCATACACAACACCTCTCACCACTTAAAGACTTTTATTTTCTGCTAATTTAAATTTGATTACTTACACCAGTTTTACCACTCCCGGTTTCAGCAGCCTATAGGAAGAAAAACAGAAGAGTTTAACCAGGACTGTAAAGACTGTTCTAGAACTCTATTTTGACAAACTGAGTTTATTTTTCAGGAAGTATTATTCTGGTTTATGGAATCAAGAACACAGAGATTCAAAAAAGACAAGGTGAACAAGGCAAACTAATCTGACACTTTCAAGGTTATTGATACTGCAGCATTGGCTTAGGCAGCATCGGCCATGTTCCAGACAGAGCTGTGTCAGGTATTTACAGCCTAAAGTAGATGAGATCAGACAGGCCTCACTCATGTGCCAGGGCCTGTCAAGAAGTCAAAAATAAAGCCTAACACCCCCAGATTTCATCTGCAGGAACAGCTGGAAACACAGCAGGAACTCAAAGAGGCTTTTTTACACAAAGAACAATCTTTCTGTAGAAGTAGGACAGGACAGCTGGTCTAACTATGGAGCCATGTGGAAAGAACAGAAATGACCACACAACCAACAATAAAAAGACACGGGGTTTCTGTGAAGAGGGTTATCCTGCATACATACCATAAGTACATCACCACCACCCAAGATCAACGGGATGGATTCTGCTTGGATATCTGTAGGGAGACTGCAGGAAAGAACACATTAATACAAGGTAATGTTCAGCATCAGTAGAAAAATAAATTTTTACTTATACAGAAATCCACAGAAATCATGGTCATCTGCAAGATAAAGCAGGTAACTGCTGTTCCTCCTGGCTTGCAGGGGATTCAGCTGCACCTTGGTAAGAGGGCTACATCTCACATCATTATGCTAAAGTATAAAAAAATCCTTATTAACAATATATTCCTTGTCCTCCTTTCTTCAAATGAGTTTTTTCTTTAAAACCACTTATGCTGACCTCATTTAAATGATTCCTATACAAAACTGGAAAAAAAGTAAAGATAACTGAACTCCAACAGCACTTTCAGAGAATCACAGCTAATTAATATTTATATGAGAAGAACTACCTACATTAAGTCTGTCCATACTGATAACTTTCTGAATGATAATTCAAAATAAATTATGAAGTAAAAAACATTTTGGCCAAACAAGTAACCAACCACAAGACAAACAACCTTCTTAGAAGACTGACACACAAGCATTAAGTTTGAAAAACACAATCATAGACCATAGTCTGGAAAACACAGTACTAAACTAGCAGCAGTTATGTGACAGTATTTCATACAATAACCCCATGATACATAATAAATAAACCAGAGGCACAGAGTCTTTTGTGAAACAAAAGAAGTGAAGCATAAGAAGCCATGTTCTGCTTATCCAATTTTAAATGCTACTGCTGCAGTCACAGTTTGCATTCTTCAGTCTTTCACACTACAGAGAAGAGCACGAGATGCAATGACAGTGAAAGGAAAACACACATCCACTTTGCTTGAATGTGACAGCAGAGGTGCTTTAAGAAGCATGTCACACATTGCTGAAAGGCAAATTACAGTTTGCCACACTCCTACTTACAGCCAGTCCATCTCCTCCACTGCTTGAGCTATCTCAGGCATAACACCCATTTCTGTAAGACAAACAAAAAAGGATCAAGCAGTGCCATTAACCTCACACTGCCTCAAAGACTGACGAGCATCAACACTCCCAGCTACAGACAGAACCACGGAATGTACGCCCTGTTTGGGCAACAGCATCCACTGATGGAAATGTTCTCCGCCCCTCAGGGGCAGCTGTGGGAGTTGTCCCCCCTTCGAGCAGAGGAAGTCAGGCATGCACAGGGCACGGGGGCAGGTACAGAGGTAGCAGCAAAGCAAACACTGCAAACAGAGCACCATTTCAACGGCAAGTTACTTATCTTTGCACTTTTAAGGAAACTACCTAGGCAGGCAACAGGGAAGACTTTGTTAATCCCAAATACCCAACTTTCTCTACAGCTGAGGTGCAAACAGTAGAAAAAAGCCTTTATCCTATAAAGGCTCTAGTTCCCCAAATCTTGCCTGGCTCATGGCACATACAATAAAAAGGCAACGCTTTGATTTTGATAAAGTTATTAATTACATCCACCTTTGAAAGGTTTTTTTTCCTTGGATACCCCTTCTGGCAAACTCCTATCAAGGTCTGATGGCTGTACCTCAGACACAAGTTAAATATGGAGCAATGTGCTTGTATGTTGATAAACAAATCCTCTGTATTTAAGAAGGAAAACAAAAGGAACCCACAGCTATTCAATACAGGCAAGAGGGAAGCGGATCCTAAGCAACCCAAACGATGGCAGCATACAATCAAACAATCAAGAATTTATCTGTGGGTCATCTCTTTGGGAACATGAGGCTACTCTAAATCAATTCCTTCAACATAAACATGCAGAGGTTTTACACACTCACATGAGGTTGCTCTAAATCAATTCCTTCAACATAAACATGCAGAGGTTTTACACACTCACATGAGGTTGCTCTAAATCAATTCCTTCAACATAAACATGCAGAGGTTTTACACACTCACATGAGGTTGCTCTAAATCAATTCCTTCAACATAAACATGCAGAGGTTTTACACACTCTGCACTGCCTCACGCTGGGTTTCGGACACAGCGTGCACACACACACGGAGCTGGGCTGCTGCACATGGATGTGTGCAGCCACAAATTATTATTCCAGCTGCTACAATACAAACGCTGCAAGAAATGCATTTTATTTGTAATGTGATGTAAGGAAGCTTTAATGCTTTCAAGTGCTGGCTTGTACTCCTACAAAAAGTGGGCACTCCACACAAGCAAGAAGGCCCATAGCAATCAAAATCAATTCCTACTGATTGCCATTTTGAAACAAATCCATACACGTTTTCCCCCCATATACTTTCAACTCACACAGTTTAATTCAATATAAAAACCAAGAATTTCATCAAACAATGACATTTGACTCAAGTACATCCAAATTAATCTCTAGATCTTGCGAAGAAGCTTCAGCACTTTCCCCCTATGATAAGATGCAAAAAAGTTCAGTTAAAAGAAACAAATTAAAAGCCCCATATACATTAGAACTTTACAGAACTCTGATCTTGGCCGGCTGCCTATTTGTAGAAATATCTGCATGGGGGACACAAAGAATGGTTGTTCCTCCTTTAACAGTAAGCTCCTGGATTCCATATGTCATACACACGCATAGAGTTTATATAGCAGATATATTTTGCTAAGCCGTATCACCAAGCCTTCTCCACTCTCCAAGCTGTTATCCCTCCACTGCTGCTTTACAGGGAGCAGCTTTACTGAAACCGGCCAGCACGAGGAACGAGCCTAACTTTCAAGCAGGCCCTTTGCTAGAGCCATATAGGCAATAAAACCTGCAGACCCATCCCAACAACCACTCCTCACATCCTACAGAAACCCGATGACACGGGGAGAGAGGCACCTCCATCCCCCGCAGGCCTCGCAACCTCCAGCCCGACACATGGTCAGCCACACACTACCGCGGGCCGGGCTGGGAGGGCGGCCCGAGGCGCTTCCCCCGGCGGCGCAGGGAGGCCGGGAGCCGGCGGGCAGGGCCGAGAGGCTCCCTCCGGGCCGAGAGGCCACGGCCCCCGCGCCACGTACCCGAGAACGCCGCCATCTTCGCCCCGGGAG
>VWZN01013556.1:1515-27061 GCA_013396955.1 Regulus satrapa
TACTCGTCACACATGCAGCAGTGATTTTAATGGACATCCACCAAGGAAAAAAATACATGTCAAAATATAGCTTAATCAAATAGAATTTTTTAGCTATTCTCATGGAAAGTTTTCAGTCCAATTTCAGGAAAGAAGGAAAAAATACCACTTGTTATAGTAGAAAATTAAAGGCCTTTGATATATAGACTGTTGTTTTCTTGTTTTAGACATTTATGTATGTTTAGTTCATTTGACTGAATTACGTCAGTGCTGGTTAAAAATATTTCAAAGTGAAATGGAGGAAGAATTAACTAGAGTTTAATAGGAAATGAAATAATTATTGCTGCTGTTTTCCAAAATTCATTGGGATGCAAAGGTATAAGAAGCAGAAACTGAGTCAAATGCATCTGCAAGTGGATTTTGATGGTCCCAAAAGGTGATAATGAAGGTAACAGGAGAGAAAAAAAGTAGAAAAAATGAGTGTCTTCATTTCACTGGTGATCAGCACAGATAAATTTAGAGTGAAAGCTGACTTATTTCTTCTATATCTCATTCTCAATGTGATCTATGATAATTCCTGTGAAAATATGATATAAAAGAGGAAGAATGCGAGAGTGAAGCATCTGGATGTGCTTCATAGGGGCTCTGCCATTTTAAATTTATCTCTGGGACCATTCAGTGAAAGTTAAGAAGTATTACTGTGAGTAGAGTCAGACATAAGCAATCACTACAGTTCTCTCTGTAAACCTGGTCCTTCCTCTTACCTGTGTAATCTATGAACAAAAAGGAGAGGCTCAGGAAGATCAAAATACCCCTCCAGACCATGGATATGAGGTTGTATGATTGGTTGTGTGATTTGTAATGGGTGAGCAGCCACTCAGACACAACAGCTAATCCACAGAACAGAATTTATGTTTGATATTGTAGGTCATTCACTGGAGAACTGTGTCAAACAGCATATTAAAAACTCCCAGAGTGAACCAGAAGGCCATTTAGGATGCTGGACTGAAAAGTGCATGATGTACCTAAGTTTAATTTTGCAACCTCCCTGAAGCATTGCTGAAAATTAGACTCCATGAGTGTTACTGTGTCACATAATACCTCTGGATGCAGCTGGACAAATTTTTTCGGGCATGCTGATCATGCTTCCAATTAAATGGCTATTTAAACCCTACTCTGAAAGGCTACAGGAGGTAACTGAGAAAAATGACATTTTCTCTGGTTCATGACAAACTGGAGGGAGAGAGTTCAAAGGATGGCAGAGGCATGAAGGTTTCAGACAATGGCTGTGATTTGCAAGGGAATAAGCAAGCAGAAGGAGCCATNGACTTGATGCAGTAGTATCACATTGATTCTTGCTTAGAAGCCATCTGGTCTTCTTAATATCTAGTAAAGCACTTTATGTAAATGGTAACACACTCAGTAGTTACATACAAAGCATGTTTTTAAATTAAACTCTTGGATCTATCATGTAGAAATGCATGCAGTCCTGGTAAATTATGGGACAGATCTCAGGGAATAAAGTCTTCTGAATTAGACAAGCATGCACTGTATTGAAACTGTCATAATGCATATAATTTCAACAAAATTGTAGCTAATCATAGTGAAGTGATGGGCGTTTTTTTGTTCGCTTTCTTCAGTAATTGGAATAATTATCAGAAGTTTCAATTGTCAGCTTTGTGTCTGCTGTGTTTCATATTATTCATGCCATGATCCGTGAGTTGGAAGTGAAATTCCTTTACAAATCTGGTGACAACTCTTGCTTGAGATAAAAGGTAAAGGTAGCAATATTGACACTAAAGGGATCAGGTTTGCTGTCAAAATAATACCACAGAGAAAGAGAGAAAGACACTTAAATATGATTGTGTTGAATGTGAGACTGGAAGAAGATGAATCTATATGATTTTGATGTTCTAAAGACTAAAAAACCCAAAATTTGGAAAGGTTAAATCCTTTAGCATTTGAAATCTAATTTTTTTTTTTAGTAGTTGTTTTGCTCTGATTTACTCAGGAAGGTTTTTGAATGTTCATGAACCATATCAGAAAGTGTCTTATGGAATTTCTTTTGAAGTGCAAGGTGTGAAAACTGGAAGAGGGATTACTAAGCAGGACCTTAATTTTGCAAAATTTTTGCATACATATGCAAGCATATGAATACATATTCAACCTGATATCTTGCTAAAAAAAAAGTGACTACTCAGGATAATGGCATTCACCTTAGAGTTGGGCCCATGAGAAGTGTGTTTTGGGGTTGTAGGCTATTGGTCTGGGGCTCAGGAGCACAGGGGCATTTTATATACAATACATATAATTAATATTTATATATTAAGCAGAAAAATGCATAATTAGGAATCTTTACCTGACTAATCAGTATTCCTAATCTACTTCTAATAAACCAAGCTAATGTAACATTTTCTGTCAAAATTGGTGTCAAGATTTCTATAATGCTAAAGAAAATGGGATTACTTTATGATAATAGACATAAAACCATTTTCAAAGCATGTGTTTTATACTTTTCCCCAAAAAGTAATAGTAGCTTTCAGAGGTCCTCAAGTAAATCCCAAGATAAGAGAACACAGTAAAGCAATAGTCATTTATTTGTTATCTCTCCTGTAACAATCCTTCTCTTCAAGCCATGTTAGACATTTAGCACTGGAAAAAGATAAAAGTATTTAAAAGTAGCAGTTTAAAGAATTATGGAGGCAGTGACATAGAATATAAATCCAGGACATAAAAATATGAGAAAAATAGGTACATTCATGCTTTGTCTAAAGTAACTGTAGCTACTTTCCTTTCAGCTTTACTGGCCTAATTATCCATAAATTTTGCTGCTTCTCCTGGTATAGTAGAAATATGAGTATTGCCTTAAAAACTAATTGGAAGTCTTGCTAGGTAAAGTTGGATATAATCCTATTTTAAATCTCTCAGCCACGGTTGAGATTGTTGAGGATTTAGAGGAAGAAAAATTATAATAGCGAGTTTTTTTCCTTTAAAGTGTACTATGCAGGAAGCCTGTATTGCTGTGTCTCTTTTTAGTTAAATGTGGGAGTCAGTGTCACTTGGAAAAAGTGCTTTACGAAACAGGATTTTTGTTTTTTGGTAAAGCAGACTATTTCATGTCAGGATATGCAAAAAACCTAAGCCATAAGCCTTTTACTTACATAGAATTGAAATATTATTATCTGTAACTTCAACTATGTAAATCAACATACATCTTGATCCCAATGATGCCAGGTCAGTCTGTATTTGATGGGGATGGTCTGGTTGCATTCCCTGTTTTTGGATCTGTGTACATGTATTAAAGAACAATAACAAATTTTACTAACCTACTGTTTGAATCACAGCTAACATCCCATAAAATTCAGGTCTATCAACCTGTCATATTGTCCAAGAAGGAAACTAGCATGATTCCTTATGTTTTTCATTGGCACAAATACCTCTAACATTTAAAATAGATAGGAGGAAGACATCTTTGTGAATAGGCATATGTTATTGATCTTTATTTTGTCCCAGAAGAAAAATTAAAATGCTTGAGGTATTTAGTCTACATAGGAGAAAATAATGGACTGCAGTAACCTCACTTAAATAATTTAAATTATTGTGTAATAATTGTTAATTACAATAACTTATATTATTGTGAAGCATAGTAGGAACTCGCCAAAAGATTAGAGAATTGCAGCAGAGAAATTACGTTTCAAAGCAGGAACCAGCCACTGACAATTGAAACTTCAGGTGGACTGTTTTCATGAGGGGTTTATTTCAGAGAGAACAAACCTGAAGCATTCTGAGATTGTCTTGGAACACTGAAATGATCATTTAAGGGTACCTCTGTTCCTAAAAATACATGTATGTTGTGCTGCCTTTGAGGAAGAAGAGTCAGTTTCTCACAAGATGTATTTCTGCTAGAGCTGAAAAGATATTTCACGGTGGCAAATACGCAGAGTTTAGTTTCTCTACCAGAACACCTTAAAAATTAGAAACATGGACTGTGAGGTGTGATTCACCCCAAAATAGAGAAAAAAAAATCTCTTCTGCTGTGCTAGATTTCAGAGATGCCCAGCATAGACTCTCACAGTAGGACATCAGCTCATTAGCTTTTCCTCTCTCTGCAGGCACAGCTGGATGTCATTTCAGCTCCAAAAAGCAGGTTCTACACAACTGATGGTCTCTTTCTCTGTGAGGTTAGACTAACACTGCAGAATTTCAACTGTGTTTCTTTCTACACATCTCCTTCTTCTATGTCCTCCACAGCTGGAAGAGCATTCTGTTTCACAAATATTTAAAGAGAAGGAGAAATTATTGTAGACCACAGATTTTAGGTGCACACGTAAGTCAGCTAGTCTCACTTCCCATCTGCACAAGCCAGGTGTTCTATTCACATTGCACATACATGTTCCTGGGGGCTGCACTCCAGACAGAAAAATAAAATGAGAACATAAAAGTAACTCTGTCACTTCATGCTTTCCTTCTGTTAATTAGAACAAGAAAAACAATACTAGCCAAGAAATGAGCAGCCCTTCTGTGAAGAATAACAGATGAGGCATTGATAGAGCTGTCAAGAGACTCTGCTGGGACAGGAGACACCCTGAGGGGGTACACCTGAAGATGTACAGGCCTTAAATAGCTATTTCTTGTCCTCATAGGGGGGCTTCATACTTCTGGAGGGAGGGCAAACATAAAATTGGGCAAATCAGGAAGCTGAAATATTCAAGGTATTCTTTCGTATCAGTTCTTACAGACAAAGCCCTTTTCTGGGACCACTGCTTCTATCAATGTGGTTGGGAAAGAGAGAAATAAATTAATTTTGAGGAGCAAAAGCTTCAGGGGACTATTTAGAGCAGGTGAGTGTCTTCAGATCTGTGGGACAGAATTGGATACATCTGGAGGTATGCTTGAAGGAGTTTGCTGGAAGATGAGACTAATCTAAGAAAATTCCTGTTGATCAGAGGAGATTCCTGGTGACTGGAAAAAAGCCAACACTGCATCTTCCTTTGAGACAGGTGAAAAGAAGATGCAGAATTGCAACGTTCTCACTGTAAACTCAGTGGAGTCCAGGCTGTATAAATGACAAATTTTCAACTCAGATAGCAGTCTAGTGTTTTCTGCCAAAATGGGATTTTGAGAAACTGGAAAGAGACAGTGAGAGCAATATCGCTAACCAGAGATACACAGCATGTAGAAACTCTCATTCTTGGTTGCTTTGAAGACTCAGCTATGGCTAATGTGGGAATAGCTTTGCTTGGAGCTGGATAATGTACTAGATGACTTTCAGAGGGCCCTCACTCCAACATTTCTAAGGGTCTGTGACCACCACAAAAGAAAATTTTGCATGGACTAGCAGAACAACTTACACCCATGTTTTCTAAAACTTTCTGCCATCTAGATTTGGTATCTGACTTAAAGTATTAATTGTGTTGCCTTTTTTGTGTAGAGACAGTATTTCCACTGAGGACATCCACGTCTAATAAATAGCACTTGAAATTATCTTACTGCTAATGCTTTGGAGTATGTTGAAGAAACCAACAATGTGGTTTTCTGTAATATAATAGAAGATAGTAGTTTCTTAGAAATGTCCATTGATATAAGCAGCTACACTGGAGAGCTTTAGCTAATATTAATTGTAAAATAAGTTGTCTGGCTATGATTGTTCTATTTGGTTTATGCAGTTTTATACACCTGGAAGACGGGCTTAAAATTTATCTTTCAGACTGAGAAAAATATTTTACCTATTAAATGTTCCTGGGGAACAAAATAACTTTACTTCATAAAAAGACCTCCTTTGGTTTTATAACAATAGCTTTTTATTCTTGCAGATCTGAATTATGGTTGTGTCTGTAGCCTACAACAGTAAATTTAGTCAGTCCTTCAGATAATGTTGACTATAGAGGAAAACATATAAATAGCCCAAATATTTCCTTTATTAAAGCAGGCTCTTCAGTATAATCACGTCAGTAACAGCAACATGTTGATTATACTTATTAGAAAAGAAGGAACAGTAGGCTTTTAAAATTATTTGTTGTAATGTTCCTGGAGTCATATATACAGTTAAAGAAATAGACTTAAGGAAAATGGAAGCATTTCTTTAACACTGAGAACTTTCGTAATTTTGGTATGCATCCATATGTTTAAATTAAATTTTAGGCAACTAATTATGAATAAAATAACTGATTTTTCAAGATCAAGCATTATGGTTGAATTGCATTCTTAATCTTACCTTATTTATTTTATACACTATTTAATTTAGAAAAATATAGGTATAATGCCATACAACACCAAATGATATTGTTATAGGAAAAGAATTTGGAATAGGGTCAACATTGTGCTTCAAATTTACCTTTCCAGGAATGGGCATGTTACCATACAGCAGCATATCAACTACTACTTTTGCTATATTCTTTCCTTTCTCAAGTGGGTGACAAGAAATGAAATTTAGATTCTACAAATGTATGTAGATAGAAATTTGGTGGGAGTGAGGGACAAACACATATGATTAACCTTGCCAAGGTTAGAACAATTCCTTCCCTTCATGGTCTCTGGGACTTGGAAGCAATCCCCAAAAGATCACAGAAAAAAGAGTCAAAGAAAAGCAACCCCTTTATTTCAGATTGATTTAAACATTTTTCATTTTTTTTCAAAGTGTATCTGTAGTGTGATTTGCCACTCCACTCAAATCCCTCAAAGACAAAGTAAAATATCAGTGTTATAGTAGAGGTTTATCTTCAATCACTGTCTCTTTCTTCCTGTGAGATCTGTAGGGATAATGTAAAGCAATAGAAGAACCAATATATCTAAGGGTCTGGCTCAAAGCCAGGACTAAAAATAAGTGCAATAATGATCTCTCTAAAGCAATGCCATGGATCAAAATGAATTTTTAGAAAAAATGTCTCCCTATTAGAGGGTCAACTGGGTCCTGGGATGCATCATGTACAGCATCACCTGGCAGTCAAAGGAGGGAATTTTCCTGCTCTGATTTTCACTGGTGTGGCCTCATCTTGAGTCCTGTGTGCAGTTTTGGGCACCACAATATAAGAAAGATATTAAACTATTAGGGAGTGTCCAAGGAAGACTGTGAGGATGAAAGGAATGGAGGGGAAGCTATATCAGGAGAGGCTGAGGTCACCTGGTCTGTTCAGCCTGGACCAGACTGGGGGGAGACCTCACTGCAATCTGCAACTTCCTCATGAGAGAAGGAGGAGAGGCAGACACTAATCTCTCCACACTTGTGACCAGTGACAGATCTCAAGGAAACAGCATGAAGCTGAGTTGGAAAATTCATTCTTAGCAGACACCTTTGTCTTTTAAAAACCAAGACACAGTGAAAGTTTTTTCACCCTGGGTGGTGGTTGGGCACTGAAACACAGGCTCCCCAGGGAAGCGCTTACAGCACCAAGCCTCACAGAGTTCAGGAAGTATTTGGACAATGCTCTCAGGCATGTGGTACATTTGATTTTGGGGGTGTCCTGTGCTGGGCCAGGAGTTGGCTTTGGTGATCCTGATGGTTCCCTTCCCACTCAGCATATTCTGCGATTATATGATTCTAGTTGTTTAAAATATGTGTCAGGGCCACCAACATGCCAGGCAAATTTGGAAACATTTTTCTGCACTGCATTGCATAGTGCAATTCTGATGCTGATGCAAGTGATTTCTAAAATGGCATGAGATCTTGGCATGAGATCTGCATACACATTTTGCAGGCTGAAGACTATGTGGCAGAACACAGTATAGTGCCAGCTGCCCAAGGTGGCACCACTGTTGTATTTCACCAACTGTGTCAATGCTGCAGCATCTCTGCCACCCAGCCCTTGCCTATTCTTTCAAAGGAAAGATGAATTTTGAAATTCTCTGGGTAGATACTGAGACCAAAAAAATCCCAAAACCAAAAAAAAAAATCCAAAAACCCCAAACAAAAAAAAAAAAATCAATTAGACTTAACTTACAAAATTTATCAAACCCCAGTAATCTATTCTTACCCACCACCAACATTATCCACTTTTTGGTTTTTTTTTGTTTTTTTGGGTTTTTTTTTGTTTTTTTTTTTTTTTTTTTTTTTTGGGGTGGGCAGGGGGTTTGGGGTTTTCTTGTCTCATTCATGTCATAAATTGCAACAAAGCTAAATAATTTTCATTCTATACTGTATCCCTCACAAAGAAATTTGGGGGTTATGGGTCTTAAGATTCTTTTTTAAGGGTGCATAATTAATCTGTCTCAGAGAAAATCAACTCCTGTGAACAAATATTCAAATATTTAAAAATAAGTAAACTAGTATCTGTACTTCAGCATGTCCTGTGTATTCCTCTATCTGACAAGAATGCATTTCTGTTAAGCCAAACATTTTAGTAAGAAAGCTTCATTGTTTTGAAAGAAGAAAAATGAAATACAAGTAAAAATTTTGTTTAGGTGAAGGTTAGTGTCTTGTGAATGTCAAAAAGCAGTAATTGTTCAACAAATAGCTAGTTTAAAAATGCAACTAAACACCTATCTTTCTATTACTATTAACATTTTGGGTTTTATCTTCATCATTATGCATTTTTTCAAAATCTTATGCATAGTAGGACACTTGCTACATTGAAAAGATCAGATTGCTTTATACTCTGATATGGCATGGTTTTGCAAGAGAAAGATACTTTCTATAGCTCTTCATAGCTTAATATGCTTCACAATTTGCAGCTTCTTAAAGCAATCTGAAATGATTCCTAGACATATTTCTCAGTAGGGTGTGGCATTTTAGGAAACTGGCTGATTTTACGTACATCACTGAGTATCACTTACTGTCCACTTTTTACCTATGATCACTATAAAACTTTTGCAAAATCTAACAAATGATTCTCAGCTGTAACGCATTCACCGACTTCCCCAGCCCCAGATTTTCTACAGATCCTCAAGAATAGTCTTCTGTGCCAAGGGCTATTCAAAGATCTTGTCACACCTGCACAGGTAGCTTGCTCACTCTCAGCAGTGATATCTCTGCCTGGGCAAAAGGAGAAGCTGAATCCACAAGCAGCTTTTCTGGCATCTCCAGGACTGACTACTCCTAGATGCTAAATAAAAAGGCTGCTGGTGAGCCTTAGTGTAGTAGCCTGTATTTGCAGATCCACCTTTGGATCATTAGTGAGGATTCAGCATTGCTTTGATTTGAATCCTTTGCTCAACCTGCAAAGAGTACACCAGCTGATGTAACACTTGGAAATTCACTGAAAGTGGACTGATAAATAATGAAAGGCAAAAATCACTTTCTCTAGCATAAAACCAGATTCACACACTTAATTTAATCAGTGAAGCTCTAGGAGTATTTCTGTCTTTTCAATGCTGGTCAAAATCCTGGTAGCAGAGACAACAGTTGGACATAAATTCACAAGGAGTCAGTCAGTCCCAGTCTTTTGATTTTTGTGGTTGAAGTTCAGATTTTATACTTTGTGAAGGAATAACACAGCAGTAGAAAAGAGTTTCTGAAGTTTCTCTCTGACTAGAAACTCAAGATCAATTGGTTCACCTGACTGAGAAGCTCCTTTATTTATATGTTTTAATCTGAGAAGCAACCTCATCTATGGCCTCCCAGGAATGCCTAATAAGTAAAAAAACTCAACCCATTATTGTTCTCCTGGTAATTGAAGCAAAGCCACAGAACCTTAAGGTTCTTCACTAAGAAGCAAAGGAGTTTATACTGGTATAATGAGTTGATCTACATATCTAAGAATAGGTTTACAGTTGAGCTGTGTTACTCACTAAAAAGCATTCAGGTAACTTGTTTGGTATTGAAGTTGCCAAGCTGATTTTGGGTAAAATTTTACAGTGTATCTATTGGTCAAAATATTAAAGTGAAACTTCATTAAAACCTCAAAATAAACAGTCTCAAATGCTAAAGAATAAAGTAGCTGCAGATGTCTCTCCCCTGAGAACTGTCTCCACTTTCCAGATGTTCTCATGCACAGACTGATAAGAAATAATTCAAGTTTGTGTTACCTCAAATACCATCCTGTATTTTCAGATGCTATTTCATCTGTTGTAAATATGATGCTGTTGTAAAGTTGCTTAAATTTGATCTAGATCCAGAGAGAAAACCAGTGAAGAAACCATCTCTCCCTATTATTTGGCATAACTGGCATGGTCTAATTCAGATTTTTACTCCTGAAATCACACAAGCCCATTGAATATAATTTGAAGTTCTTGTTCTTAGGCATATTTTCCCATTTCACAAAAGCTGAAAAATTAAAGGTTTAAAAATATCGCTACTGGCATGATTTTCCTTCCTTTTGCTGTGGTGTGAATTTTGTCTATCACTTATGTTTGATTTTGTTCTTTCTCCTTTTTTTTTTTTTCCTTTAAATGAATTGGGAAAGGTAATCTTGTTGCTTTTCACACTTTCTCAGGTCTGAAGAGCAAGAACTCATTCACATATACAGAGAAAAATGCATGAAAAAGCATCCTGGTTATCTGGATAGATACGTATATCTTTTGTATAATTTGAATTTACCACTAAGTGCTACAACAAAAGACGAAGCAGCAGCAAAGTATCATAGAAGAACAAAATTAGCTTGTAAATGTAAGTCCAACAGGGTTATAATATTATGTATATAACAATAACATTTTCTTCTTTCATTGTTCAGAAAGCAGTATAACCACATTTTTGGTACTGCGTAGCGTGTAGGTCACTAAGAGTTCTGCAAAAAATACGCAGCAAATGCAAATATCAATTCACTGACTTCAGAGAACGTTGAAATATTTCTAGGTTTAATTCAGATGCATATGCTGGAAGAGAAGATAACAGCACACAAAGCAGCACTTCAGTGTATTATTTTGCCTGGAACCACAGCTCTGACATTATGCAACTTTCTCCTTGGAAAACTCATTTCAGCTTTCTTTGTGGAATTAGTACTTAAAGTCCCTGGAAAGAGCAGCTATTTATTATTCTGATAACAACAAGAAGAAATGCACAGGAAGGGAAGAAGTAAAACCTATTTACATTGTCCTTGCTTCCTTGTGTTTTTATTACCAGCTGAAGAGACAATGTTGTCTGCAGTTCCACCAATTCACATGTGCACACACTGAACAGGTCAGGGAATCAAATCTGATATTTTTACTGGAAATCTGTGTTCATTTCTATGTATAAAATAATGATACATTCACAGCTCCTGTGTCTCTTCAAATCCTTAGTCCAGTTCTAAGCCTCTCTGTTCAGGAGGGACACTGAGGTGCTAGAGCATGTCCAGAGAAAGACAAAGAGGCTGATGAAGGGTCTGGAGCACAAGTCCTCTGAGGAGCTGCTGAGGGAGCTGGGGGTTTTTAGTCTGAGAAAAGGAGGCTCAAAGGAGATCTTACTGCTCTGTACAACTCCCTGAAAGGAGGGTGTAGCCAGGTGGGGGTTGATCTCTTTCCCCAAACAATCAGCAGAAGGGAAAGAAGGACTGTCTTATGGGCAGATACTCCAGGGCAGGCTTAGGTTAGACATTAGGAGGAAATGCTTCACAGAAAGGGTGATTATACATTGGAATGGGTGGGGATGGAGTCACAGTCCCTGGAGGTCTTTAAGGAAAGACTGACTGTGGCACTCAGTGCCATGGTCTAGTTGACATGGTGATGTCTGGTCATAGGTTGGACTCAATCATCTCAGAGGTCTCTTACAACCTGATTGATTTTCTGACTACATGGGTAGCACAGTGGAATGATTCCTGCCCTACTCCAGCTGCCACAGGCCAGGATACCATTGGCTTTCTGGTCACTTTGCTGTTGACCAGCACTCCAAGGTCCTTTTCCATTGAGGAGTTTTCCAGCCACTGTTGCCTCAGCCTGTGGCACTACCTGGGGTTGTTGAGACCCAAGGGCAGGACCAGCACTGGGCCTTATTGAACCTCACACAGCTGACCTTGGCCCATTGATGCAGCCTGTCCAGATCCCTCTGCAGAGCCTTCCTGCCCTTCAGCAGATCAACATTCCCACCCAACTTTGTGTCATCTGCAAAATGCCTGGGAGGGCACTTGATTCCCTCATCCACGTCATTGATAAATATAATAAATAGGAGCTGCCCCATTACTGAGCCCTGGGAAATACCATTTGTGACCTACATGTAATCTATCTGTATAAATTCTCAGAAAACCCAGTAATGTTCTGCTCTCTCTAAATATAATTTCAATAATTTAGAAATTCTCCTCTGAGATTATCAGGATTGTTTTATGGAAGCTGTCAGACCCTGGAAAGCAGCAGAAGCTAGCAATGTAGAAAACCTACCTAGAGATAAAACATGATCTCTGAGGTTTCAAGTATATGCAATGTTATGTAGAGGATAGAGGGAGAAGGAATATATTTTACTTTATAGCACTTTTGAGAAACGGACTTTGCTGCCTACTTTTTCCAAGTGAAGTCAACAGTTTTCCTAGAAAAACAGCTATCATAACATAGATAAGATTTGTTAAGATATTATATACTGACACAATATTATTAAGATAAATTAGTTGTATCTTGAGGACTGCATATCAGCAGTAAAAGCAGAATAGCTGTAAATATGACTCTCCCTATGACTGAATAAATATTCTTATCACTCCATCAGTGCAGGGATTCAGGCAATGCTTTTTCCATACAGGTTTAAGTGCACAATCAGGGGTCTCAATGTTTTTTTTTCCTTCATTGAGCCAGGGGAAAAAGAGAAGTAGTACTGTGCCTGTGCTTTTTGCTATAAATTATGTATTTCAAAGAGAGCTTCAGATTTTGAATTGAAAACTGCATATGAAGTTGAAAGGATACTGCACATAGAAAAGTGATTGAGACTGAAAGGAGAAATCCAAATATTTTAGAAAACTATTACGTATTACTATTTCTCACTATTTATTACTTCCTTTTAGATAGTTTCACTTTGGTCTAAACAGACTGTAATTTGCAAAGGCACGAGATTGAATTTCCACTTGATATAGTCTTTGCTTAGATAAAAAAAGACTTTTTATATTGGAAAGAAATAATTGTTCTGCTTTCCCAGTTATAAACTCAACAGATATTTTGGCGACTTCTTTACAAATAAAGTGATGCTTATAAATGCCATTTAACAGTGTGTTTATACCTGGTGTATTCAAAGACTGTCAATTTTACCATAATGGAAAATATGGAAAATCAAGAAGAATTAAAAAGAGTGAGAGAAAATGAAGTTGAGTATTGAAAAATCAAGCTGTTCATAAACAACATTCAGTCCCCAGAAATGCCTCACAAATACTAGAGTCAATAGGCAATTGTGATGATTGCATCAGATTTTTTTTTGTTTGTTTATTAAATAGAGAAGAGATTGAACTCATTTTAGCAAGTAAATAAGTGTCTGAGAGGAAAGTTTGGTTTTTTTCCAAGAGTAGCCCAAACCTGCCTCAGACCTGATATTTTTTTAAAGGGAACTAAAAGAATTAGATACTCATCTTCTCTAATATGTCAGGAAGAATGAAATTTTCTGGGCTTCTCTGAAAATCTGAGCTTGAAGAGTTGCAGTTAGAGGTGAAAGATGTGTGTGATTTCCTTCCTATGAGTGATGTTTTGTTTTTGGAAGTACTAGATTTTAGTACACTGTATTACAAATAGCAAGAAAGGACAGGACCTGTCCAGGATCAAAATTTGGTTTATCTCCCTAGCTGAAAGGCTTGCAGGGTCTTATAATCAGAAGTCATCCAAAAGGTCTCAATATATTTTTATCTACATTTTTTTTGAATATTAAAACTTTGTAAACAATCCGTACCATGGCAAAACTGCTTTCACATTCAAGTATGAAAATACAGGCCTATCTAGGCTAAACAGAAGGGGTATATATGCAAAGCATGTAACTGAAAGTGTAATTGCAAATAAAGAATGTGAAAACAGTTTTAAAAAAATTTGCTTGGCTGTTGGCTCCCTGGTGGCACCATCTTAGTAGTAAGCCCAGGAAAACCTGATAGCTTAAGCTCTGGTCTGTGCTGTTTTGCACTTCTAATTACTGAATATTTGTTTGCAGCTGATTGAGGTAACCTATTTGAATTAAGCTTGAAAGGAAATAAAAAGCTCTGGCAGATTGTCTTCACCTGATGCCAGATCAGAAAAATTCCAAAGGAACTTTTCTGCTCTTCTTCCCTTTCCTGACCTTGCATTCTGCCTTTGTGTCATCTGTTGTGACTGTGCACTTGAACTGGAAGCAAGCTGGAAGTCTGACCTTGCAAAAAACCCAGAAAAAGTCATAGTCATCCTCTCCTAAAATTAGAAGACTATTTCCATTAACTCAGTCAGTTAATTTAACACACTCCACAAGATCAAATGTGGTGGATGCAAAGGATAACACTGCTGGTGCCTGCGGTATTCCTCAGCTGGGGAACCTCCTCTCATTTTAGTTAACAGTTTTTATTTTACTCTAAATAAAACCCCAGAGGACAGAAACTTGACACTAACAATCCTAGTTGTAATTCTTATCCCTTTTTATACTTTTCACTAGGTGATGGTCACCAGGTGAGTCAAATGCCTTAAACAAAGATACTGTGTAGTCTCAGTGTTGTGGTTCAACAGGTTTCTCTTAAGAACAATATAAGTTTAAAGATTTCCTTTGGACACAACCCTTCACTTATATTGAATTGGTGACATACAGTCCTCAAACTCAACACTAAACAACACAGAGAAGAAATCTAACTAGAATTTCTCAGGTTCCCTTCCTTTGCCAGGGTTTGTGAATGCAGGGCTTGCCATAGACAGATAATTTAGAACAGAGAAAAGGTCTATACATTGCCTTTCCTGTACGGTTTCGTCAGTAAAACTTGCAAAACCCAAAGTGATTAACACCTTCTCTTGAAACTTCTCAGAAAAGTAACTTTTGGTTCAGGATAAGTACAGTAATCGCACTTGTGGTTTAGTGCATTCTTTATACATAAAAAATAGGTTGAATCACTGCAATACAATGCAAAACAACACTGTTTCAACCAGAAAACTCTCATTTTCATGCTGATAATAAGAGCTGAATCATATTATTCCTAATCACAGTGTGCCCAGTCTAACAGCAATATACAGAGCAGCCAGGAATTATCCCTAGATTAATTGTAAGTATAGGAAACCAGACTGCAGTGTTGTGGTATGGGTGACAGTATTTTAGTTAAGCCTGCACGTAGAAGACACTTCCAAAGAAGCAGGAAATGTGGGTGTAGTTTCACCTCCTGAGTTACCAGTGCTGTGTCTGTAGTTCTTGGAAGCATGGGAGGTTCAGTGTTGAAACATTGGCTGAAACACAGCAGCATTCTCTCTCTTATGCTGTGAAGGAGTCCTTACAGAACAATTTTGTTCAATAACACACACAAAAAAAAATACAGTTGTAACATGTCTATCCATGTATTTTAAGCTTCAACTCGCCTCCATCAAATCCTATGATACAGTCTCTGATCGTGCTGCACTTCAAGGGTGCAGAGAGAGGTGTTCAAAATCCCCAGGTAAATATTAATGGAATAACCTGTTTCCACATTCCCTTTGTGCTGTCAGTGTATGCCTTTCTTAAAAGAAGAACTATTGCTGCTCAAATACTCTTGCAGTATTCATTATCCACGAATGGCTAATACCTTTCTGAATGGTATTCCGGCTCTTGGTTTTTTGTTACCTAACTCACAAAGAAGCAAACATCTTTATAATTATAATTCAGTGCAGGTAGTTCAGATGCTGCAGTTCTAACACTCAGTTTTAGACAATAAGGACTCTGTGAAACTGAGAGCTGAGGAATAACTTTCAAAGAAAGGCAAAGCCTCTGCATTTCTTGGATTTGTATTTTTGGTTTTTACACAAATTATATAGTTAGATGTAGTTCAAAATCTGTTACGTCCTTCTCAAAATTGGTCTTCCTAATACTGTTTTAGCTGATGGTGGTCTCAACAGAAACTTTTGCAATAGGTATATAAGTATGAATATATAGTGCAACAAAAGTTTGACAAGGCGATATATGAAGCAAGAGCACTAGATTAATTACTAGTGTAGCACTAATATAAGAATAGGTAGGTTTTTAAAAAAAAAGTATTTTACAGAAAACCTTGTACCTTTCTCCTACCTGCTTCTTTTCAAGCTCTTCCACATGGATGTCCCTGTGACATCCAGAGGAAGACCCAGAGTATTATTTCTCAACAGAAAGGATGCACAAGATCTGTATATATAAAAAAAGAAACTCATTAGTTTTCATATTCAACAAGTTTGTGTGAAACTATAGTTATCTCCTTTAAATTATTTTGCTGCTATTGAAACAGAAGGATAAAGAAATGCATTTGTAAGGATCCCACGGCCTTTGTGGTAGGAATTGCCCCTGGAACTCAGCCCTCCCATCCCTGAAAGTGACTGTGTTGGCCAGGGCTGAGGGTTTGTCAGCCAGGTTTGCAGCTGGATTGCAGGGCTGTTTTGGTGTGACTACTGAAAAAGGGCCTCTAACTCTGAACCAGAGGTGAACTTGTAATTCAGAAGAAGTCTACAGCACTTTAATGTTCATTTCACAGTTTGTGGTGAGAAATTATTCTTATTTTTCAAGTTCCTACAGTGCTAAGCTGAGAAAATGGGCTTTCAGTAGTTTTCTTTTAATTGGGAACCCAACAATACAAAGACGGCCCAGGCTGGGGTATATTTCAATCACCTACTGCAGCTTGCACTGTTCCAGTAACTGAGACTAGGTGTGACTAAAGTATAGTTCTTTTAATGGTAATAATAGGTGCTGCAGTCCAGTGTTCTTTCAGAGGTGATAAAAGGATAATTTAACACATGTACATCTAATTCTTTTATTCAGTTGGTAACACAAGATCGGGGTTTCAGTTCCTACTTTACTTAACTATTATAGGACTTCCCAATAACTTTGATTTATTTTTGCTGCCAACTGACTTTCTCTTAAGCTTTGTCCAGCCTAGTTTCCAGATTTCCATGGTTCCTACTAGAAATTCTCTGTTATATGAGCAGATTTTTGGAAACTGTTGTTGACAGAAATCTGAATTATGCAGCTGCAGATTCTAGTTTTAAAATGTATTCAAAATTTTCCTTTGCCTACCTTGGTCCTTTTTTACTGACATCTCTCCCAGTTATCTAGTCAAAACATCACAGTTAAAATTGGCAGTCTCATTCAGCAATATAAACATCTATAAATATTGAAATTGTTCAAAAGCTTACATTCTTCTCAAAACTGATGTTTCGAGGGTCTGAGTAAGTCCCAAGTAATGGAAACACCCTCCTGCAACTGGCAGGTATGGTCAGGACTATGTGAGCCTTATTTCTTGGTGGAGAATCTAAAGGAGGATCTAAAATGGCACTGGACATCTGTGTTTAGTCATCTGAATTGCTTCCTTGGTGTCTCTGTTTTGGGATCAAGGCTTCCTGAATACTTGAGTGTGTGGTATTATCATTACTATCATTGACTCCAGCAGTTTTTGTAATTTCTCAGTATTTTCCTAAGCCATGAAGACTATAACCACTGGAAAACTTATATATAGATGTCTCAGTTCAGTCTTGCAGTCCTTGGAGCCTGCCTGCAGCTGTTGTCCCGCCCATACTGCTTTGGTTTAGGAGGCAAGAAAATTCTCAGTCTGGATCTGGGCTAAGTTGCCATAGACTTAATAACTCAGTGTGCCCTGGTCACACAGCTCATGCCTGCACTCCACATACAGTGGATAGAGGAACTCACCCCACCTTATAATTGGTATGATTATTTCATGTATGTATTTAGGTATTCTATTCTGGATCCTGCACAAAACATAGATTTTCATCCAGTGGTGTTTTGGCAACAGGATAGGCCCTCACTCTGCCTTTTAGCAGCTCTACTGTCCTTCCCAAGACACTTAGTTCTGTATTCTGTTCCTCGGGCCAAACAATGATTCCTTGGCAATGTCTTGCTGGTCTCTCTTCCGTTTGTTTTTCTTTCTTCCCTTCAGTCACTACCATTTGTTGTTTTTTTTTTTTTTTTTTCCCTGAAGCAGTGTATGGCCTGTCTTCTTGGTATTCATCTGACAATGGATCTCAGGAACGTTTCTCTTCTGGGGTCAGTGCTTACCCAATCCCACCCTTCTTGTAGCTCTTTATCCAGCAGCTCATTACATAGCACAGACAGTTCAGAGATGGAATAGGCAGGACCAGCTCCCCTCGCCGTCTCAGAGACTTTGAGTCTACAATTACAAACTCCCTGATGCTAGGCAGCAGACTTTTCTGAGATAGCCCTTTCTTATTCTTTCCAGCTGAAACTGTTCCTCTTTGTGTGGACTAAATGCTCAGTGGCTATGAATGAATGTTCATCCTGAATAGGATGAGAGAAAGCAAGCTGAGCATGACTTCAGCAACTGCAAGACTCTACTGGGATAAAAGGTTCCTGCTTCAGTAAGTGATCATGATGAGGATATTTTTAAAATAGTCAAGAGATTCTTGTGATGGAGAATATACGTAAGATGGGCGTTACATGCTGATTCAGGCATGCCCCTTATGCACCTTCAGAATTTTTCAATGTAGACTTTATGTATGTCACTTTATGATAACATGGAATCACAGCATCACAGAATTTCTGAGGTAGGAAGGGACCTCTGCAGATCTTCCTGTCCAGTGGTGTCATGTGCAGCTGAGGTACATCTGAACCAGTAGCTGCAGAAAAAGTCTTCACCCTACTTGGAACTGTGGATAGGCTGAAAAACCCAAGCTGGCAGCACATGTGCCCATGTAAGCCAACACTAAGATTGGTGGGGGTGTTGATCTGCTAGAGGCCAGGAAGGCCTATGAAGAGTTTTTTACAGACTGTATCAATGGTCTCAGGAGAACTGCATGAGGTTCAATAAAGCAAGGTGCCAGGTCCTGCCCTTGGGCTGTCACAACTCCCTGCACTGTTACAGGAAAGGGGGAGAGTTGCTGGAAAGCTGGTCAGCAAAAGGGACCAGGGAGAGCTGAGCAACGGCAGCTGAATGTGAGCTAGCATGTACCCAGGTGGCCAAGAAGGCCTGTGTCAAAAATAGCAGCCAGCAGGACTAGGGAAGTGCTTGTCCTGCTACACTTGGCTACACTGGTGTGAGACCACATCTCAAGTGCTTGCTCAATAGCAGTTGTTTAATCTGAAGAAGAGGAGACTCAGGGTGGTGTACCTCATTGCTCTCTGCAATCACCCGAAAGGAGATTGCAGTGAGGTAGGGGTCGGTCTGCCATATCAAAAGAGGAAATGACCTTAAGGTGCACCAGGGGAGGTTCAGATTAGATATTAGAAAATAAAAATAAACTGGAAGAGTGGTCAGGCATTGCAATAAGCTGCCCAGGGAGGTGGAGAGGCCTCATCTCTGAAAGTGTTCGAAGGCAACTGGATGTGGTGCCCTGGGATACAGGGGTAACTATGATGGTGCTGTGTTCACATGGGACATATGAGCTTTCCAACCTTCTTGATTCTGTGATTCCATAGGCTTCAGTTTTAGATTAATTGGCTCAGCTCTTTACTTGTTTCTTTGTCTCCCTCATACTTTCTGGTATTCTGTGTAAATGTGCTTAATCTTTCAGCCAAACAATTTGGAGGTTTTTATATATTAAAGCATAACTGACTAAATTAAAAGAGGAAATATACTAAAATTCATGGTCCAGTAATTTTTATATATATTTTAAATCAAAGATATCTGCAAAGAATATGGAAATATAAATATTTTTTCTGAGAGGCAACATGCTATGGTATCATGATCCTTGCTCAATTTTAATGATTTATGGTAAGTAAAAAACATTTCAATCACAAATGTGAGCACAACTTTCTCAGCATCCCTGAAAACCAAGCCTCAGTAGGGTGAATTCTTAATTTTATGAATTTTTGTATTTGCTGCTGAATGCTTTTCTAAATTTTCAGCTGCATTGCCATGGAGACCACTAAAATCTGATTATCATTGCTGAAGGCACCACCTTATCTTGACGAGATTAAATAATTTTGCTTTTGCACAGTATTTGCTCCAAAACCTGGTTGACACGGTCAACTTAGAACCACCCCTACTGGGGAATTTGCTGGAAAGGAAAATGTGATTTATGATTTAAACTCCATTACTATGCCGATTATTCACAGCAGTGAAAATTTATACCCAGCTTGATGTGAAATATTTAGTTTAAGGATTTTGTCCATAAGGAAGTGCAAAAAGATATGATAAACTGTAACACCAGTTTCTTTCAATTTGCAATGATTTTACTAGGCCATGGTCCTATGTAGTCCTCTGAGCTTGCTGTTACCAAGAAGAGAAGTCTGTGAGACAGCTAAATGACCTCTCCATGTCCTACATCCCTTCTCTGCAGCTAAGAAATGATTCAAACATCTTCTTCTTCTGTGACTACTTGAGGTTTGCAGATGAAAAACAGTCTCTAAAATCATATGTAAAGGGGAGCTCATACTCTATCTGAGACTTTTAGTTCTCTGGATTCAGCCTCCCACAACTTCATCTCTCAAGGAGTTAGCCCTGAAGGTGGAGATGGAATCTCCTTCATTTGCATGTGTGTAGGTGTGCACACATCCATTTGGTCATGCTCTTCATTCCTGGGGTGAAACCACTTAACTGCTTTTGTCCTCTCTGAAAAAACCCATAGTTTAACATATTAGACAAACCACCCACAAAAGGAGGGCTTAAGGTGTTGGGAAAAGAGTTTGAACTTGCCCCCTGTAAAGACAACTTTGAAAAGTGCTATCTGAGGAAGCTGCTGGAAATCTGACATCTGCTTGGATTATTCACTCCCTTGAGTAAGCAGGAGCAGCAGATGTGTTCTCTTTGTAGCTCTGCATTGCATGGAGTTTCACAGAGCTTCTCTTGAACCTGAAGTTTGCATCTGATAGAAAATTTAGCATTGTTGTTTGTCTACATGGATGCCCATATGCAATTCCATGGGCAATGATTTCATTATTTTTCTTGTTGCTCTTATTAATTGTCTGCTTCTACCATGTTATCTTGTGACATGACTTGAATCATCCAAATCTTGCGTGGAACAAATTTACCAGAATGAGATCCATATAAACTGGTAGCACTCCTGGATTACTGTTTCCCCACCCTGTTATCTTGCCAAAAAATAACTCAGAACTTACAATTCACTTACAAATGATCCTCATGTAATTGCAGAAGTATCCAAATTTCAAAGGTAATTCATCCTTGAAATCAGTAAAATTGATTTTTTAATAGCTTGCTGTCAAAAAACATATTTATGTTTCTGAGACAGGAGCTGATAAAATTTCTCTCTGAAGCCTGCTGCCTTAAATAATAGTCCTAAATGAATAGATTTGCAAAACACAATTTCATACACTGGTACTTTGATTACAGGTAAAGCTACATGTCATTGCAAACACGGTAAAACTCCTGAAATGTATCACTGAAATAGAATTGTATAGTCTTGTATAGAAATAAGAAATGTTTCAATGTTGATTTGCTTGATATCACATACTACATGAAAATGTGTCCTCTTTTTTAACGTAGATTACTGATGGAGACCAGAATGTAAAACACTATCTGGCAGGAAAAAAAACCCCAAACAAATAACAAACAAACAAAAAACAAAACCAAAACCAAAACCAACAAAAAACCCCAAACCCTCTAGATATTAGGAAGAAGTTCTTTAATGTGAGGGTGGTGAAGCACTTGGACAAGTTTCACAGATTTCACAGAGAAGTTGTATATGTCTCATCTGTGAAAGTGCTCAAGGTCAGCTTTGATGGTCTCATGAAAAGTCTGCCCAGGGCAGGGGCCTTGGAACTGGGTGATCGTTAAGATTCCTTCCAACCATTCTATGGTTCTATGATCTATAGTTTTTCTATCAATGGAAGCATAGATTTACAATTAATGTGATGACTCAAGTAAGTGGATATTTATCAAATCCATCCTTTGCCTTGTGGATTAAACACCAAGTCAAAAATTCTGAAGAAGTGGTAAATGTTTAATGTGATTGACTACTTATTGCTAAGTGTTGAATTCTCAACTAAGTTTGACCAAAATCACATGTAAATTTTGAGTCTTACCCCTTGAAAGAATCCTCAAAATCATGGCATGCTGGCAGACGTGAAAATAAATAAGTATATAGGGGAGGTTTCTTCAAATGTAAAATGAGTACAAGTGCAAAAAATCCCCTTTCAATAATTTCCTCTGTCATCCTGAGGTAAAAATCCTTTCTATGATCATTCAGATCTTAGCACCCGATTCAAGCTGCAGCCCTGCCATAGCCTCTGTTCCTCCACTATGTTCCACTGTGGTCCTGCTGCAGCAGCAATATTATCTCTTATTTATTTAAATAATTTGCTAAATGCTGTTGTAACTACACATAGAATAAATAATGACCACAGTTTCTGCTTAAGAATCCAGTTGGAATAGACACTGAAGGTACTAATTTAATGACTACCAACAGGGATAAGTTTGGTTCTTATTTTTCAAAACTCTAGCTGTCTCTAGTTCTAATTATCTAAAGCCCAAAGCAATGGAAGGATATTTTTCCCACATATGCATAGCTACACACCATAGATATATTCACATATAGTAATACACCAGTAGAGTGGTTGTGCAGAGGTTTTCTCCATTACCTTAGGCTGCTAAGTCATGTATTCAAGTATCAGAAAGATTTAAATGTAACCTTTAGAAATATTTTTCCTTGGTTAGTGGATTTATATGGGATGAATGCTCTGCAAACTAGTCTTCTCTTAAGATATGATACTTGCAGGTTTATTCTGTTTGCACAAATATGCAATCGTTCTTTGAGGGTTTAATCAGAAAAAATGTGCTATTACACCTGCCAAAAAACTTCATGCACTTTTTGTCTCAAATGGGTTATTATTCCACCATCCAAAACCCAATAACAATGTATTCCCTATAGCACTCTGTGTTTTTTCTAAGCAGTCTCTCAGAGGATTTTCCTACCATTTTTTCAGAGCTGATTCCTGTAAAGGCATGGATGGTAAACACAGTACACAAGTGCCTTTATTTTCTCTTTCATTCTTGTGGCCAGAACACTTCAATGCTGAGAAATACCCTGAGCTACAGTACTAACTTGTCAAGTTATGCTGGTTATACCTCATATTTCAAAATATTCTTGCTTCTCAGCAAACCAAATATAATTTAAAATCATTCTCGTAGACTTTGTGGACCAATTTCCCTTAGATTGCAGGCATAGCAAAACCTTGTGAATGGAATAGAGTACTATGAATGAAAAATGAAATTGGATACTGAGCGGAAAATAACTATTTTGGGCAAGTTTTCATAAATTATGTTCATACTGCTTTTGTGATACATGAAACTTAGATGCTTCCAAAATTAAGAAATACATTTCTTAAATTAAAAAAAAAAAAAAAAAAAAAAAAAAAAAAAAAAAAAAAAAAAAAAAAAAAAAAAAAAAATCCCCACTGTGCCTCCCTCTTTCTCACTCTACTGAAGAATTCCCTCTTTTCAGGGAGTTTGTCACATTTCTTGTCAGTCATTTTTAATACAGTACTGGTGTTTAAATTTCCCAAACTGTTAAAATGATTGCAGATTTAACATTTTTATTCATTTTATTAAAGGTTAGTGCTTAGTATTAGGAATGCCTCATTGTGTTTGGTCTTCTTTGTAAGTTTGTGAAGGATTGCTGCATTACAGAGTTTTAAAGGCCATTTTTCCATGAGAGAAACACATTTTTCCTGAGAAGTGTCTTAGAGTCACATTTTACAAGAAGAAATTGCAAAACTGAATTAGTGCATAAATCAGAGAAAATATTTATTTACAGACATGTAAAAATTATGTTACAACATTTTAAAGAAAACTGTAATGAACGATCAATCTGCTCTAATGGGCAAACTCGGAATGTTTCAATTCTAAATTGCAGTGGCACCAATTGAAAATAGGACTGCTAACAAGATTATAGTTATCTACATAGTTTAAGTACAGTGATTTTTTCAGAACTAAAAATGGATATACAGAGAAAACTAATAGGAACTGCAACAATATGTAATACAAGAGTTTACAAAAGTAAAAATATTTTTTCTTGATCCAAACTTTAAAGCTTTTTAGTAAATATTTTCCATTCATGCAGCTGCCCATGTTTGAAACAAATATCTGAAATACACAGAGCATATAGATCCGTGTAGAAAATGACCTGGTTTCATTCAGGACTCTCTGTAAAGGATTTTATGACTGTTGACTGTCCAAACTGATTGACAAGATCTTTTTTGCTTCCTATTCCATATTCCAAGGGATGAGCAATGTTGAAAAATCCCACAGCTGACAAAGCTTATGTCAAACAAGTAACAGGTGATGGCAAACAACATGGAGTATACTGCAGACATGGACAACAGAGAACTATTAAGCTCTCTCAAAGCTACTGGCATCCTCTGGAGTGATTTTAAGCAAAGACACCTTTGAGAAACCTTACTAGTAAAAGACTGCACAGGGCAACTATCTTCTGGCTTGCAAATGATATAGGGCCTCATGGTGTTATCAGAGGTGATTTTGTGTTCAAAATATATTCAGGACTTAAACTCTGGTGTGAATCAACATCAATATTATGCATGTGCAATCATTTCTGTGAGTTTATAATCTAAGGGTAATGATTGTAAAGAATGTGTAAAAATCTCAGAGTGCTTTCTGTGCATGTTAGCTCTTTTGGAATGGGGATGGTGAAGAGACAATATACCTAGATGTTTCTCATATTTAGTTTATTAACACCAACATCAGAACCGATCTTCTTGGGTGATATTCTGCATCTTTTAAGTCAGCCAACATTTTATGTGATTTAAATGGGACAAGTTCCCTTTGAGCTGCTGAGGTTTGGAATTATTTATTGTTTTGTTTTTTTTTTTTTTTTTTTTTAATTTTAAGGATTTGCCAAAGATGGAAATCTCAAAATGGCAATTCTTTTTGCATTTTTATGGTTAAAAATGTTCATAACCTATATTAAGAGATAGAAAGTGGAGAAGTATTTCACCCTCTGATTTAACCTAATATTTCACTTACACAGGAGTAATATTTTTTTTTGTTGCACTTTTCTTGGAGAGTCAGCTGCAATTCTGAAGCTGCAATTCTTTGTGCTCAGATGTAACTACTTATGTTAGTCTTCCCTTATTTAAGAAGCTAGGTACTACTCAGCACTTATGTAAACCATGTAACTGCACACACAATAGACAAGCTAAATATAAGGTACACAAACATAACTGAGAGTGCAATGTCACATAGCTGCCTAGTAAAAAATTCTCACTCAGTAATAGATAATTAAACTCAAATGTATGCTTTTCTACCAAATTTTTGAAGAATATCAGTCCTTTGGTGATGGTTCCCATGCCAGAAACCTGATTAGAAATTTTGAGCTCCTACCCACTTACACCTGCATTACTTGAGATGAACTTGTCATCTCAGAAACTCCTTTCTAAAACAGAAATTTAAAGCTAGGTATTTTTAAAAGTCTCTCTGGTACCTTTTGATTTCTCTTGTTTTCAGTCAATAGAGAACATTTGAAAGGGCAAGGCAAGAGTTAATCTTTGTAGTGCTGGGTGATCCAAAATATCAAGCACCTTGGTCATGGAGCTCAGTGATCAGGGCTCAATGCTGCAGACTGGCACACAACTAGGTCTGTGCTCCATTCCACTGTGTAAGACTTCCTAAATTATTGCTCCTCCCTCTTGGGAGGCTGTAGCTAATAAATAATT
>VWZN01013558.1:11799-27974 GCA_013396955.1 Regulus satrapa
AGCCAGCACCCCGAACCGCCGGGCACCGCCAGAGCCCCTCAGCCAGCACCCCTGAGCCAGCACCCCGAACCGCCCGGCAGCAGCGGGAACGCTGCTCCGTCACGCCCTCAGCCGCTCTCTCGCAGGAGACCAAAGATTTTTTGGGTTACAAAGACCTTGCTTGCGTTAGGGCAGTCCAGAGACCTGGGATAATTTTGCTCGGTTCTGTAGATAACTGCAAACCGAAGTCATTTATTATTCCTTTCAAATAATTTAACTTTGAATACCAAAACCAGACACTCGTAGCACTTTGCAGAAGAAATTTGCCAGTTCGTGAGATGGCAGTTTAAGGTAGGTGAGAGACCTTCAACTTCAGAAAATCCTCAAAACTAATATGCAGAGAAAAAACCCCACAACAATTAGGAACTCAGGTCCTGTGTGGTAGAAACATAACAGAAAACTCAAGTCTCTGCTTCAGTAAATATTTTGAACAGGGTAGAAAAGTCCTCCTTAAGAACGAACGAGAAAGTGAAGTATTTTCAAGCCCTTATGTAATTTCGTTACTTACAATTCTAAATTTATATAGTCTTTTTAGAGAATTGTGCACAATTTTTTTCCCCTTTCTTAGTGCCCACACAACCACTCCATGCAACCTCTGAACTTCCCTGCCTCATCTTTCTTTCCCTTGTTCCTGTTTCACTTATGCCTGTGCATCTCTGGTCCTGAAAAGGAAAGTTTTCCAATGAGAAGGCATTCATAGAAAACCAAGAACCATTTTTGTTCCCAAACAATAGCTTAACTTAAACCTTTATTGACCTTTGGATACACAATCAATATTGAAACTAGTTACTGAGGTTGGTAACTTTTCAAAACAGTACCAAAAATGTAGTTGTTTGTTAAAAATAAAGACCGCCTCGAAACAGAAGACTTATGTGGAAATCTGCACAGTTACTCGTAGGTATGCATTACTTTCTGTTGGGTATTGCAAATTACAATTAGATGCCAAAGAGAATTTTGAGGTCGGCCAAAGTGAGCTTAGTGAAGGTCTCTCCTTTGCCTGACAGAACCTGCTGGGCAAGACCTTTCTTCCTCTTCTGGAGTTGCAGGATCTTTTCTTCTACTGTTCCTTCACAGACAAACCTAAAAAATAAAAATAACTTTAAAAAAAGACAAAACAAAGCCACACCATCTCAAGTGCCATGAAAAAGTGTCAGTGTTATATAAACACTCCCCCGGTAAATTTCAACAGATTAATCTTACTTAGAAATTAATAATTAACCAATTATGTGACTGAAAAAAATACTAAAATAATGTTCACCCCAATTTGTCTCAAACTGAGACAACCTCTGAACAGAAACCAGCTGTACTCATATCCAGCCATGATAACATTTCAAATATTACTCTGATACACTTCAGGTCTCAACTCTGGTCATCTGAAGTACCAGCAATTTTGTGACAAAATCCTGTAATTATTGCTTGATAACCAATGGCACCTATTATACAAAAAACATTGCACCCAAAATAATATTTTAGAGCCCAGTCGTTGAATGTGCTGTGCATTTATAATAATAAAGTTAACCTTTCAGTACTTAGGTACAGATGCTTTTTCTAAAAGTCAACTTTGCCACTTGCTAGAAGTGCTTTATGTGGTTTTTATTAGTGACACTGGAAAGGTTCAGTGAAAAAAATCTCCATTAAGAGAAAAGGTTTGGCACCCAAAATGACACCCAGAGGACATTCCCAATAATGCACAGGGAACAAGAAACCCCTGCTAGCTGTCAGCACAGCAGGATGCAAGCAAGTGCCACACATGGGAACACTCCGAGCCCAAACCTCGGTGCCACCGTGTGCAGCCCCGAGGAGCAGAGCCAAGGTGTGCCTCACTGACTGCAGCCAGGCCGTGAGCAGGAGCAGCTCCTCGTCCTGCTGGGCGAAAGGCTGACCTGTGTATCACAACATCCTTCTGCTGCCCCACGCGGTAAATGCGGTCACACGCCTGGTCCTCCAGAGCAGGGTTCCTGCAACGCAATTTTAAAAAGAAAAAAAAAAGAGTTGTCTCGTTTTCCTGCCTCCAGGGAATCCCGTTTTCTACCTCTGTAGAAATAAAACTGCTCCCAGGCTGCCTTGGGTTTACCAGCTTGATGGCCACCCCTCTCCCTGACTGTGCTTCCCTGAACTGGCCCTGGGTTCCACACAGAGCCCAGGGGGGCCCCGAGCCTGCCCAGAGATGCTGCTCTGAGAAAGCTGAGCAGGTGGGGAGAAAAGAGAGCGAAGCACAAAGGAAAACCCCAGTGAAAGAGGCCAGCACTAAGGAATAGCTACAGAAGAAATGGCTCCATCTGACAAAGTTACAGAGAATATAACTGATGGATGGTAGAAGCATCTCCTTAAGGCTGCTGCTCAGCAGCTGGTTGTGTAGGAGGCACATCAGTTTGCTTTTTAAGTTTTTATGAGTAACATTTAGTTTAAAAACCCAGCAATTCTGACTTTGGCGAGGCAACACAAACGCCAGGAGCTTGCCCGCGCTGTTTCCATATGTGAAACACGAACTCCAGCTGTGCCCAGCTCCTGACTGTGCCCAACACCTCTCATCTGTTTGGAGGCACACTGCCCGTAGGCCTCACAGCACCATCTCCATGAGGGAAAGAAATATGGCCAGGGACTGCCAGGACCCTGGCAGCCTTCTGTGATACAGAGCTGCACAGAGCTTCTCTGGGTTACCCTTCACTCCTCTGTTTCTTCTTGCCCCCACAGAACTGTATTTCAGGGCAGTGAGCACTGAAGATCAGTACCTTGGACGAAGGCCGTAGTAAAAACACCTCCACATCCAAGCTCGAACCTCTTCCTGTAAGTTAAACACCTCCCTCCTCACCCAGCTGACAACACACACAGTGAGCAAGCCAGCAGCGTGCCCCACACATCCCCTCCAAGGTGGAATCTGGATTTCTCTTTACCAGTGCATGTCAAGGAGAAAGAGATGGTTTCCTCCAGTCAGGTTCAGACCGACACCTCCAGCCAGCAGCGAGACCAACATGACCTGCCAAGGCCAAAAGAGCACTGAGGAACGTTTACAGTCACCAAGTCATGCACCACAGCCGCTCACAGCCGTGCCAGGGACTCTTTCCCCGCCCTGAAGGAATACCTGAGGCCCTCTGGGGTTGCTGTTGAACTCTTCCACCACGTCCATCCTCTGTTTGGGATTGACAGAGCCATCCACCGTGGCGTACTTCACCCCGAGGCGCTGCAGGTGCACAGCCACAACTCGGAGCATGCTGGTCCACTGGGAGACCACCACGCTGCAGAGACAACAGCCAGGGCACAACCAGCTCTGTGCACTGGCACAGCTGGGGCACTGCAGGGCTCACACAGGGGCCACGACACACCAGGCACCCTTCCCCACTGCAGCCTGCAGCCAAGCCCCCTCCCAGTTCAGAAACAGAGGTGCAGTGGTAAAACTTGCTGTGAAACCCAACAAACATCACATCAATTAAGGCTGTAACTTGCACCTCTATTTTTGGATTTTGCATTTCCACTTCCCAAGCCAGAAACCTGAGTCATAACACAGCTTTTTCTGCAAAACACAAAAATTAACAGCAACACCCAATTTAGATTTGCTGTAGCCTCTCACTCCCCAGTTTTGAGGGCTGAACAGTCTGTGAGGCAGTAATTTCTTTAATCATTTCTTGACAGGGAACAAAACCAATGTTAGTGCTCCCCTTCTTATGATGGGAATGCTTTATGGAAAAGACTGGAAAAAAGCTTTCTGTAAGTCCTCTGATCAGTGCATTCCTCCATCTCTAACAGGTTCAGTTTTAATCTCTACTCTAGTCCTCCACTTTTTTTGGGTTGTGGGGTGGGCAAATACTTCTCACCACCACCAATATTCCCAATCCTGTTTCTGGAGAAATCTTCCTGGGCCTCAAGGCCTGAGATTTCCACACGATTTCCCTTATGTTTACACTTACCTGTATCTTCAACTCCCCTCTTTTGTCTTAGACTTTTTTTTTTCCTTATGTTCAACCACTGCAGTACTGTCACCATTTCACCATACCATGCGATTCGTATTCAATTATTTTAAGCTGTTTCTGCTGCTGTCAAGAAACAGTGTGCTTCTCTCAGTGACTATGACTGAAGAAAAGGACACGCTTGCTAACCTTTTCTGACGCTCTGAGTGACTCTGAATAGTTTTCAATTCGGCCAAGAGTTGAGTTATCTGCAGGAAAAAAATTCCAAAACATTAATCTGCTTGCCCTCATAATCCAGCTCATCTTGGATATTCTTTATTAAAAGAAGAAAATGATCAGAATAACTTTTCAGACGGAATTTCTTCTGTGCTTAGAGTTTGAAGCTATCTGAATAGTCACTGGTAAGAAAATGAAACACAGAAAACAGGACCAGGAAATCAAATCATACAAACCTATCTGATGGATTCCACCCATCCTGTAAGAAGTTACTGCAAGCTCTCCTCTTGTCGTCATCCCTTTTTTTCTAGCTCATCACAAGCACCACGGTCTCACACACAAGCTCTTCTGAGCTTCCACTGCTTAAGATTTTACAGTTTTCCAGCAGTCACCTTCTCACAGCTCTACTAGAAGTGCCCCGTGACACGTGAGAAGCTGGAGCCTTCCCAGAAGGGGATCAGCAGGCTGCCAACCCACTCATCAGAGTTCATCTTAGCCTGATCTGCAATCACCAAGGTGTGATCACTGATGAGCCACTTAGGAGGCCAAGTGCTGAAACCCAAGCTTGTCAAGGAAGGTAAGAATGCCACAACCAGATTACCTTGGTGCTCTCCCTGGAGATGTCAAAGAGATCTGTTTGAAAAGCCGTGCCATTGAGGTAGACTGTCGGTGTGCAATCAGGAGTCTGGAGATCAGACAGTGTCAGAGCCCCAAGCTGCTCCTCAATGGAGAGTGCAAGGCCTTCGCTGCTCAAGTTAACTTGATCCAAAGCCTTGGGAAGGAGGCAAAACAAGAAGGGATCACAGTCAAGCCTGAGATCAAAGTCAGGATGGATCCAGCCAGCACAGTACCTGCTGAGACACTCCCTGGGCTTGAAGGATGCTGTCCAATACGAAGACAAAACAATGAAGAAACACTACTGGATCAAACAGAGCCTTTGGACCTTTATTCTGCCCCAAAAGGGTCAGTGTATGCAAACTGTGTGAGCATGGCCTTTTCCTGAGCCTCCTCAGACCCCTCTCCCCAGCATTTAATCACTGCAGAATTACAGAATTTAGGACATCAATTCCTGCCTGTTCCTCTGAGAGCTGAACTGCCTCTATAGCTGCTCTCTCTCTATATATATATATATATATTTATATATACACACACACTCCTGTAAGGTTGGTCTGCTTCACGCAAGGCAAGCTCAAGGCACTGACAGAGCTCTCCAACACAAGCCCTTGACACAGGCCACCCTTGTGCACTTTTCAAGACCGGGTTAAGATTAAGACTTCTTCACCATTAAAATTCTCTTTCCTTTTTATCTGAATAAAGGTATTTCCAAAGACACAGCTGTCCATTTAAGTCATGCTGGGGAACTCTTCAGTAGAAGGTAAGCCAAACAAAACAAAAAAACCATCCCTTTAAAACACAGAGTCCAAAAATGGACTCATAACTAAGAGCAACAAAGGTGTTACCAAGTCTTTTAACTTGCACAGACACTTGAAAAAGCTCCCCACAAACCGCCCCATACCACTAAAATGCAATTACCACTTTCAGCAAGGAGAGATGGCAGCAGCACTGACGGAGCCTCAAGAGCATGGACAAGACATGGGCAGTACTTGAGAGCTGGGAGGCACTTTGTGAGCCTGCTAGAAATTCCTTCTGGCTGACTCCAAACTCTCGTGCAGCTGTCAAGGAAGGAAGACAAAACCATCAAGAGCTCTTGGAGGCATTTCCAAGCACTGCCCATCCACGTCCAGAAAGGTTCACGAAGAGGAGTCAAGGATGAACAGGAAAGCAAATACCTGATTTAACACAGGAACCCAGCAACCCCCATCCACTTCAATTTCAAAAAGGAAAAAGGGACAACACCACAACTCGGAGCATTACATACCATACAAGAATGCTGACATATGTTAACTGAACAACTAGACCTTTATTTCAAAGGAAAGTTTAGACCCAGAAGGGTTAAGAGGTTTTTCCAGAGCCACAACAATGAGAACACACTTTTAGAATACTAAGGTAAAAGTCTTTGCAACATGAGAGGAGCATTTTCCAAAGAATTTCTAAGCCCTGACCCCAGGTCCCCCTTCTGAACTGTGGACTTAAAAGCCACTTCTGCAAATGTTTTCAGGGGAGGGCGTGTTCAAACCTTTCTCAAATGGGTTACCACCATCATACTCTCTGCCTTCATTTTTCTGCTCTTGTCTCTTCAGGTAGGATTGTAGTGTTGACCTGTAAAAACAAGGCAAAGACACAGGAACTCAGTCAGAAAAAAATGCAAGAGAGCCTTGAGCTTGGCAAGCTGATGATGTATTAAGGTAAGGAAGGTTTCATTTATCATTCAGTCACAACATGATCACAAAAAAATCCCCAGTTTTGTTTAACTTGAGTATGATCAAAATCAAAGATGCATTTTGGAAATCACAAGAGAAAGCAAGTCTGCTTTTTGAGTATGAAAACACCTTTAAATGCATATTTAAAAGGAAGGAAAATTCTTTACAGTCAGACTGCTGGAAGAGCCTAGGAGAACACAAAGTTCTGCTGGCTTGCATTACAGCTATCTGGAGAGGCCAGCATAATTTTTAATTGTACAGGAATCACAGAGCAAAGACAGTAACTGCGTCCTTTACACGTGCTCACACATCCTCATTTAAGAACTTGCAATTCCAAGTCTTTGGAGTGTTGAAATCAGTGAGATTAAGTGTAAGGTTAGAATGCAAAGCCCGTATGAGGCACGAATATATGAGAGAAAAGAAGTTCATCAGTTTTGCCTACTACCAGAATGAGCCACAAACACACTAGACAGATAAATCAGAAGGGGGGAAAAAAAATCACCAGTCCAAAAGCTCTCCTGCTCTGAAGTGAATTTCTCTTCTGATTTCCAGACCAGTAAGAAACACAAAACACCCTCTCTCTACCCACACTCATACCTGGATCTTGCAAAGAGCACATTGTACACAGCTTGCTCCTCTGCTGTGAGTTTTAGCTGATGCAGCCGTGTGCTACGCTGGGGCAGAGAAACCTGAAGTGCAAATTCACAGGATCAGACGTACGTAGGTAGAGAGCATCACAAACACCAGCAATCCAAGATTTAACCCAGCACTCTAAGTCTCAGAAGACAGCTGCTCGTTCACCAGAGTCACACGGAGTAACAGAGTTACGACACAGCACAGACACTCACAGAACTCAAAGGAGCCTGGCTAACACAATAAAATCCTGAGTCCAGCTCATCACTAACAAGAGGCAGGAGCTACTAAGTATGAACTGCTTGACAACTACCACAGAGGGATTCATTTCTGGGCTGCTAAAGTAGCTTCTTTCCCCATTCATAATAAGACAGTACACCAAAACGATCCCTTTTTAGAGGCTTGAGACACTCCTAGGCCTAATGCTCCATTGAACAGGCTGTTAGTAAAAAGCAATGCAGGAAGCCAATGTCCCAGCACACACCAGGTCCACTGGACACGTGGCAGCTTGGGTTCTCAGAGATCTCAGCAAGCCCAGTGACCTAGACTAACATCCCACTAAGTGGAATCTGTGTGATTTATAACTGAAAGGTTTAATTACTCTCTTTAATTCTGCTTTCTGGGTAAGCAACCAAAGCATCCCGCAGGAATTTGCTTCTCTTGCTCAAGAGACTGCAGCAGGTAGGAAACCCCACCCATTGACAAATGTCTGCCTGTAAATAACTAAATGTCTGCTGCAAGGAAAACAACGGGATGATGGCATCCTTTTGGAGGGGGACGTTCTTACCAGGGGCTTGCCAGCTGAATCCAGCTGGTCCTTAGTTCTCTGCAGTAAGAGGCTCCTGGTTAAGAGGCTGAGCCTCTCCCCTCCCTTCCTTGTGTTGTTGTCTACCTGGTACTTCCACACTTTGTATTCATCAAAAGGAGAGCAACGTAGAAACCTGTGACAGGAAGAAAGGAGACTTCATACTGAGGGAAGAAGAGTTCTTCACTCACTCTGGAGTGACCAGAACCAAATTCCTTGCTACCAAAACAAACCATTTCCAAATGCAGGACCAAGGAGCAGTAAAACACTTCCAGTGTAATGGTGGGGATAACTCGTTTGCTTCGATGTCCTACCATCACTAATACTGTAAGCACCTCTTGCTGATTCCATACCCATAACTTCCTCTTAGCCCATTATGCTTCAAGCATCACCAGCAAACAAAGGACATCAAGATGCAGAGGCACTTGCCAAAAAGCATATTCATCTGGTTTTTCAAAATAGCAAACTTCTCACTTGCCAGTTTCAATTATGCAATATTAATTTCAAATGCAAGGTCTCTCTGGTTCTCCAGCACCATTTGTAACCTTTCCCCCTCAGCAACGGGGAGCACCTGTTCATTATCACTGTTCAGAGAATCCAAAGTTTTCACCCTTTCCTTCAAAGGGGTTGTAGCACAACATTCCAAGAAGGTCTTCCCAGGCCTGCCCTGGTACCAACAGTGATTAACTCATTAAAACCTCTGTCTCATTAAAATTTGTTTTGTGCATATTCCTCCTGAGGACAAAGGAGACCCAAGGTAATTTCCCTTTGCTCTCCACGGAGGCAGAAAAGCTACAATGCAACAGCAGACACACGGTCAGCCTTGTGCAATGTCTCAACCCCTTTGCAAGGCAGTGCTAAGCGTTAAGACGACTTAACCCTCCTGCTCCTCGTATCTCAGAGGTATCTCAAAGAGAGAAACAACTCAGCACCTCCTCAGGGAAGCACTGCTGGGACTGGAGCCCTGTCTGCGTGGTGACGTGCAGGCTCTCACCTCAGCAGAGAGTACATGTCCAGCAAGTTGTTCTGGATGGGCGTCCCAGTGACAGCCCACCTGGCACTGGCTCTCAGCTTGCACACAGCCACAGAGGTTTGAACACGTGGGTTTTTAATATTGTGAGCTTCATCCAATATGATTCGAGCCCAAGCTACCCTGAGCAGAGGGGAACAGGGAGGTGATCCACTCTGAAAGAAAAAGCAGACGATAATCTGAAGCAAAACCTAGATCCTCCAAGGAGCCACGAGCAAACACGTTTTTTCAGCAAAAAGTCTTCTGCCAACGTTACTCAGCAGCAGTTTTTGATCTTATTGCCATGTAAGAAATGGTCTCCAAAAATCATCTCCTTAAAGCTTCCACATTTAAAGTTTATAAGCCAAAAACTAACTCATTTGCCTGATCTCAGTAACAATTTCTAGTTTTTAACATTTTATCATCTAATGTTCTTGCTTCAAGAGGTGTTTCCTATCAGTGAAGTTTCGCTATGCTGAGATGAAGGACCACTTATAATTATTCTGATCTCTCACAATTTCACAGATGCCACCCAGAAGTTTCAGGAAATTCCAAGTCCAGTTTTCTTCAAGAGCTACATCTAAAGCTGTGCACAGAGCAAGGGGCTTCCTCTACACTGTGTGGTCCTTTCAGTCAGCCCTCAGCATCCACCTCATTATTCCCACAGCCCAGCCAGCACATTGCTGTTTCTTCAAGGCAGCACGGAAGCTGCTTCAGTCTCATTTCAGACTGACCCAGAGCCTGAGCACAACAGGTTTCTGGTAGCTTGGAGTGACATCAGTGCTTCAAGCCGCAAAGAACATCAAACAGGAGATTCTACTGCTCCTTTGCCTCAAAGTGAGAAGGGGATTCACCACTGCATTCCTAAAATTCCTAGAATTAAGACATTCCAACTGTATTCAATGTAGTATATTCTATAATTCTACACAGCAGATATATTGTGAAGCTGTCTGCTCTTGCTTCTTCACAGCACTTTCTCTCATCACTTTGCTTTTATAAAAATAATCAACAGGGGCTTATTAAATAAAAATAAAAAGCTGCTCACTGTAGCACACATAAGGTGCTACTTGAAACAACAACAGCTTGCAACCCCTCAGAACAAAACCTTCAGGCAATTCCCTCGTGACATTATGGCTTCTCACCTCCACATCGTGGTCCTGAGCAGGGACTTCCCCCTCCTCTCTGCTCGTGGGAACCTCCTTGGAGACAAGACTGTAGGTTGTGACAACAACATCATACCCAGCAAGCCTGAATGAAGGGAAAGTAGTCATCAGGAGCAAGAACAAAGGAGGAATTCATCGTGCAAGAGACTAAATGCATGCTGAAGAATGTATTTAAGAACATGGCACTACAGGAGCTGAAATGCTGAGTTGTGCAGAAAATGGAGCCTCACTGCAGTCCAACAGGAAAATGATCCCCATTTTATGGACATGGGAAGTAGGCACATCAAGCTCGAGGTGACAGTAAAAGACAAAAGGTGACATTAAAAACCACTGCCCAAAGTGCACACCACATGGTGTGAGCTCACCTGGAGCCTGGCACCAGGAGTGGTGCTCAGCATGGCCTGAGGAGGTCTAGAAAACACAGATCTATGCATCACAGAGCTGACAAAAAATACAACTGCAGAGCACAGGCATGGGAGAAACTGCCACTGACAATCTCTGCAAGCTAGAGACATTTTAGAGAACACACCTTTTATTTTAGAGAAAACACCTTAGGCTTTGCTGTCAGAAGCAGCCACAGCCTCCAGCAGAACCACTGGGCATGGGCACAGGCCATAAATGTTTGACTTTCTGGACCTTCCACATTTCAATACTTCACCTTCTCCCATCATTTACATCCACTGAATGTCACCTGTCTTGCTACACAGTGTTTTGCTTTCCTTGGGCATGTTTATGGTTTAGCACTTACGCCTCTGCGTGCTTATCTCGGTTTGGCCCGTGGTACAAACAGACCCTCAATCTGCCAAAGGCCACACGTCTCTCAATCTCTTTCTTCCAGTGATGGATCAAGGATGCAGGACAAATGACTAAAGTGCCACAGGAAGGGATAACAGTGAAGTCTGAAAGAAAATATTGCAGGTTTCAATGTCTTCACATGAGACAGAATTTTTGGAAGTTCACAACTGAGAAGAGTGTCCAGCCAGTCCCATAAGGATACAGACAGGAAAGACTGTGGACACAGAAGCAGTACTCTTTAAAAAAGCTAAATACTATTTAAAAAAGCACTAACATCCCAGTGTCTGTGGACAAGATAGAAGTAATCTTTGGGAGAAGAGTTGGAAAGAAAAATGATCGGTTACAGAGAGGTGAGCAGTAACTATTTGAAGTCCCTATGAAAACTGTGCATATGTTTAAAAAAACCATGAATGATTTTGCAAACCCAGCATATGCTGGCTTTAACTATTTCAGGAAAACAGTAAAAAAAAGAATAAAATCCCCAAACAATATAAAGCAATGAGTTGGAAAATCCTACACATCCAATGGGAGACAAAAATTACCCTGATTAAGAGAAAGGCCACGCAAGGAAACAAAGTACAATTTAACCAATTTAGCAAATGCAGGTTTCCCGCAGAAGGAAAGTGAGCACAGACACAGTGTGCTGTTCTGTGGATCCTTGTAACGCTTCAGGCATTTCAGGTGGCACTCCACCATCACGTATGTGCTGTAGGATGGAAGCAATTCCATATTCCATACCATTTTTGGACAGCCATATGTCTAACGTCTCCTTTCTCTTCTCTGTCTTCAGCTGCTTCTGGGCCAGAATGAGAGCAATCATGGTCAGGGTCTTCCCCAGGCCCATGTCATCCGCTGCAGAGAGAGGCACACACCAATCACCACCTGCACCAACGAGCCCCTTGGATCTACATGAGGGAAACACTGCAGCACAGAGTGCCCTGGGCAGCCCAGGAAACCAAAAAGGCACAGAGGAACATTTCAGGGGGGTATTTAGCAATGGGGTAATACCTGCACTTGGTAGTAGGGCACAGAAAACAAGCCCTTTTGACGTGCCTACAGAACAACCAGCCTCCAAGTAAGTTACATGCAAAACTCTGCTGCCACGGATGTGCCCCAGCAAACCCACTGTGCTGTTGTGTTGTGTTGCTCACCCAGAATTCCTCCACACGGCCTCTGCTGCTCTCTCCAGAGGAGCCAGGCGAGCGCCCGTTTCTGGTGCTGCAGCAGGGGGACCTGAGGGGGTCAGCGAGACACAGGATTTGAAGGAAACATCTGGCAAAATTTAGACAATTCTGCTTCCCCTACCAGTTATCCTGTTTGGCTGTTGTGCTACAACCCTGCTAAAAGGAGTTTACTTACCTGTTCTTCTTTCACACAAGCTGGGATAGCCAAGGTAAGCGACTTCTGAAGACAGGAGGTCAGCAGTGACATAGGTGAGTCTTCCTAATGTTTCCTGCATTAACCAGGCCAGTGCCTCAGAGTGCTCTGAGAGCAGATAATGATGGCTTGCTCAGCTGGAAAATCCACCCCAGACTACCTCGCTTACATCAGCTACCACTGCCAAGGGAAGGGACTGAGAACACTTTCCCTCGCCTCACCAAATCTAACACCCCTGCAGACTCCTGAAACAGGCAGCTGGATTACAAACCACCATCACAGGACATTCACTGGCACTCCCCACCACTGAAAAGGTCCCAGGACAACGTGACCAGTGACACACCATCTGTAGAGCCATGGGCCTTTGCTCCCTTAACCTCGAACGGATCAGAACTGACCACATGGCATGAACTCAAGCACCTGCACCACTTCTTTGAAACATTATTTCTTACAGCTCACCAGGGAGAATGCACAAATGAGGCTCTCAGCCTGTTCCTCACATCTCTGTTCTGCCAGTCAGGTACAAACAAGATGGATGGAATTAATTAGAGTATCTCCTTCCAGCAGGATGCAAAGTATGCCCAGGTGGGAAGGAAGGAATGCTCTCAGGTACCACTCAGAGGTTACGAATCATTCAGCAGTGAGGGGTGGCTCATCCTTGCCAACCCACCTTCAGTCCAGGAGGATCTTCAGCTGCTGTCTCCTCTGTTGGACAGGATTCTAGAGATCTGTGGAGGTGATTAATAGCCTCAAACGTGGCATTGTGTACAGCCCTGAGTCGGTCTTCTGTCATTCTTCCCCCGTAGAGATTCTGCACACCAACACTCACTGCAAACATACAGTGCCAGAGATGTGCTTACACAGCTAACTTCCCCACCTGAGAGACTGACTTCAGTGGGAACAGATGCAGTAACAAAACAGGCTTAGCACTCTCATATGAATCCACAAGTCGCAAGATTATTTCAGAAACAGCACTCGGTGTTCTTTGTAAGGGCAAAATCTTTCTGTACTTACTTCCAAAACTTTGGCCACTGGAACCCAAAGCAGCAGCAGCAGCTGAGGGGTGGCTGTGTGAGCCTGCAGAGGCCTTTGCTGTAGGATCCTGGAGCAGCAGTGGTGTTATCAACCTCGTTCCATCTGGCCGGCCAGCTGGGTTAGGCAAAGATTCCTCATGGCAGCCGCTGCTCGTGCTGTCCTGCCCTTCAGGAGAAAGGAATCACAGGCTGGAAAGGCTGCACAGTGAACCTCAGAGCCCAGAGAAGAGCCTTGCAAGTCTGCTTGCGAAACACTACTGAGTGGTGACCCCAGCTGACCGCATCAGCCGAGGCACCTCAGCTCTGAGCAGGGAGCCCCTGGCCTGCTGCTGTGCCAGGCACCGGTGCAGCTCCAGCCCCAAGAGATCTCCACAGCAGCACAGCGAACGCTGCAGCTCAGACAAGGTCTGCTGGCACCTTGTTCACAGTGGCTTTTTCATTTTGAAGTCTCTCCTCTCAACATTTTGAACACAAAAACTGTGGAAACATCCAGAACAAATGGGCCAAGAGCTCATGAGCTTTTTCTCTCTCAAGAATGGAACGCTGGAAGGTGCTCACGTTGAATCTGGGAACTGGAATATCCAGTGACAACAACGTGCATGAACAGCACGGCTCCACAATGGAAGACAGGGAGGTAACACTTCATTATCCCACCTTCTCACACAGATACCTGTCTCAATCTTGGAGCCAAAGCTGGAAACCTAACAACTCCCCAGGGAAGCCACCACATTACAGAGGAAACATCTGAGTTGTTCCATTCATCTGCTCCCAGACACATATTTTGCACTTAACACTTTTCATCTTCAGTAAATCTCAACAGACAAAGGTTTTGTAGACTACAGGCCATATACAAGTTTATGTTGTATTTCCTCCATATTAACAACTATAAAAAAAGAAAAAAAAAAGAAAAAAACCAAACAAAAACCCCCTACCTTTCTCACTAGTACCTGCTGCTGAAATGTTAAGAGCACTGAGTGCAGCTTCCAAATCCTGCACTTGCTTTAATAACCGCTCCCCTTTGTCTGGCAGCAGCTGAATGTTCACTGTAGCCAACATACTCTGCAAAAAAGAAAGAATCCAAAACGTGAGTGTGGTTTCCAAGCTCTCTGCCAACACAGAACAATCAGATCAGAAGTCTAAAAAGAACTAATCTTATACCATTTGAATTTGTGGTTTGATTCTGTGTTTAGTTTGATTCTGTCCTGTAATGTCCACAAGCTTTCAGTGCAATTCAACAGTCTTTTAGCAGAAAATAAACTAACCATCAGCATTCTTTAGAAAATACAGAAGGACACAGGGACTCCTCCTTTTTAGGAAAGGGGCAGTCAGGCGAGTCAGACAATCTCAACATCTCTCAAAACACAACATTTAAGCTACTTGCACCTTTCTTTCTACACTTGCACAAACAACAGCTCTGACTTTATTTCAAGGTTCAGTTCTGAACTCTGGACAAACGGGGGCTCACAATAAAAACTGTAAAACATAACGATTGGCAATTACTGGGGGGGGAAAACAAAAAAAAGGCAAACAGGCAGGCAGTTTATTTCACCCCAGTGTGAGCTTTCATAGCTAGATCACTCCTCCTGCACAAGGCCAAGAAAGGCTACCAGAAACAGCCGTGTTATTTACTACGGCCCAACTGGTGTGCACCCTTCCCATTTAATGCAAATTACTTTCAGCATTAAAGGCAAGACACAGCATCAGCTGGGACAAAACTGAGCATCCCCAAAGGCTCTGTGACCTATTCCCTTAAAGGCAGTCGGTTTGTGGCTGCTTAGTACAACCAGTCTGCACCTAGGCTGAATTCCCTCCCATGCCACATCTTCCTAAACGCCATTTTCAGTTTCTGCTGTCAGGAGATTCCATATTTTGATGCCTGTCACGAGTACGGGAAGTCACCATGAGACCAGAACAATAAACACCCAAATAACAGGTGCAGTAAATTACCTTTTTCTGTTTCAGCTGGAGCACAAGATGGTTATGAAGCACTTTAGGGTCCTGGTCTCCTTTCGTGTGCTGTGATGCTGCTGCTGCTCCTGGCACAGATGTCCCCTGCACACTCTTGGCTGATTTTTCTGAAGGAATCTCAACTGGTTTCTCAGGTTTACTTTTACCTGACGAGGAGCAAGCAAATTGTGCTTCATCAGTGCCACTGCCAGAGTCTTCACCGGGACGCTGTGGCAGCCCTGCCCCTCCTGCTGGGGAAGGGGCATCTTCCTTAGACACCAGTTTCATTTCCCCATCCTTCAGACCACTGCAATCTTTCTCTCTCGTTTCTTCATCCCTACAACTTTTTATGCTTTTTTCTCCAAGCTGTTCCTCCCCTGGAGGCTTGGTACTTGTACTTTGCTTTCCAAGACTGAGTGGTGAGAGTTTTGATCTTGCTCCTGGCTCCTTGTCCACACCATCAGAAGGCTTCTTGGATTCCCCGCCACTGCCACCACATTTCTCTTCCTCTGAAAATGTCTTTTTCCCTTTCCTGGTCTCAGAAAGGCAAAGTTTAGATTCAGACACTGTGGTCTCCTGAAGTTCTGGGTCACTTTTACTTCCTGTGGATGGCTTCTTCTTATTTTCAAGCTCTTCTAGAGGTGCTGTCTCTATGGAGGAATCGGAGGTGGATTTCTTTGCTTCATGTGACACCAGCACACTCTCATTCTTTGGTTTAGCATCTTTTGGTTTATTTTCCTCTCCTTTTTTTTGCTTCACTTGTTTCCAGGAGGATGGTGCACAATTCTTATCCAGCACTTGGAATGGATTCCTTTGGTTAGTGGGATTGAGGAGAGGCACTGCTCTGGGCTGGGCTTCCAAGGGCTTTGACACTTTGGTGGCTTTTGGATCCTGCAAGAGGTGCACGGGGGTAAATGCTAATGTACTAATT
>VWZN01013558.1:31938-54068 GCA_013396955.1 Regulus satrapa
TGGAAGTTGAAACGAAAGTACAAACAATAGTCACAGACTCTCAGGAACCGGAAATGAGTTGCTGGTTTTTTGTTTGGTTTTTTTTTTTTTCTCTGTATTTAAGATGGGAAATAAAGTTTTACAAAACGTGTGCATTTCTCAATTACTGCTTTTGTTAATGAAAAACTCAAGTGAGAGAATGACTCCAGTAATAAGAGTTATGGAAGGGTTATAACGTGTGTACAAAAATATGAACAACATTTACAGTAAACAACAGATTAGTGACATTAACACTGGCAGCCGAATTCAGCCGTGGTGTAAACTCTTGCAATCCCCCTGGCCTGCTTGAAGGCTGCATTTGCCTCAGTACCTGGGTGAAAAACGTGCTTTTTACACAATACTATCGATTTTGTGCTTTCACACATGCCTTGGATTTTTTTTTCCCCTAAACACAGAGCATTTTGGGCCAGCACCTACTCCTCCACAATGCCTACATACTCGTGTGTGCCCTCATGACATTCAGCAACGACTCTGCTCCCCTTGTTTCAAGCAGGAGTATGGAATAAAAGGGATGCAGGCAAAATACTTCCCCAGGCAAGTGTACAGCTTCAGGAGTGTCGAGTACTACGAGTGACTGTGACTGTAATGCTAACGGCAGCAGTGATGACCTCCATGCAGGGTGTTTCCCAGCAAATACTGGGATTTTTGGTTCTTTTTTTTCCCCTAAGGAGTGCCCCCACAGGTGCAATTTCTCTAACACATTAGAAGTAAAAAATGCAGGAGTTCGGACCTCGCTATTATTCATTGATTTATTCCTGCATTATGCTAAGAGCCATCTTACTGGAGCTTAAGTGTTCTTGCTCTAACAGCCTGTTCTTAAATCAGCAAACCATGTACTGAATTTTAAGCATGCAGTTATATTTTACAGGGGAACGCAATGGGACTCGGGCTAGTTCAGAAAGTCAAGTTGCTTTGTCCAGAGATGGACATAAGCTCGTGCTGAAATACATCTCTGAGTCAGGAACACAGATAAATAGGATGCCTAAATACAGTACTGGGCCGAGGCTCTGCCTCACAATACTTTGCTTCTGTGCCTCTGAATAAAGTCTCCCAAAGAGAAAACTTGAAGAGAGGACACCCATTTTTACCCAGATGGAAACATCCTGCTCCTGATTTCCAAAGAGTCTACAGCAAAACCTCATACAAAGCACTTCTGGGGAAAGGTAGAAAGGCACAGGGGGGCAGACACAGAGTAAACAAATGCAAATCCTTGGTCCTTAAGTCCATTTGCTACTGACACCCACCCCCAAGGAATTGCCCTGCTCACTTATGTCTCCCTCTCTTTGAAATACATGGCAAGGCAGGGCTTTAAACCCCCCAAAGTAAGGAAGGGGGTAACCCAGGAAGGCACAGAAAGGTTCCCTAAGCTGGATATACTCAGTGATCCACCTCATCTCTCTTTTCCTTACAAAACTTCCCACCTTTGCAGCTTGTTTCACTGCCAGCAGCTTGGCTGTGCTGAGTTCCCCTTCTTTGGCAAGCAGGGCTAATCAGCCCTCTCACAAAGGCCTCACAAGGTACTGGCTGTACAGTGCTTAAGAACATGCAAAGTGCAATATAAGTGCCTAATGTTCTTATTTTTGAGATTAATGAATTAATACTCAAGAAATAGAAGCACTGAGGTAACTACAGCTTAAATACTACATTCCCTCATGAATTTAAAAAAAAAAAAACAGCTCTCTTCTCTCCAGAAGATGAATCCTGAATATGAAGTGGTAATATCTTATTTATATTCTGTCAAGCTTAGCACAGCCGCAGCAAAGCCAGGGACCTGAGCTGAGGTTCTCAGAAAAACTAAGAATTCTGCACTAATGATTTCCTCAAATCCCATCTCTGTGCTGTTCCCAGCACAGGTTTATTCCCATTCATTACATCCAGAGGACATGGTGTCCCCTGCTGCTGAAGCAAAGCCCAATCCAATGTCAGATCTGGCATTCTGATGGCTGAACAGACTGAAATATCCCCCAGCAAAGTTAATAAGGACCATAATCTGCGTGAAAAGTTCAGGTTTTGCCCTTAGTGAAGTCCACGCTCCTCGGCTGGGAGCCTGAGCTAGCAAGGCTTAATGTACTACCCAGTGCACAGGCTCTCCTGTCAGAGCACTCCAGCTATCAAGTATCAACTGATTATCCTGGTGGTCAGAAGAGGATGGATGTAACAAAGGATTAAACCCTGCACACACCTTTTCTGGTTTGTTCCTGTATCAGCTTTGGCCAATAACAGACCCAAGATTCAACTGACTAATGATCTGCTCAGTGAAACCAAGCCCTGCATTCCTAGAGCGCTGTGTGATAATGACGTGGCAGAAGAGCCAGCAGCACCCTAACCAGTAAACAAACACTGCTGTAAAATGCTGATGGTAAGCACCAGAACCCAGCTGGTGTTGGCAAAAACACCTGACAAGGTGTCCTGGTTCTGGTGAAGCACTACCAGCTGCAGGAAGACCCTGCTGAGTGGTTTCATTCTGTTCTCCTACTCCAGTGCTTGTGTCAAATGTTCCCTTCATCGATGCTCTGCAACTTCAGTCTTTGGCTGGCATGGGGCCTGGCAGCACGCCGGGCGCTCCCACCGCTTCCTGCCAGAGTCCACGAGGGGAACAGGGCTCCTGGTAAAGCCTCTTCCCCAAAGAGGCTGAGCTTCACATCAGCTTCTATAGCTCGGGCCAGACTGGCTGCGTAACTGTCCAGAGATTTATGGACTTCAGCTTTTACATGAAGAACGGAATTCTTTGCAGCTTCTGAAAAAGAAAGCAGGCAACAGTTGGTAAGCAGGACTGTGGAAATGCTTGAAAATTATTACAGATCCTGTTGTGGAGGCATGATCATGCCCTCTGCAAAATAACCACACTTTTACCAACACTACTCAGGCTTCCTACACCATTCTATGAGCACGAAGCTGCAGAGTGACCTGGGGTAATCTGTGTTGGTGCAGCTGTTTTGGTAGCATCTGTACACCTCTCTATGCACCAACATGCTGAAGAAAACAAGAGTTCCTCCTAAATGTAACTCTTCAGTGAGGCTGCAGGAATAATTTAAAGCCTCAGGGATGCTGAAAACCTTGAGACTCACCAGGGAGAATTGATAAACCTATGGGGATTTGTGCACTGAGACTTCCCTCATTCACTTTCACAGGAAATTAGATGTCTGCTCCTACAAAATCACTCAGAAAGACAGTGGGAACTGTATGCTAATGTGTTTGTACAAGGAAATATTCATCTCATGCTGGGAAGAGGACAAAAGGGAATTTTGCCAAGGTGTTTAAAAACTCCATAGAAAAAGTTTTCAAGTTTTATTATTACTTGATTCTTAAAGGCATTCTTTTCATTTTTATCCTGTCCACAATCATGTATTGTTTAGAAAATTCAGTCATTATCGAGTCTTGTATTGAAATTATTGTAACTGTCAGCATAAATTAATGTTCTGACATTTTACAGAGGATCACAGCAACGTTCTGCTAGCCCAGAGTCAGCAAGCAAGTTGACTGAAAAAATTGCATGTTGTTCATCTGTTTTCACCCATACCTACTGAGAAACACATCCAGTAAAGTAAAATTTAAGTTCAAAAAAAAGTAAATTAAACAAAATAAAATTATATTCAGACCATTGAAGTCTGTAAATTGAAGAATTTCAAGTCTGTACCTGACAAAGTTGAGAAGAGACAGCAAATGAGAAACACAGGGTAATGCAATCAAAGCATGAGGGCAGGAAAATATATTCCCTAAAAAACACAAAACAGACTCTAACAGCCACCAGGATGAGTGGAATTGCAGAGAGGATACTGCTGTGCAATTTAATTTATATATATGCAAGGCATCCCAGCTTCTAACCCTTGTCCTTGCCTGCTGCTACTTGAGATCTGGAACAAGGATCTGATTTTGCTTTCTGTGATATCTGCAGGAATGATCAGGTCTGTCAGGGCAAGCAGACACTTTTCAAGATATGAAAAGTCAGATACTTTCAAAAGTCAGATATTTTTCAAGACAATTCTCGAGGTCCTAGGAGGCTTCCTGAGCATTCAATATCGTTGACTCTGAGCATTTCCATACTTGCCCCTGCACTCACCTTTAATTTGTTCCACTTCATCTTCAAACGTCACTGAACTCCTCCTTCGAGGGGGACAGACACATTGTGAGGCATGAGGGCCATCTGAGCTATAATCTTCAAGAAGCATTGTATCAGTTCCTGAAACGAGCAAGAGCCCTCAAGTAAAACAGTAACACTGGGATACAATAGGGTAGCAAGAAGTTTTCAGCCTGTTTTCAGCAGTTCCTTCAAAAGATGTCCCAGCCCAGCTTTTGTGAGTGCATTTCATCTCAAATCAAACACTGCACAGGAAAAGAATGAGGTCAGTTTTCACTGCAAGGCCCCAGGATCATGTACTAGGTGCTGTAAGCAACACTGAAGAGAGCCTAAAGCTTCCTTCTGCTCTTTAGTAACTCACAGTAAAAGCAGCCAAAGTGAAACAGTATTTCACAGTGGCTGGCTGTATATCCATTCCCAGGCTATGGGCTGGCTCCCTCCTTAACAGCAGTGACACTTCTAACAGCCACAGCCACCAGAAATAAATTTTTAAAAATACTTTTTACTTTAATAAAGTCAATTTGTTTAAACTGCTCTCACATGATGGAAATATCACATCATCTTAACTGAGGCAGGTTTACCAGGAGGCTGCTCTCCTTCATGGCATCCAACTGCAAAATATCCACAACCAGCACAAAACAACTACCCAAAATAAATCCCAGCTCCACAGACTTCCTTTACAGAGGTAGGAAGCAAATCCCTCACACCAAGCAACTTTTAAAATACCACCTTCTGTTGTCTCTAGAGCAGAAAAACTTTCTAAAATAATTACTGCAGTTAAGGACAGGTAGCTAACTGCCAGAAAAATCTAGCAACAGATCTGGAGAGAAAATTACCATCAGAACTCTTTTTCACTTTTCTAAATCATCTTCAATTGAGAGATTTAAAGTAGTAATGAAATCATAAGCTAAAACCATCCTAAGTGCTTATGTTGACACTGCAGGATGAACAAGACAAGGTCTCTCACAAAATAGGAAACAGAGAAGCACATTCTTCAGAGCACTTTGTTGCTCAGTGCCTTGTGGATACAGAGAAAGCCTCCCAAGAGCAACAGAAACGGAAGGAGAAGAGCACAAAAGCAGTGATTCCTGTTCCTAGGACACATCACCAAGGCAGGGTCACCATTCCCTTGGCAGCATTTTGCAAGTAAATCAATCGAGAGCAAAGGAAGAAAAAAAAGCAACTGCAGCAGTTTTGTTGGAACAGCTGGAACAGATGTTTCGTGTCATTAGTCCACCACGAGACATCTGTGGGTGTAAATAAATACAGACTGTCCACGAGACTGCTGCCAAGTGCAAACTTCTACCTGAGTAGGGAGCAGGAGGCCTGCAGTTACCTGAATCCTGTGAGCAGCTGAAACCTGTGTCTCCTGTGCTGCTGCTGTTTCCCAGCGGCCTCCCGCCTGCCATGAGGGCAGTAAGGTGAGGAGAGAGTCCCAAATCTGCAAGAAAGTTTTGTTCTCGTTACACAGTGAATGGTTAAGGTGCTTGCAATGGGAAGGACCTCTTCCAGTAATACTCACTCTACTGCCTTATTTATTATTCTGTGTATCAAGTGTACCTTGCTGAAGCAGAGAGCACAGCTTCTGGACTTCCCATCTTAGAAATCCAGTGATCAGCTGTCAGGTTTGGAAAGGCGAGTCTCCTTTCTCTCTGCACCATCTCCCTCCCCTCTCATTGTGACTGTGTGTGTTCCATCAGCCAGACAGGCTGAGCACCAAGCTCTCACATGCATGGCAAGGTTGGCCTAGACACAGAATAACCTGGTAGCCACCAGCAGCTGGGACAGGCCATCAGTGTGGGAAGAAGTTTGTGAGCAAGGCTGGGCCACAGAGATGCCCAGAGATCGCGGGATTTTTACAAAGGTGCTGCTTTGGATCCCACCTTGAGATTTCGGTGTGAGTTTGTTTGGGGGTCTTTTTCCCCTCCCTTTCAGCCTCCAGCTAAGACATCTGTTAAGAAGCTGACAGCTTAGGGACACACCAAATAGTTCTGTGGTTTTGCACGGTTTTACTTTTTTTATGATCTTTTCTTCCCAACCATTAGGCCTAAAAGCTGAAGTTGGAGAAATAGTTACACCAGTGGAATCTTAGTGTAGTGGATTTTTAGAGAGTTTTAGCATAAGGCCATTAATCAAAGAAAAAGTGCAGTAAAAAGTCCTGCTGGTAGAGCTCAAATCTGGGCAACGCAAAATGGAAGGCACATAAAAGGAAATGCTTGAGAAAGAAGAAAATAAATTATTTTTATTAACCTCATCACTGTGTCTTCTCTGCCTGGGAAAGTTTTACTACAGTAGGAGAAAGAAGCTAACTATTAAAAAAAAAAGAAAAGAGGAAAATTCTCCTTTCAAATGTCCATAAAAGACTGCTGAAAATTCCAGAGAGGTCCATCTCTCTTCGCAGAGCCCTGAAACGTGCCCAACACAGGCAGACGGGAAGCCTCGCCGCTGGCAGCGTTAACAAAGTGTCTTTTGCAGGCCCGTCTTACCTGTGATCCTGTTGGAAATGCTGAAGAGCCTCGCCGTCCTGTGCCTCTGGACGAAGGACCTGCGGTAATAGCGATCCCCAAAGCACATTCCCAGGAGCTCCTTGCGCACGGTCTTGTTCCACAGCCCGTAAATCAGCGGATGGCAGATGGCACTGGAGAAGGACAGCCACGTAGCCAAGGTCTCCAAAGCAGGGGAAATGCTGTTTTTACCCCAAAGCGCCTCTGACGTTATCACCACCATGTAAGGCCCCCAGGTAACGACGAAAGCCCCGATGACAACCAAGATGGTGATGAAAGCCTTGCACTGGTTGGCTGAGTAAACGACCCCTTGGAAAGCGTTCCTCCGGCTGCCAGAGGAGGACGTGGAGGTGCTGGAGTTCTTCCTGCCGTTCCTCTGCGAGTCCTCCTCCACGATGACCACGCTCCCGCAGTGGATTTTGCGGGCCTTCACCCTGGCCACGCGGAATATGAAGCCGTAGCAGATGGTCATGACGGCCAGCGGCAGCAGCGCGCACCAGATCTGCCAGAAGGCCGTGTAGGCGGCCTCCTTGTGCCACGCTGCCACGCACATCCACTTGAACTGGTCAAACTCCAGAGAGGACCAGCCGAAAAGGGGAGGGAGGCAGCCGATGAGGGAGTGCAGCCACACGTACACGAGGGCCACCACTGCTCTGTTGCCCGTTATCTTCATGGGATAAACCATGGGGTACAGCACGGCGTAGTACCTGCGGGGCGAGAGAAGGAGGAGTCCGAAAGGAGCGTGCAGTGAAGAAAATGAAATGCTTTAATGATGCTAATAGCTGGTTCTTTGTCCTCAAACAGGCTCAGAAACGCCCTTTCTAGAAACAGTTACACGTAAAAGTAGGCATCGGTAGTCAAGACTGTCAAACTTGGCTGAAACGTGCAACCATTAAATCTGTTCTTATGTATCAGTGTATGATTAGGGTATAATCTGGAATTTTAAGTCACTATTTCACATTTATCAAATAGTATGGTGTTATGCCACTTAAAAAATCTCTAGATGAATGTCTGCATTTTCCATTACTGATGACATCACTTTCTCTTGCTCCACACAAAAATTTCATGAGGGGCTGAAGTAAAAACGACCCTCCAAGCAGTACACCACATTACCCTCCGCAGTGCTTCTCAACTCTGTGAGCAGGCAGCGAGTCCCTGTAGGAGAGGAGCAGCCAATTTGTTACGATTCATTACCAAAGAGCTTACCTGTCTATAGCTATGAGTCCCAGAGTGAGCATGCTGGCTGAGCTGATCAGCATGTAGAGCAGGGCTGAGAAATTGCACCAAACCACACCGAAGATCCATTCTCGCCTGATGGAGCTGGTGACAACAAAAGGCAGCACCAGCACGGAGAGCAGGAAGTTGGAAAGGGTCAGGCTGAACACAAACTTGTTGCTCAGGGTGAGAAGGTAGGACTTGCGATACAGAGTGACAACAATCACCAGGTTGCCCAAACAGATGAAGATGGCAATGACAATTATAGCGATGGACTCGGTGACTCTGACTGCTCCATCTTCCTCCGTGGTCAGGTTCCTCAGGCCCTTCCCATTGCTAAGAGAGGAATTGCTGCTCATGGTCAGAGCAGGCAGACCTGGAGCAGCCAAGACATGCTGAGCAACTAGAAGCAGAACGATGCTCAGAAACATTCAGGTAATAGTTCTTCAAACGCTTTCCAAGGACTGCAGGTTCTTTTGCCTTTGTTAAAATTCACCTGTAGTATACAGGAATTTTAGATGGGCAAGCGAAGGGGCAGTAAATTGCCCGTGGGCACACCAAAGAGGACAACACCAAGCCTAGAACAGGGAAGACAAGAAGAGGCAAAGGGGGAGAAAAAGGAAAGAAAATAGACTCATTTTACTTTAAAATTTTCTACAGATCTTACTTGTGTCTAGGTCCTACTTACCAACCCCTCCATCTAGGCTGTGAAGAAACAAGGACATCACTATCAGTCTTTGTTCCTCTTACTTTAAATAAAGTTTTTTTTTTAAAAAAATCTGCTTATCCCGATAGTTACCTTGTATTCTGCCTATACCGTATTTACAGGTGGTCTATGGATGCCTGGCTAGTCATACCCTGCTGACTCTTCCTTAACAGTTGCTAAATAACATTCAGACTCAGGGACCACTGCATGTACTCTCCCAACACCATTTCTCCATGTTCATAATAACCTTAGCTACAGCGCTGATTATATTTTACTGCCAACATCAAAGGACTGTAGGAATTGGCTTTCTGTACATGAGGTTTGAAAGACACTTCCTTGCATTAAGATGAGGTCCACGCTACAGAAATGCTTGAGAACCTTTAAACCTTGACTTCTCAATGTTAGCATCCACCCCATGATTCACAGCCTCATCTGGTGAAACCTGGCTATTTCTTCTGATTCCTTAGCAAATCCTCTTTTCCCTGCTGCCTCCAAATGGCATTCACTACCTACTTCGTTCAGTCCTTCACCCATCTGCAGGACAGCATAACAAACAAAAAAAACAATGCAGACCAAAAAAAGTACAAGAGTTCACCAACGAATATAAAGTTGATTTTAGCATTTCTGGGAAGTAAGTGACTCAGGAAAGTTATCTCAGCTAATTCTGCAACTGTGCCAGACATGGGTCCCAGACAGGCGAGAGTACTCACAGAAATGCTTCCATCTGCGTGGCTGCTGTGGCATTAGGCAGCACCGTCAGTCTGGAAAGATGCCTTCTTTCCATTTTTATCTGTACTTTCCTACGAACATAATTAAAAACATTACTGAGCTACGCTTTGTAAAAACATAACTTAGCTCTTTCCTAGCCTCTGACTGAGGATGTGTCCAAAAACACTTCCCCTCGAGTTTCTTTCTCTCTCCGCGTGCCTTTCCGACACTTTTTGGCCGGAGCGAGCAGTGGAAAGGCGGCTTCTCCCGCGGCCGCTCCCCTGCCATAGCGATGCCCGGGGCACCTGGCGCTGGCCGTCCCCTCACGGCCCGGCGGGGGAAAGCGGCCTCTGGCAGAGCTGGCCCTCCCGGGGCAGGGCCACCCGGGGCGGGGACAGCATCCCATCGCATCCCATCGTATCCCATGGCATCCCATCGGAACCCATCGCATCTCATCGTATCCCATCGTATCCCATCGCATCCCATCCCGGCCACGGGCAGCGCGCCCAGGCGTCCCACACACACACAAAGCGGGTGGGTCCGACTTGGAAATACGGTGGGGAAGGGGGGTTTCGCCATTTTGCCCCGGCGCTCCCTCCGGCAGCGAACAAAGGGCTGGAACGGGCTCCTCCGNGCCCGCCATCTTCTCCGCCCCGGGCCGGCCCGCGCACTTCCCGGGAGCGCAGTTAAAAGGCGGGGGAAAAGTATTTGACATGCATGAGGTAAAGCGATTCGCCCCGGCTCGTAGTGCCAGGCAGTCGTAGAGCCCGAGTGCTAGATTTCCTAGACCCCAAGACACTATTAAAAGTAACACGAAGAGGATCTGGGGAAGAGATTTTCTTGCACACGCATCTGAAGCAAGACGTCGGATATAGGTGTCAGTATAAAGGGTAAACAATAATTAAATGCCGCGTTTGTGCACCCCTAGTTCCTGTCTTTCCCTGGCAAGGCCTCGGAGCAGAGAGGGTGACTGCTCTGATGTGAACTGTGCTGTTTTGATTGCTCTTTGGAGTTTTTAATGCTGGGGACATCAGTTTTGTGTGGCTGCCGCCTCTGTTTACTCCAATGCTCCAGGAGCTGGACTGTCTCTCTTGCTCCTATGCCAGGGGAAGTTCATAGGGAGTTAGTCTGCCCTTTCGATGACTCAGAAAATCAAGACAAGCACCCACCCATCAGTGCTGGAATACTAAGGTGATGTATCATTTTCAATCACTTCTACGGATACTTTACTACAAGACTTTTTAAAGATTACCACAACATTGCATTTGGACATTTTAAAAAGGCCATCTTTTAATAGCATTCAAAAACATCTCGAATCGGCACAAGCGATTCTACAATGAGCAAAAACTGATGCACAGAAGTTCTGCCTGAAGCTGCAGAATAACTTATTTCCTGTGCAAGTGACTGTGTCCTGGTTGCCCAGAGAAGTTGTGGAGTCTCCCTCACAGGAGATACTCCAGACCTGTCCAGAGGTGTGCTGTGTGCTCTGGGATGAGCCTGCTTGAACAGGGAAGTTGGACCAGGTGATGAATTGTGCTCTTCTAACCTTGTCCAGATGTGATTCTATGTGCTTACACGTGTGTGTATTATCTGACACTGCACAGGGCACCTGCGTGAGGGAGCCAGGTAATGCTTGCTGCAACTGTGAGTGTGGCCATGGACATGGTCCAGGGTGGCCACCAGAGGCTTCAGAGCTCCCCAAAACTGCTTCTACCAGCTGTCCTACTGCTCTTGGTGAGGCACCCATGGGGAAGGAGCTGGAGACACAAACACTTGCAGGGTGCACAGACATTTTCCACTGGCTTCTGCAGCCCGGCTTTGCTGGAACAGGGGCTTGAGTGAGAGCTTCCTGGCTCTTCATCCTGGGGAGAGGAGATTAGAGAGCCCACTCTGCCCATGGTGGCTCCAGCAGCACAGAAAAGTGTGGATCCCCAGCCCTCACCCACCTGCCCCCCACATCACCTCACAGAATCCCAGACTGGCTAGGTTGGGAAGGGCCACAGTGGATCATCTGCTCCAACCTCCCGAATCAAGCAGGGTCATCCCCGAGCACATGGCACAAGGTTGTATCCAGACAGGTCTGGGTCTGGAATGTCGCCAGTGGAGGAGGCATCACAACCTCTCTGGACAACCTGCTCCAGTGCTCAGCCACTTGCACAGCGAAGAATTTCTTCCTCACGTTCGGGTGGAACTTGTGTGCGCATCAGTTTCTTCCCGCTGCCTCGTGCCCTAAGACTGGACACCACAGAGAAGAGCCTGGATCCACACTCTTGGAATCCCTTCTTGATATATTTGTACACATCCATGGGGGCCCCCTCAGCCGCCTCTTCTCGAGGCTGAAGCGGCCCACCTCCCTCAGCCCTTCCACCTAACCGAGACGCCCCAGCCCCTTAAGCATTTTCGTTGCCCTCCGCTCCAGGAGCTCCGCGTCTCTCCCGTCCTGGACAGAACACTGCAGGTGTGGGCGGGCTCACAGAGCCGAGCGGGAGGGCAGGACGGTCTCCCTCGCCCGGCTGGCCCCGCTCCGGGGTCCCGGTGCACCCCAGGGTTCCGCCGCCGCCCCGGCTCCCCGCCCCGGAAGNGCGGCTCCGCGCCCTGGAAGCGGAAGCGCCACGGAGCGGCGGTTCCGGAGGCGCCGCCGCTGCCGTGAGCTCTGTGCGGGAGGAGACGGGAGGAGAGCGGAGGAGAGGGGCTCTGCCGCCGCCTCCTGCCTTCTGCTCGGCGGACAGGAGGCCGCCATGCACCCCGTTTTCCAGAGCAGCCGGCGCGACTTCACCTTCGGGCCGTGGAAGCTGAGCGCCGCCCGCACGCACATCATGAAGTCGGCGCAGGCCGAGAGGTGGGGCGGGCTCCGGGCTCGGCACGGCTCGGCTCGGCACGGCACGGTGTCCCCGGTGGCCGGGGAGCCACCGCGGGGCTGCTGCTCGGCCCTTCCAGCCGGGCCCTGGCCCTGCTGAAGAGACGCGGAGCGGGAGGGAGGGAGGGCACCGGGACACCGGGGGTGTTCCTCCCTTTCCAGCTTGAGTCTCTGGCTGGAGAACCTGGGGCGGTTTCAGTTAGAGATAATTTCCGAAATTTTGTTTTAAATGATTGCAGAAAACAGCCTACAGGAAAAACGAGGAGGAGCTTGTAGTAGGAGGACAAGGGGGAATGGATTCGAACTGAAAGAGAGCAGATGTAGATTGGATCCTAGGAAGGAAATTCCTGACTGTGAGGATGGTGAATCCCCGGAACGGGTTGCCCAGAGAAGCTGTAAATGCCCAGAGAAGCTGTAAATGCCCCATCCCTGGAGATGTTCAAGGCCAGGTTGGATGGAGCTTTGGGCAACTCGCTTTAGTGGAGATGTCCTTGCCCCTGGCAGAGGGGTTGGTTGGAACTTGTCCTTTAAGGTTTCTTCCAATTCAAACCATTCTGGGATTGTATGATTATAATGGTTTTGAATCTGTGGGTCTCTGTGATCTGAGACCCCCCTAATTAGAAGCCTGATTTTCTTAATTACTTTTGAAAAAGGGCATTTTTAATGTCTCATGCCACATCTTGGTAATAACTATTTTAAGATAGTGGCTTTCATTAATTTATAATTTGCTCTGTTCTTGTAGGAATTTCCAATCCAGTGAAATCATTGGAGGAAATGTTCCTGCATCAGCATCAAGTACTTAAGTCATATTTGCTAATGTAGAACTGAAGAGTTCTGCTGTGCCATAACTGATCTTAGTGGCTAATGGATTTGGCAGATATTCCTCGGTTTCATTTTCTGGAATAAATTCCAGTATACAGGGGAATCTCATTAGTCTTGTTCAATGCACTTTCATTTATCTTGCTTTTACCTTTTCTGAGGCATTTTCTGGGTGGAACTGGCTGCTCATGGCTGGGATGTGTGCACTGTTTGCTGATAAAACTCCCTCTGGTTGGCTGAACTCAAAGGAGTGATAGTGAATGGAGTTACATCCCGCTGGTGGCCCATCAACAGGTGCTGCCCAGGGCTCAGTATTGGGGCCAGTCCTGTCCAATATCTTTATTAATAGTCTGGGCAAGGTGATTGCACCCTCAGTAAGTTTACAGATGACCCCAAGTCAGGTGGAAGTGTAGATTTGCTGGAGGGGAGGAAGGCTCAGCAGAGGGATCTCGACAGGCTGGATCAATTGTAGGAGGTGCAACAAGGTCGCAGCCACCCATTTTGTCTTTCTGATTGCTTGGGGAATGTTATTAGTATCTATAAGAATTTTATTTTCTGCAAAAATCCCTCAGCAACCTGTGTGGAAAGGTGAAGGATTAAATCTGCCATAGCTAAGAATTCATTTCTATGCAGGAGTTGGTTTTTGCAGGTCAGGGGTTCCTACACTTGACAAAATGGAAAAGTTCATAATGTTATTCTGCCTTCTCTGGGAAAAATGTAGGATCATTTTCTCCAGGTCTCAAATTTGCTATTTTTATTTTAGTTAGGTTCACACTGTTCTTTTGTATTTAGGATTACAGAAATAACCACTCTTGTTCAGGAATGCCTTATCATCAATGTTAACATGATGAACGCTCTTCTCCCTCCTCTCACTCAAATGAGTGTATTTTCTAAAGCTTTCTTCTGTCCAGATGTCAGGTATTCCTTTTTGAAATTGGTAAGTGAGGTAGGTAAGGAGGAAAATAAAAGTTTAGGAAGCTTACGTGTACGTGTCTTCTACCAGCTTGAAAAAGTAGTAAAGCACAGCAGTGTCTTCTGCACCTTTCACATACTCTGCCAGGGTTGTCTTAAGCATCTTTTTGGTAGGCTTCTAAATTTGGAGGTATGGACCAGTCTACAGTGAATTCAAACTTGCTCACGATGAGTTCTTGTTCCTGAAAGTTTCCTTGGTCACCTACTGAAGCTGGTGCACTGACCAGCCAGGGGTTTGCTAGCACAGGTGGCCAATTGCTTCTACATGCTTCTCACATACTCTTGAGATTCGTCATGTGTGAGAATTTTGTTCGAGCCTGATGGCAAAGGAATGTTTTAGGAATGCTTTTTAGGTGGAGAAGTCACTTCGGATCCATGACTGCATTTCAGGTGAAATTATTAACCTGGAGAAATAACAAAGTCTCGCAGAACATATTGATAATGTGTATTTTAAGTTAGCATGGTCTAAAGAATCCTTTTTCCAAAACAAGAACTGCTTTCACTGAGCTGTAGCTGACTGATGCCTCTTTTCTTTTGCTCTGCAGGTTGGCTGATGAATTACACATGCCTTCCCTGCCAGAGATGATGTTTGGAGACAATGTGCTAAGAATACAGCACGACCACGGTTTTGGAATTGAGTTTAATGCTACAGATGCTTTAAAATGTGTCAATAATTGTCAAGGTATGATCAAAGTCGCTTGTGCAGAGGAGTGGCAAGAGAGCAGGTACAGTATTTTATCACCAACGGGCAAGTACTGGTGTGTTGTGCATGAAACTGTCACACAGGAATTAAAGGAACAAACTGAACTCTTGAGCACCACGTTGCATTTGGTCCTACCCTAGATTGAGCATGTGGTCACAGCAGTCACTTTGCTCTCCTTTGCTGTCATCATCCTTTCTGTTACATTGGGTCAGCTGCATTTTTCAGTTGTGTCATGGCTTTCTTAAAGTAAACTTCAAGTTTAGCATGATTTAATGCTGTTGCTATTTATTCAAACTCTCAGGGCCTCAGGCATGACAGGACTGTATTGTGTGGTGTTGCAAAGTGCTGTACACGTTCAAAGTCTTAGCCTTAGGAATAAAGCAGAACAATTACCATGCTAATTGTGATGTTTGGTATTTACCAAACTGGATTAGTTGTAGAGCACCTGGAAATAAAAGCACAGAAAGAAAGCAAAATTGTCATGATAACTTACCTAAATTGCAGTGCTAATGATTGCTGTGTGTTGTCAAGAGATCACTTTCTTCCCCCTTAAAGAGAAATTTATTTTGAAATACAAAATTTTCAGCAATGTTGCATGAAAATCTTTTATTATGAGTCATGGAACTGTGATAGATCCAGAATTCTCATAATTGTTTTCAGAGTTATTACAAAAACAGATGTGAAATCTTGACATTGTGATTGCAGCTCAGACAATGCAGCTGTTTCTCTTTAGGATCATGTGGGAATGCTAATGCACAGTCTTACCTGAGGTTGTAATGTTTTGAGAATTGGCACAAAGCAATTGCTACAAAGCTGTTTTCTCTTTCACTGTTGAGGAGTGAGACTGAGCACAGTAAGGAAGTTGTCAAGCCATATGACTGGACTTACACAACAGATTACAAAGGAACTCTGCTGGGAGATACTGCAACATTAAAGGTAATAATTTTATTCTTGTTAATTGCTGACTGCATCTTGCTTCAGTCAAACTTTTTTTTTTTCTAAAGCTGTCATTTACCTTTCAGTAGGCTTCTGTAAAATCTTTTGTGCTTCGTCATTTCTGATTTCAAAGTGGAATTTGGGCCTCTCGTGTCTCTTAGCTCATGATTTCATCCTAATCAAATCACAGCTTATTGTAATAACGTGTGTGGGTGATGTCTTAAAGTGTTGTAGGATTAAAGCACATGGGAGGCTTCAGCTCTTGCTGGGGGCTGCTCTGGAGCCCTGAGGTGCTGATATCCAGCAGAACTATCAGCTGTGTCATTCTGCAGTGCCTTCATGCTCTACTGCCTGCATGTTTGTCTGCTTTCTGACCTAGCTGCTTCCAATGGCCTGATGTTTTCCTGTCACAATAACTCAGTAACTCCTCATATTTAAACTCACAGGCCCTCCCATGTCTTTATTTTCGTGAAAATAAGGCTGAAGTTCCCAGCTTCTGTTTACTGCACGCAGGTTTCTTGCTACTAAGCATATAATCTGTATTAATTCACTGGGATTGCTTTAGTTAGAGATCATTTGAGTTGTGTTGGAATTAAAAGTACAGCAAAAGCAATATTGGTCCATAGCCTTTAGACATCAGAAGTGTCTGTGGTGACCATGAGATGGAAAACATACATGTACTTGATTTCCATGGAAAGGCTTTACTGGAATCCTTTTCAAGGTGTGTAGTGGGCTAAATGCATGGAAATCTGTTAAGAAACATGAACTTCTCATACGTATGTTAAACACAAGACATCTTCAAATGTTTTGAAAGAAAGTGAGCAGAATTGTTTGCAGCTGAAACCCTACTGAACCTGTACCCAGAGAGAAGTTTATTCAGAATTTTCCACTCTTAGTTTTTGCTTTTGTTTGATGTTTCTTTCAAGAAAAATCTCTTGGAAATTTTGATTTTTTAAAAACTTTTTCTCTTAGAAATTTGGGCTTTCTTAAGCTTAGTGCCTTAGAAGTCTTTTCCTTTGTAAAACTGTTGAATTCAAAATATCAGAACAAGCTTTTTGTAGTTTGACAACAAATTAATATGTCTGAATTAACTCTTCTTAATCTTTTTCTCTAGGTTGTTCCTACAACAGAACACATAAATACAGAGAAATTGAAAGCCAGGGAGCAAATTATGTTTTTTGAAGAAGTACTTCTGTTTGAAGATGAGCTCCATGATCATGGAGTATCAAGTTTGAGTGTGAAAGTAGTGAGTATTGGGAGGTGTATAAAAGATACCTGGGGACTCAGCTGGCTGATGAATGCAAAACACAGCTGCTTTTTGCATGTTGTTCCTTCTGGGATTTAAACTTGGAAGCACAGCGTTCTTCACCCTCGCTCTTAGAGATGTAATCTTACTGGAAACTGTGTTCTCTTGAAACCTTTATCATCTAATTTGCTCCAGAGGACAATCTTTTCCCTCCTGCATCCTGCCTGATAATCCTTGGACTCGCTGTCTGCCCCGCTGGCCAGCCGTAGCCGCCCCAAATTTTGACTTCATTCTTGAAAGCTTCTCACATTTTCTTCCATTGTGAATATCTGCTGTAGACAAGCACGTGCTTAAAGCCTTTGTAAGGTACTGAGTGGGCTGTCTTTCCTTTTGCAGAGAGTTATGCCTTCCAGCTTTTTTGTGCTGCTGAGGTTCTTCTTGCGAGTGGACGGGGTGCTGATCAGGATGAATGACACAAGGCTTCATCATGAGGTAAACCCTTGATTTCCACCACAGCTTATTTGACAGAGGTTCCCTTGCCATTTTACTTCCAGTGACCTGGTGATATTGCTCTGACTTCACACTGATGTTTGGGGGGGGGCACAGAACTTCTGAGTGTGTTTTATTATTGTGGTGGTGCTGAGCTAGCAAGCCGTGGTGTAGGAGCAGAGTAGGCCACCCCTCATGAGATGTCATCATTTAAATACATTTGACAGACTCAGATTAGAGAAGGAAGTACAAGAGGAAAAATGAGCAACATTAAAGAGTTCAATACTGTTTTGTCTCCAAGTATGTTATTTTTGTCTTACCTAATAGAATTGGACTGCCAGTGTGACTTGCAAATAATTGTCCACAGTACACTGAATTCTGGTATCTCATAAATAGTACAGGATGTTAAGATTTGTGGTTTGGTAATTCTGGGTAGATGTGTAGGAGTTCTAGCTGAGTAAAAACTGACAAGCATATTCAGTCATGGAATTTTTAATTTTTTTCTTAAGCATGCACACAGGTGGTTCTTAGAAAAAAAAACCCAACACAGTTATCATCTGTCTTAATGAATTTGAATGTACATTTCTTTTCCTGGGTGAAAATACGTGGTCAACCAAATTCCAATCCTTACTGAGTTCAATGTATTTTAAAATGCTTAGTTTGTACTGAAACCAGATAATTGCTTTTTTTCCACTAGGCTGACAAGACTTACATGCTGCGAGAATACACATCCAGGGAAAGCAAAATATCAAGTTTAAAGGTATTGCATTTTTAAAACTTCGCTTCTTTTCCTTCTGCCTGCTTTGTAGTTTTCTGGTCAGCACAGAAAATACTGTGTCTCTTTCTTTGTGCGGTTTGGAATTAATACAGAGAAACATTTTTTTCTGTTTATGCAGCTTTTGTTTTGGTGCTTTTACAGCAGATTGGCATTTTGTAAATGCTCAGATCACAGGACTAAATATGGGATTAGGTCACTTACTTCTACTGTTGAGTTAATAAAATGCTTCTGTTACTTTATTTTTTCATAGAATTGTTCAGCTGCAAAATCAGGTACTTCACATCCCTTGATGTTAAATTTCATGGCTGGTTGTGTGCTTCCAGGCAGTATTAGGGGTTAACATCTGTTTGGTAATAGACTCTTTCAGTTTTTCTCAAATGTTTGAGCTTCATATGTCACCTTAAAACTGCAGTAATGGTTCAGAATAATTTGTGATGTATTTGGAGCTGCAGCTGTTGATTTTTATTCGTGACAAACGCCTGAAGTTTCATTTACCTGTATCTTTCCTTCTCCCTTATTTTTCCTTTGCCTCTAAAAAGTTTGCTTCTAGTGGTGTTTACATCCATTAAATTATAAATTAATTGTCTATAAAAAGTTCGGGGTTGGAATACTTTTTCTTATCCCCTCTTTCCTTTCACTCATTTCATGTAAAATTTTGCTTTTTAGAACGTTCCGCCTTCCCTGTTCACGGAACCTAACGAGATCTCTCAGTATCTACCCATAAAGGAGACAATCTGTGAAAAACTAGAATTCCCAGAGAAGCTGGAGCCTGAACCAGAAACGCCACTGGAAGCCACGTGTGCTAAGTCTAAATAAATGTGACTTTATAAGGACTTTGAAGTAGACTGGAGATAATGTGATCACAATTGTTGTCGTGGGGGGTGTTTCACTACTCGTGGAATGAAGAATTTGGCTAATTTTTCTGTAGCCTTGAGAGAAAACATTTCATGCAGGTTTTCCTAATGGTGTTTTAGTTTGGATATTTTTTTTTTTAACCTGTGTCTGGAGCTGATGATAGACTGGTGGTGAGTTACAGTTTTCAACAGCATTGGAGAAATGACTCTTGGGGGTTTGGGTTCTGTTCAGTTAACCAAGCAGGCAGGAGTATTGTCTGGACCCCCATCTGCTAATGCTTCTATGAAGATTTTGTTTTTGCTGCTTCAGATACTAAGAAACTACCAGAGTTATAAAACTGGCGTGATTTTACCACAGTAAAAAAAACCCCAACAAAAACTGTAATGATTTTGATCTGTTGGTCCTGAACTACCCATTTTGTTTGGCTTCCCCTGCTGATAACCAATTAAGTTACTTCTAGTAGTTTCTGACCCAGAGTCTCACCTAAGAATATTCTTTTCATCTGAGGATAGGCTTAAGTGTAGGGGAAAAAAAAAAATACCTTTGTTTGACACTATATAGAGGTAAAATTATTTGTGAGGCATTAACTCCAGAGCAGGAGGAGAGCTGGAGGTTAACGGAGAGACACTGGTAAGTCTCCTCACAAATGCTGGTTTAATCTGATGTTTGCTGGGCAGTTTTGGGACTCTCACTTGTGGTCCCTGTGCTGCTCCAGTCATGTACAATGCTGGAAAGGCTTTTTCCTGCACTGGCCTTCTCTTAGATGTGTCCACATGTGATGGTTCTACTGCCCTGAAAGCCAAATTGCAAAACTGCAGTAGGGCTTAAGGCTGGGGAAGTCTGATCCCTAAAGGATGCTGGTATTTGCAGTTTGAGAAAGGAGATCCTGTATGGCCTTGGAAGGATGCTAACATGTATTCCAGATACATGATTTTGGTTTATTTTACATTTTTTCTAATATTGATAGGAATGTGATCACTTGTATAGCCATGATGGCTTCAACGCTGTCCATGGAACTGAGATACTTGTTTTGCTTTTTGGAAATCCTGCAATATATTTATTACTGGTTGGGCCTAAGAATGGGGCAGCTAAGCAGACACTCAGTGCAGGAAGCAAGTAACTGCAGTGAAAAGCAGGCCTTGGGCTGCAAGGTGCTTGCAGATAAGAACATGTACACATTCTGAAGTCTTGGGGGTTTTGTTTAAAAATCTTCATATTCTACACTGCATGGCTTACTAGAAGCAACCCACCACAAAACCTAATATTTAATCATCTCTTTTGTGAAGTGGTTTTCATGTAGAGAAGACCCTGAGGTTTTTAGGGGGGGAAAAAAAGTCTACTGTCATCTAAGAGACTGTTTCCTTAGTAAAAACAACACACTAATTTCACTTTTATTTGAGGCAGCCTGGTCTAGTGAGTTCTACAGCAGCTGGAAAGGTGGGAACTAACTGAAATTTTTCTCATGTCACTCATTTACTCTAACCATAGGGAAAACATTTCTCTGTGCCTCCATTCCCTGCATGTAAAAATGAGAGTTAATATATGCCCGCCTCGCAGAGAGACTGTGAGGATTAGTTTGTACAAAGTTATTGATTAGAATATTTTCTTTCTGAATACACCTTCAGCCTTACCTTTGGAATCCTTGGGAAAGGATTACTGCAAAGAAATGATCCAAAAGAAAATGATGGACGAGTGGAGAGAACTGGAACGGAACAGTTTCTGAAGGAAGTTGTCAGTTGTGATAATTACCAGATAATTATCAGACATGATCTGGGTGAATGAATTTATGGCCACTTTGAGATATATAAGCAAGGTCCTCTATGTTCCCCATTACAGCCCTACATTCTGCTGGCTTTTTTTCCATCTCCCTGCCCTTGTTTCCCAAACATTTTAGTGTCAGCACGAAGAAGGGGACTGCAAATGAATGCAGCAGGGAGTAGATTAAAATGCATTTGGTAATAAAAGATTATTTGGGCCCACTTCGGTGATAGAGGGAAGTGAGGAAAGAGTAAAAAGGAAGAGAACAACAAATGGGGGTGAAGAGTTATTTTTCTGGTAGAAGTAAATTGTGGCACTTCTTTTACTCTAAGCACATGTTAGTATACATGAGTTAGTATACAAGCCTTAGAGCTTCTAAAAACACACTTTACAGCTGGTGTGACTGGGAGCAGAGCTCAGGTACTGCTGGCATGAAGGAAACTAGATCTGCATTTGTTAATTCAAACTGTGGTTTGACCTTGGTCGGTGATGCTGACATTAAACCCCTTTGGGCTGAAATCGAGAAAAGCCAGAGCGGGCAGGGAGCAGTGGAAAGGGCACTCTGCATGTTTAGCTTATACTGTGTGTTTTCTCTTGTCCGTCATACATCCTCATCTGTGACCTGCTGGTAAAGTGTTTTGGAAAGGACTTGCACATCTCCTCTGTCTCTCTTTAGATAGGTGCTCTCCGTCTAAAGGAGCGTTTCAGTGGAACACACCTCTTGGGGAAATCACGGGAACACTTTCAGGAAGTCACGAGTTCAAAATCAGAGCACTTTCTGACTTTCTTACACCACGCAGATTACCGAGAAGCAGCGGTATAAACTGACATGCAGCAAGCTCTCTGGCACAAAATTTCCACAGAAAATTACCACTTTTAATAGATTAACTTCGGTGGGGAGGGAGTGGGGTGATTCTCCAGCTGTTTTATGTCAAATTTCGTGTGGCAGTTTATATTGTTCCTTGTATGTTGCTAAATAAAACGTACCAAACATTTTACAGTTCCCTTTTTAACTGAGCAAAACCAACTGAAATAACTCCTTACCATGCTGAATTTCGGCCGCTACTACCACAATGCATCCACACACCTTTGTCCGGCGGGAGACGAAAATAAACCGAGCGGGAGCAGAGCCGCACTCGTGCGATTAAAATAAAACCTCACTGACTAAAAAAAAAAAACCCGAATTTCGCTGTTGCCAAACGCCGGCCTGGAAAGCGCTGGGGAGGGGGCGGAGAGGTTCCATCCCCATCCGGACTCCATCCCCCGGCAGCCTGCGCGCCGCCCCGCCCCTACCTGCGGCGCGCAGGTGGGCGCGGTGCCTGCCGGGAGTGGTAGTCCCTGGGGAGGGCAGGGCAGGGCACGGCAGCCATGGACAAGCTGAAGCGGGTGCTGAGCGGCCGCGACGCCGAGGAGCCGAGCGGCCTGGCCGAGGTGAGGCCGCGGTGTCCCCGCCAGCCGTGCCGGGGC
>VWZN01013558.1:69530-102744 GCA_013396955.1 Regulus satrapa
TTTTTTGCATGCTTTTGGTTTCCTTTGAGTTCTAAGCATCTGGAGGAAGGTAGATGGGATCTGGTTTTTGGAGGCTCTAATCCAGTGTCACTCCACTTGAAGCCCTGCAGGAAAGATGGGCAGTGAGTGCTTCTGAAAGTCAGGCTGCTTCTTTTTATTTGTCTCTAGAAAGAACTGTGGGTAACTACTGGAATGTTATTACTTCTATGAGCTGTTGTCCCTTTACCTGCCTTAACTTTGAATCTCTTGATTTCTGAGCAACTATACCTAAAAAGGCTTTATGGAAATAGGGCTTCAGCTAAAAAAAAAAGATAAATCCCAAAGTAACACGTACCTATTTTAGAACTTATTGAAAACCTGAAGATGCTGAATTGAAATTCGTGGCACTTCCACCAGCTCCAGTCTCCCTGTCTATTTGCATCTGTGGTATAATAAAATTTAGAACTCTCTCATATAGTCTCCTATGTATTTCCTATGCCATTTGATCCCATGCATGGAAAAATGACAGTAGTAGCTTCTCTCTCCCCTGATGGTATTTGGAAAGGGGAACCCAAACATAAACATATTCCATTTACACCAACATACCCGAGATGCAATTATCTTTCCAAATGCAAAGTGGTGCCCTTCCAGGTACCCAAATATCCTATAGATTTCGAAGTGCATTCTTTAGTTGTTCAGCAGTGAAAGTGGGCTGTCTAGCAACTAGAAGTTGCTATCTGACACCTGCTAATGTAATTCACCCGAGTTTACTTCTAAAATAATCAAGTTGTTTTTGTTATGAGTTGAAAAAACAAACAAGATGGGAAGAGGTGTCAGAGTGTGAAGTTTGAAAGCAGCATAGAATCATAGAAGGATTTGGGTTGGAAGGGTGCCAAATAAAGTGCCATCAAGCTCTGGCCATCGTTGTTTAGGTGGATGGTACCTCTCAGTTTTTTTAAAGGCAAGATATGTTGAGCCTTGTCAAATGATGGATTTAACTTACATTCTGGTTTATAGAGTCTGCCACACTCTTTCTTGGCTGTAAAAATCCCAACTGAGATCCACCAAGTCATTTTTTTCTTTCCAAAAGACACAGAAGCACAGAAATTCAACGGGAACTATTGAATTGAAAGAATGCAAAGTTCTCAATAAGCAGACAGAAAATGTATTTCTTTAAAAATGACCTCCAGGACTACATCTTCATAATCAAGCCCCTGACTATATCATGTCCAGCTGATCAGAAATTTTAAAGACAGTATCAGAGAGATATGTATCAGGAGAAGTCAGGTACTCCAGAATTTGTTATATACCAAAGCCCAGTGTTTACAGGTCACTATTATTTCTGGGACTTCCACTTAACCCTCCAGCAGGAGACTGAACCCACATCTCTCATCTCCTTGGCTAAATGCTGAAATTGTTGGAGTCCTCAGTAAAGGCTCAGTCCTCAGGGTGGCTTTTGTGTGTTGTTGGATCAGGCTTGTCAGAGGTCTCAGCATGAGGTGAGGTGTAGCGACGTTTTGGGATGCTGAGGGAGCTTTTCCTTGAGATGGACCTTGAGTTGGTCAGCAGTGCCAGGCCTCAGGCAGTAAAGCTCATACCAGCCCCAGAAGTGTGTGTGTGTGTGTGTGGTCTGTCCCTGGAAATGCAGCCAGAGTTCAGCCACCTGGGATTTTGTGAATGGCAGTGGGACCAAGGGATGGACACAACATCCATCAGCAAGGGAGAGTTGGGATGCTGCCTTCTCCTCCTGCATCGAAACCTCAGCGCAGAAAGGTTTCTTACTATTATATTTTGATTTAGGAAGGTAGAGGAACGAGGTTAATGCATTTATGCAACATTCATGGTGAAAATATTTTAAGACAACCTTCTCTGTGTAACTATCTTAACTCTTCCCAGCTCCTTCAGTTAGAGTCCGCACCAGCGTGAATGCAATTTCCATGCATTGTTTCAGTCTCGAAATGAAACAATTTTCATTAATGGAAACCTGGTTCTCAAGCAGAACAATTAGACCCACTTCAGGTTGAAAAAAGATAAAAGCATGCTAATTTGGATGGAGGACTCTTCTTTCAAGGCAGCCAATTGAGTCATCAGCCAGCCACCCACCTGACTGTCTAACAGGTAATTAGGAGATAGTCCTCTTTTTGTGTGGAGCGTGTGCGTAAACCTCCACACACTGGTGTCACTGCCCATTGGGACTTCCAGGGGAAAGAGCTAGGCACTGGCAAAAGAGTGTGAGGAGAGCGCCTTTGTCAGACGGTGCCCAATGAACTGACTTTTTTTTTTCTTTTTTGTTGGTTTTTTTTTTTTTTGGCTTCTTATTTTTTGTCTTTTCAGCAGCTACCTGAAGTTTCTGGCAGTAAAGCCGTCATGGCAGAGCTGGGCTGCAAAAAGCCCAGCGACTGCACCGTCTCCAGGCTCCTGAGCGTGGTGGAGAGCGAGCTGCGGGCGGGGAGAGACAAAGGAGACCCCACGGAGAAACAGCTCCAGGTTGTCTTGGAGGATGCCACGCTCTGGCAGAGATTCAGGGAAGTCACTAATGAGATGATCGTGACCAAGAATGGCAGGTGAGTGATCTGCTCAGCACTGCGGGCTCAGTGGAGGCGACAGCCAGGGGGGTTAAGCTCTACAGTAACAAACTGCCTGTGCAGACTCAAGAGAAGTGCAATGAGCACACCTGAGATTTTAGGGGGCTGCAGCCTTGCAGTCTGCTAAAACCAGTGTACGGACAAGATGGAGTGACCCTGCATCGTTTTGGTCACTGCCGAACCACTCCTCTTATGAAGCATGCTGGAAAAATATATTGACTAACTTGTGATTGCACAAAAAGGAAACTTCTGCAAGGGAATACCTCTCAAACCCTTTGGAATGACTCCTTGTGCTAATAACCATCAGTCTATATTAGCAAGTCCTCACCTGTAAGCTTCAAATTACTGCATAGGAGCAGCTCGGTGTTGTTCGACCCAGCTGCAGTTCCCATCCCTCTGGCCTTGGGTATTAAGAGCTGGTATGAGCAGTTTGTACCAGAGTGGGTGCAATGAAAGTGCCCTACATGCTCTGTGTGTGTGTGCAGTGTGAGCTGCACGGCCCCACAGTTGCTGCTGGTGCCTTTAGAAACAAGTGTGAAATATTGCTTAACACACGCGGTGTTAGAAGGACCAAACACTGTGGTATAATTATATGGATCACCTCTCTTACTATTTGGGGAGCACAGAAAGGCACACAGGAAAAGAGTGAAAAACCTGGTGAGGAGGATGCTGATTCTGAATCAGGCACTGACTTGGAGAAGGCTCTCCACAGAGGTTCTGCTCTGAACTGGGCTGGCAGCAGAGTGCAGCCCATAACACACAAACAGCCACCTGAACAAGATTTGCACAGTGGTACTAAGGTTTTTATTTAATGTAGCCTCGCCAGCCCTCTGCTGCCCCCCGCCCCAGCTGCTCCCTCAGCATGCACACGTTTTGCAGGACCTCTCAGGAGATCCACACAGGAGAAAGGAACTGGGAGATGGAGGGAAAGATTTACTCATGTGGTGTGTCTTTCATTAAGTTTGCAGACTTTGATTTAGTAGAATTTGTGTGTGAAATTACTGTTGGCTGCAGCTTGACGAGGGACAGAGGTGAAAGCAGTACAAATGAAAATTCTATCTGTTGGCTCAGCAAGGTGATCCTGCAGAGAGAACAGTTACCTTCCCAAAGTACCAGCTCTTGCTGTAACCTGTTGCCACTCTGATTCCTCCTAATAACCTATACTGACAGAAATCTGCTGCTGAGATTCTCTGTACATCGTGAAGCTGCTTTTGCTTCATTTAAATGGCTTTGAAAACTGCTGTTGGGCTACAGCAAATTCTAAGTGGGCTTTCACTTGGTGCACAGTAGCTTAAACTGGCTCCTTAGCAGTGAAAATGACTAAAAATAAGGCAAGATGGGTTTGCCTCTGATTAATTAAATTGGTACAAAGAATCCCACCTTACCAACAGAGTATTTTTCGGTTTCTTTCCTCGCAGCTAATGAAAATCATGACTTTGCAGTGATACTAGTTCTTTCTGAAAGGTCAGGGTGAGTGCATAGATAAAATCTTTTTATAACATTGATAAGGGAGTCTTTTGTCATCTGAATATGCCTGGGTACTTTTTATTTAGTTGTGTAGGTTGCCTGATTTCTTATTTTAACTTATACACTCCTTATCAGCTTGATTCTATTTTCCTGTGGCCAGTGACATCTCTAGAAATGTCAGTGAGAGCAGAATAGGTTCTTTATGATCAAACTACAGCAATCTCAAAATAAAAAAATGTAAAAGTATGTCACACTGCCATTTGGATGAATCCTTTTAACATAGTTGCTGTAGCATCCGAGACTGTGAAAAAGGATCTCTGCATTTCTAAAAGTGTCATCAAAAAACACAGCAGCACACTGAAACAGAGAAAACACAGACAGCAGCCTGCAGCAAAGAACTCTGAACCATGCTATTCAAAAGGAGACAGACTTGAGACAATTTCCTATGAGTGGTGAGTGTTTCTCAGGTTCAGGGCTCTTCAGTGATTATCTCCAGAGAGAATCTCAGTCTCAGAAAACATATTGATTGTATTCTGCTGCTGCTAAATGAATACAATGAAACCGTTCTTGCTGAAGAGTGGATGAATGTTTTTGAAAACTGTTCTACAGTGAAAGAGAAGAACTTTCGTGTGCGGACAGATACATTGTTAGCAAAGCTCAGAAATTAAACAGAAACCCAATACAGGAGTATCCCAGAGAATGAAAGTCTAATTGATTAGTGATCCTCAAGTGTCAAATTCTAGCACGCACAATTCTATCAGCTCTGAGTCATCTCTAATTGGCACCGAGGGTCCCAAAATGTCACAGTTAGATGAACCAACTAGGGTGTTAATATACATGGCTGTATCATACTTCATTATAATAATCACCTACCCTAGCAATATGCCTAGGGGAGATAGATATATTCTGAACAGGATAGACATAATTAAAATTAAGCCACGCGCTACATCACAAAATACATCCCAATGGGTGCAGCTGATACAGTGGGAAGCTATCTCCTATTTTACTCAGAACTGTCGTATTCAACTGACACTTCAATATCAGAGGCACTGTTATCTGCCTGAGTAGGCTTTTTCTCTCAGTGTTTATATCACATCAGCTGAGACTTTGCAATCCCTGTTATTATTGCCTGGAGACAGGAAGGTGCCACTGTTCCCCTCTGCCTGTGGGGAGAATCTACAGGGGATCTGTGCAGGCAGCCATGAGTGGGGGAAAAGAAGCCCTTTCCAGGCTTGAATGCTAAAGCAAATTCACTGGTTACTGCACATTCAAGTTGGATATCAAACATCTTCCACTCAAGGTCTGTACTGTGGAGTAATTGCAGGTTTGCTCTAAATAAATTGAAGATTTTTATTCATCTGATCTCAAGCACTCAGCAATTGCAGCAGTCAAGGTCACATGTGCACCTTACCTGATCATTGAAACAAACATTCTGACTGAAACAAATTTGAAGAAATCACAATTTGCCGTGCTGAAAGGCAGATTTTAACCAGTAAAGCCACTTAATCAGCAGAGCGTGTTAGGTGGAAAGTTCTCCATCGTTAGAGTCTGTACAATCAAAGCATGCTGGTCCAAAGGAGGCAGGGAATTGTTGGGAGTGAAGCCAGTTGACATGAGGAAGGTTAATCTTAAACTCTAATCTTAGTGCTACAGGAGGTTAAAATTGATGGTGACTGGATTCTCTTCTGGATTGGTCTGTAGGTCCTTTGGGGATAAACTTCAGCCTCAAATAAAAAGGCAGAGCAGCCTGCCTGCATTGTGGGCAGGGGAATTAACAACCTGCGTGTAACGCAAATAGCTCTGCACAATCTAGTGAAATTAAATTTTCATGTGGATTAGTTTTGCCTCTAATTAAATTTCAGCTATGTATCTAAATGTGTTACTTTGAACACCGACTGGGGGAGGTCTAAGCTTTGGAAGGAGCAATGCATCCCTGCTTTTTATCACATCCCAGTTTGGTAGCTGCTGCACCATGATCAGAAAGGTTCGTGTAGTGTATAAATCCCTGACTGAGGTTCCATTTAATGAGAAAGGTTCACAGTGCCTCAGAGAGGATTGCTGTTCCTCAGGGCTCAGTACTGGCACCAGAGCTTTTCATGACCTGCGTTGCTGACCCGGGCACACCCTCAGCAAGTTTGCCAGGAACCCCCCAGCTGTGGGCTCTGGTTGACATGTGGAGGGAAGGGATGTCCTACAGAGGGATCTGGACAGGCCTGAGAGCAGGGCCTGTGCAAACCTCATAGAGTGAACTTTATGGTTCTGCATTAGAGCACAGGCTGGGCAGAGAACAGGTTCACAGCAGCCCTGAGGACAAGGGCTCAGGAGTGCTGGTGGACAAGGAGCACGACACGACCCCACAATGTGCACTGGCAGCCCAGAAAGCCAAACACCTCCTGGGCTGCATCTAAAGCAGCCCGGCCAGCAGGGCGAGGGAGGGCATTGCCATCCTCTGCTCCACTCTGTGAGACCCCACCTGGAGTGCTGCATCCAGCTCTGGGGTCTCCAGTACAGGGAGGACATCGACCTCTTAGAGCAACTCTGGAGGAGAGAACCTCTCCTAGGAGGAAAAGATGAGGTACAACTAGCAGTTACTCAGCTTGGAGAGGAGAGAGACCTTACAGCAGCCTCCCAGCACCTAAAGGGAGAGCAAGAGAGCTGGAGAGGGATTTTTTATAAGGACATGGGGTGATACAAGGGGTGGTGAGGCATTGGAAAAGGCTGCCCTGAGAAGGTGAGGATGCCTCATCCCTGGAGGTGTTCTAGGCCAGACTGAATGAGGCTTGGAGAAACCTGATCTAGTGGAAGGTGTTGGGGACACCAATCCAGGGACTGGCACAAGATGACATTTAAAGTCCCTTCTAACCCAAACCATTCTATGATATCTTCTTCAATACTGCACTGACCCTGTATCAGCAAGTATTAATATTAGATGAAAAATTTCCTCAAATTCTGTCTTTTCCTATCAGCAGAAGGTGCTGAATGTATGCAGCAAAAATGATATAAAGGTCTCCAGAAAGGTGAGTGGAATGTCACGGGAGACTGATTGTTAGCAATTTGCATTTGGGTGTCTCTAGAGAGTATGACTGCAGGGGCAGAGGCTTCCAGTGTCCCTTGAGTCAGCCTGGAGTTTCAGCTCCCTTCTCGTGTATTTTGGATGTCTTGTACAGCTACCTAAGCCTCGAGAGCCCCACCTTACCTTAGCCCCCTGCCTAGGGACCTCAGGCCATTCCTCTGGTTGCTCGGGGTGTTCTCTCTGTATCCATAGAGAAAAGCAGCTCAAAGATTCATTTGCCTTCATGGCCATTTATGGTCCCTAAAAACGTGGCATGGAGAAATGGCAGTTGCCAGGAGAGGTCAGAATGGAGATGTCTGGGGACAGGGAGGCCTGTTCCTCATGAAGAGGGAATGTTGGAGGAGATATGTAACAGCAATTACTCATATTCCTTGACAAGCTAAGAAGCTTAATGAATAGGATACCTTTGCTGGGAGACACCTCTCTTCTGTTGTCCACACATTATTCCCCGTTCCTAAAAGTTTTGGAACCCTACTAGTTCTATTGCTACAGACTTTCAGGTGCCCAGGTGCCAATGCAGGGCCTTGGGCATCGATCACAAGCACTGGGACAGATAGAAAACCACTGAAAGCCAAGCTGTGAGCTCCCGAGAGTCTCCTTTACAAAAGAAAAAAATGATAGTAAAAGGGCATGGAGAGAAGGTGGCATTGGACCTTTAGGCACAAAAGGAGCATTTTCCCAAAGCTAAACAAAGGCAGGGTTTGCGTTTTAAGCACGTGAGATGGTGGAAGGCTGGGTAGAAGTTTAGAGCTTGTGAGTGAGGTGGAACTGAAAGCTGAACATGGTCAAGCTGGTGAGGTGAGGGAATAAGGAAGTACGGGATTAAATTATTGGAGAAACTGGCAGGTGCAAGGTCTGATGGCGAGGGTGGATTGAAGGAAGGGAGAATTTTTTTTTTTAAAATCCTGAACTAGCCAGTGAGCATCCGGACACAAACCTACTGAGGTGAGTCTTTCCAGACCAGTTTCCAGCGGCACCCCCCTTTTCTTTGTTTCCCTGGCCAGGCGGATGTTCCCCGTCCTGAAGATCAGCGTGTCGGGCTTGGATCCTAACGCCATGTACTCCTTCCTGCTGGACTTCGCTCCGACCGACGGCCACCGCTGGAAGTACGTCAACGGGGAGTGGGTGCCAGCCGGGAAACCAGAGCCCCCCAACCACAGCTGCGTCTACATCCACCCAGACTCTCCCAACTTCGGGGCCCATTGGATGAAAGCTGCCATTTCCTTCAGCAAAGTCAAACTTACCAACAAGCTCAACGGGAGCGGGCAGGTATGGCCCGATGTTTCCACATCACCTCTTGGCTTCGATTGCAAACACCTCCCAATCAAGAAATATCAAGGGTGCATTTATGTAATTATAGAAGCCCTTACAGGCCTCTTCACCCACAGATGCCAATTATTCTCTGGAGGCCAAATGTAAACAGGGATAAACAGGCCTTAATTGGCACTTTCAGATTTTAATGGACTTCTTGATGTTAAGAGAGACAGAGTGCTGTGGTTTACTTAATCGTCAGGGGTCTTTTCAGAGTTGGTCTTGTGTGCTGGGGATTTTTACATAGGACTTCAGAGAAAGGGGGGAAAAATGGCCACGGGTATTAGGTTTTTGTTGTGTTCCCCAATGTTGTTTGGTGTAAGTGGAATGTTGGCAGGAGTCAGATGGCAGAATAAAAGGCTGCTCCTAAATGAAATAATTACTATGTCTGCTTTTGCATCATGATAATTATCAATATTCTATTGAATCAGCTTTGGCCTTTGGAAAGAAACCACATGTACCAGAAATAAGTGACTTTCTCTTTGAACCCCTTAAAAATACAAACAGGAAAATTAGTTTTGTTTCATATTTTATTTCTGATGATGCATCTAAAGGCAAAATGTTGCACAAGACCTTTTGTTCGTTTGTTTGTTTTGTACAAAACTCCTACGGTGGAGGATATTTGTCAGCCCAGAATCAATTTCTTTCATGTGAGTGTTATGTGGTCTCAATCTGTTATTTCCATTAGGTTTCTGAGGCACCTCCATAATCTTAGTACTCTAATGAGGTAGGAAATTATCTCAGGTTTTCCAGGTTGGAGAACAGGAAGATGATCTGACTTTTCCTTGGTCATATGTGGAACCAGCACGCAAGAATAATTGTAGAGCATAGAACAGGATCTGAACTTGGAAATGCTTGTCTTGTGTCCAGGATCTCAGAAAAGTCAAAAGCCTCAGAAAAATGGGCAGGGGAGGATAAAAGCTACAGGAAACTTGGAGGGGCAAAAGTCCCTGGGGGAAAAAAACCAGGGGAACACTGTGTGAAGGAGAGGAAAATAGTAAAAGGCAGGAGAAGAAAAGCCATATGAGAAACAGAACCCAAACAAAAATTTCTAAATAACAAATGACTGAATTTTCCTTTGCTTTCTTTTGAAAGCAAATTTAAAAAATCATGACCACAGTGTAAAAGCAAACCCACTGCAGTGGGTTAAAGTGTTAAAGTATCCCCACTCTGTGCTTCAGCTGCCCCTTCTGTGATGGTATAAGAAAGTAATTGATGACTATCAGTGCTTGATGCTAATAGCTGTGTTGTTTCTTGTGTAAATATAAATATAAATATATCAATAAATGATAAGTAAGTAAGTAAATAAATATATATATAGAGGTATGTATACATAACTTTGCAAAGTAGAAATTTTAAAAAAGAATATTTTTTCTTGCTCGAGAGCCAATTAAAGGACCTAATAGGCTTCCTGGAATCGATGCTATTCACAGCTTTTAGTGCCAGGTTAGACAATCTGCCAAGGCCTCTTTACATACACTTCATCCTGCCCAGAGAGGAGACTGGATGAGTGCCTCAGCTTCCTCCTGGCACCTTTTCTGTGATGGTGGCCCTGAGTCTTCCAGGCAGCAGAAGCAGGCCAGGGAGTGCCCCCGAGTTTCAGCAGTGGAAGCCCAGTGGTTTGAGGGCCATAGCTGCTCACACAAATACTCAGGGATGCTGCTGCATCCAAAGCCTTACATAAATGCAGTCCAGTGAAGCCTGTTCTGTTCAGCCCTGTGGTTCTTGCAGGGGAGGAAGGCTCTGGCCCTCCTGCTTCTGCTGCTCTGCCCCAGAGCTGGCTGCGAGGTGGCACTGGGGGCTGTCTCTCTGTTTGGTTTCCTGCAGATAATGCTGAACTCCCTGCACAAATACGAGCCCCAGGTGCACATAGTTCGCGTGGGAGGCCCCCACAGGATGGTGATGAACTGCTCCTTCCCCGAGACCCAGTTCATTGCCGTGACCGCCTACCAGAATGAAGAGGTAGGCGCGGGCTCTGCTGCATGCTGACCCACTAAAAGACCAGAGTGCCTTTTTCTTGCTTCCCCACCAGTCCCAGGCAGTGTAATACTCCATCCAGTCTAACACTCTGTCTTTTCTCTGCAGTAGAACATTGAATAATCTAGTGTCTGGCTCCAGGTTTAGCTTAATATCCCGCCACAGCTGTTCCAGACTGGTCCATCTGTCCTGGCATCCCAATCCTTTACTGGGAAAAAAAATTCCAAACAGCCCTATAGTCAAGCCCAATGTCTTTCTCCAGCAATAACTTATCGTTATAGTGATAGCCCTGTCTCTCCATGCTCCCCATAATACATACAACTGCAGGACAACACAACACTTCATGGGAAAATTTCTGTCCTTCAGGGATGCTTTGGATTGTAAGAATTGCCAACTCCTGTGCCACATCCCTTAGCTAATGTTGCTGCAGATTTTATTTGCACTCAGTAGGAATTCAGTGTTTATAAACCCTCTTGAAAGGGTCCACCATTCAGCCAGATTTAGCAGACCAGCTCATGCCTGGCTGCCCCAGCTGGTGTTTTGCCTGTGGCACTGATCAGTGCACAGCAAAGCTGTCTCCTACCCAGCCCTGAAAACATGAAGTGTGGGGATATATCTTAGGCTAACCCAGGCAGTTCCACTCAGATGACTCTGGAGGATGTTTTGTCAAGTTTCTATTTCAAATCGCCTTTACTAACATTCCTTGTCTTGTTTTCTGTAAACTCAAGATAACAGCTCTCAAAATCAAGTATAATCCCTTTGCCAAAGCCTTCCTGGATGCAAAGGAAAGGTGAGTTCATCTTTCGGTTTTCTGATCCAGTAGGTTTTTGCTGCTGATATGGTTAAAACTACGACATCACCATATGAAAGATAAATGACATAATTGAATCTTGTTTCTGCTGTCTTAAATCCAGAGCCACTCCAATGCCATTTTTGGGGAGATTGTGTGATTATTACAATAGGTGCTGGAGTGGGTGAACATGCTCTTAGGGATCCTGGCACTTATCTCTGTCTACACAGAGAGCCTGAAATGAGATGGTGTGAGCTTCCCCAGCAGTAGTGCTGTACCCCACATATGTTCACTCCAGTGTACTTGCACTGCAGTGAATCCTGTAATTTGATAGGTCAGGGAGAAGAAATGTTAATTCCTGGTGTCAAAAAGCATAGTTGAAGTGAAATTATAGTGTAACTGTAATGTAACTACTCTGCTGTTAAGTCTGTGTGCTAGTTTATGATGGGTTTATTAAAGGAAAGATATCACATGCTTCCATCAGAAATTAATTGCAGTTTATCTTGCAAAATTTTCCTTGCATCACCACCCAGTGGTATCCAAGTGATGCATCCCAGCTCATAATTTTGAATTAATTTTCCTTGGACCTGCTTTATCTTCTGACATGTGAAGTGCCCCATGTGCCTGCAGGACAATCTGTATTTCCTTTCATTGCTCTCACCACTTCAGAAGCTGCTGTGTCTCAGTGTCAGGGTTTCCAGCTGGGGAAGGGGGAATGCTGCCTTCAGCTTGCCTGCAAGCAGGAATGGTGCCCACAGGTAGAATTACAATTCCAGGTTCAGCTCCCAAATGTGGCACAAATTTAGGAACATTTTTGTTTACATCATCAAACATAAGCTCTTGCTTCCTGCATGGCAGGTCTTCTGCATCCTAGCAAGTGATTAAGGAAGATGGATTTCCCTCCTTTTTTACTCCTCCCTTTTTTGCTGAATAGTTCTGGTCGTAACTTTTGTAATTTTTCAATGAGAACACTTACCACTAAGTATTTTGCTTTTCAGAAACCATTCTAAGGATGCTCCAGAGACAGCCTCTGAAGGTCAACCTGTGACATATTCTCACTGTAAGGTTTTTGTTCATGTCAGCTGCAAATTCTATGAGATATGATGGGTGCTGGGAGCCTGAGCTTTGTTTAACTGGCTCATACTGGTCACTTACTGAGTACAGAATGGTGCTCATAGAAAGGAAATCTTTAAAAAAAAAGAAGATTGAAGAGACCTCAGAGTAGGAAATAATGCGAGAGGTCCTGCAGAGGGATCATTTTCCTTACAATCCAGTTCTTCAATAATAAAAGGAATCTGGAATAAAGATGATATATGATTTTTGGGGGCTTTTTTTTTTCTTCATTTGTGATTATTTTCATCACCTATAAAATTAACTTTCATAGGTAAACAGGTACAAAAATGCGGGGGAGCAGAGGTTGCATTTGCAGCCTTGATAAATAGATAAATTATTGAATTGATTTAAAATTGATTAAATTAATAACTTTTCTTTAATTTGTCCTTTATTGCTTGTGATATTTTCCGGTTGCTTTCCTGTCTTGTTTTGAGAGTTGGCGGGCCGTGGAGGGATTGGCATTTTTCTTTTGTCAGCCTCTCCACAAACCAGCAATCTTAGAATCTGCTCGGTATTGCTGAGGCCCAGCTGACTCTGCAAGAAGGCTGCTCATTCCTTCCGTGCATTAGCAGCACTTCAACGCAGCAAGAGCAACGGGGTTTTGTTCTCTCTTTTCCCTCGAAGTGGGCGGCTGGTTGATTTCCAACCCGGATCCAGTGTGTGCCTCGGGAAGCTCGAATTATCAATACACTGGAGCTTTGCCTCTGCCCGCTCCGCAGGCTCCCCACAGCTGTGAGAGATACTCAGCCCTGCGAGGCCACCGGGCTGCTCCCTACCCGCCCTCCTACCTGCAGAGGAATCACTCCCCTCCAGGTACACCCTGCGATAAACAGGAGTGCATGGTCTTGCTTTCACCGCAGCTTCTGCCAGCAATGCAAAAAAAGGAGCATTGCAGGTCTTCTTTTTGATGTCCTGGTGTGGGTCAGTTGAGCTCTCGGGTCAAAGCAGCTCTCGGGTAGGAGCTGATGTGGGGTGAAGGCATTTTGGTACTGTCAGAACATCCTTTGGGTCCCTTTCACTTTCTAGATCTGCGTGCAGAGTTCCAGAAATTGATTCCGCCCTGATCAGGAGAAGTGGGTTGGAAAGAGGAATAGGGATAAAGTAATAATAATCTGCTTGCTAATTATTATTTAGCAAAAATTCTTGTTTAATAAAAGTATTTATCGTAGAATGGTTTGGCTTGAAAGGAACCTTAAAGATAATTTTGTTCCAACCCCCGTGCCATGGGTAGGGATACTTTCCACTAGACCAGGTTTCCCAAAGCCCCATTCAACCTGGCCTGAAAATTTCCAGGAATGGGGCAGTATTTATAAAACTTTATTAAGCATTTTAGCTCACATTATAAGGGAATCTGCATCAAAACATTGACTGATACATGTCAATTATGAAAAACAAGTGGTCAGACTTGCAAAAATGCAAATCCTATGTCTGTCGTGCTGTACTTTCCCATGTACCATGATCAGATTGCTGCTTTAAGCCCGTCTGTGTTTTGCTTTTTAAGACAATGTATGCAGTAGACACTGAGGATTTATTTGTTGCTTTTTTTCTTTTTTTTTTCCCCTCCCCAAAGTTAACTTATTGGAGAGCTCCAGCAATAATCTTCAGGTATTCTCAGGACATGACAGCTGGACTTTGCCATCCTCTCCACACACTAATTTGCTCTCAGTGCCACACACAAAGGGAGGTGCCAGCCCTGGACCCAGGTAAGGTTACAGAAAAACTGGTGGTATGAGGAGCACTGAGGCTTGTAGGACTGTCCTGGTGATTTGTCCTTTGTTCCAAACTTTAATCAGTGTCCGGGATTTGATATGTGTCCTAAGTGCCCAGTTCAAGATTCCTGGGCAGATCTTTCTGACAAGCTAATTTTCTTCTGCTCTTAAATCTATGGAAGCTTCACTTTCCCCCAGCACTACTGAAAACCAGGATCTTGGAACACCCACAAAGAATTCTGTGGCACTCTACAATCTGTGAGCATTTAAAAACTAAATTATTTTTCTTAATATATTTCTCACTATTATCCTGCTTGAAATAAGGATCCAATTCTAGCAGTAGATGGAATTTAGACCTAGACAATCAAATAATTATCAAATATTTTCCCTTCTTTTTCCCAAATGAATGCAATAATTTCTTCTCTAATTTACATGTCAGGAAAGTCAGCTGCAATTTCTAATGCACAGTTATCTGATTGAGTAGGTTTTCCTCTCAGTGTTTGTACCATAGTAGCTAGGCAGTATCCTGAAACTTTGTGGCCTCGCTCTCTAGAACCTCTTCTGACTCAGTCCCTGATATGGGAGGAAGAGAAATCTCAGAGGCATATAAAAAGGTCCTTAACTTTTGAAACCTCACATATACTTGTACGTTTCTCTCCCAGCCTCCCTCCAAAGTCCCTAGGCTTGATGGTTGCTGTCGATTTTTCACTTAAGGTCTTCAAGGCTGATCTAGTTTGGTACCTCGATTTGAATAGCTGCCTTTGAACAGATAATGAAATTTACTGTGGCAGGTCTTATGTGGGCTGAACGCTTTGAAATCAGTCATTCAACCTGTGCTGCTTTTTTTTTTTTTCTTTTTTTTTTTCCCCCAGCCACTACCCTTGCCTGTGGACAGTGAGCAACAGCGCTGTAAATGTTGCCAACCCAGGAGGCGAGGTGACCAGCAGCCCTCCAAGCGTGTTTTTGAGGGGAAATGTCCCCTTACCTGCTGCTCCATCAGTGCAAATCCCTCTGCAGGGAATGGTGTCTGGCAGCATGGAAGCACAAGGGGAAGGCACCCTCACCAGACTGTCCGACTCGGCGTGGACACCCTCACACCCCTTTTAATGGACAGGAGGCTCCTGAGGGAATCTCAGCCACCCAAGACTGACACACGTGGCAAATGATCCCCGAGGGCTGCAGTGCAGAGCAGGATGTGTGCAGAAAAAGGACTTCATCACTTCCCATAATGTACCTTTCGTGTGCCAGGCAAAATTGCAAAGGCAGGAAATATTATAGGAACCAGCTTGTTACTGCAACTTTTATGCATCATTCAGGATGATGTCCAGAAAGAGCCTTTTTAGTTAGCTTTGCTTCAATAATCACATTAGAAAGGGTCAGAGACGTGGGACTGAGTGAAGCAGACATGGTACCTGTAATTTTAGAAGTTCCTTCNCACTGAGTGAAGCAGACATGGCAGCTGGATACTTACTCACCTGTAATTTTAGAAGTTCCTTCTGTAACAAACAGGCAAGTCCAGGGAAAATTGTGAGCAAGTTTACAATTGGTCATCGGAAGGGACAGCACTGCTTTAAAGGCTTTCTGAATCTCTTACATGGAGGTTTTCACAATACCTGAAACGGAACCCCTCAGGGGATGCAATTAGTCTGACATCCTAATGCCACCTGCATACAGCATTCTCTGTCCCCTTCCCTTCTCCAGCTGCTGTTTGCTCTGTGCCATGGGGACAGTGGGCACACTCGAGCTGTGGAAGCGGCTGCATTGTAGCAGCAGGGTGAAAAGCAGATAGTTTAACGTTTAGAGCCTGGTGTTACAGTCTTTGAGATGGAAAGTTCCAGTGTTTCCAGTATGTGCTATTTTTGAAAGGGTGGAGGGAAAAGAATATAGGGAGAAAAAAAAATCAGCTTGCATTTCCACTTTGCTTCAGCTATACAGTACAAATAAACTATGAATACATGGTGTGTTATCTCCTCAGTGCCTTTCCAAGGTATAAACACGCACAGAGTCTTTCTCACCTAACAACCCCTGAGCTATTTAAAGCAGCTCTGCCAGAAGCGAGCTGAGAGAAAAGGAACTTTCTATTCCTTGTCCAGTTACTGGGTGTAAGCCCCTGGGCGTGGTATTCCATGCCTTCACACCTGTTCCCCTTCTCACTTTGTCTGCTTCAGCTTCCTTTTCCAGGCTACCGCTTTTCCCCTCCTGCATGAGCGTGCAGCATTTAGCACAGTGGAGTCCTGATCCTGTCTGGGATTTCTAACCTCTACTGTGATGCAAATAACAGGAACCATCCCCCAGTCTACCTTGTCCTTTCATGTATCTCTTCAGGCAAGCCCTATCAAATTCTCACAGTTCTGCTGTTTGATCTCTATAAGGAAAAAAACCTGCAAGTTAACTCACATAGATATATCCCTGTATAATAAAGGGCCCAGCAGCAATTCAGATGTGTTTAGAGTCATGTGCATCGACAGGGGAGAATCCTCAGCGTAGAAGAGGATTCTCTAAAGCTTCTGAGAGCTGAAGTCTCTGCTTCTGCTAGATACAGCAACATTCCCTTTGTGAGTGCTCACTTACTGCGTACAGACTCTGGGAGCAGTGTCCTATGTTGGGTAGACATTAGAGGCAGCAGCAAGAGGAGCCTTTTGATTCAGGTTGTCAAATATGCATCTGCCTGGGTGAGCTCAGCAAGCTCCTGTTTGATATTCTATGACCTGGCCTGGAACCACCCCCTCGAGCTGCTCTCAGTGTTATGCACTTCAATGCCTTTCCCCTTCGGCTTTTCAGATGTGCTGCAGGCAGGATCATGTGCCAGAATGTACTCAGTAACACACTCAGTTCTGCTGACTTGTGCTGCAACCCCCCAAGATCAAAGTGATGAAGTTGCTTTGGGTGTGCGTTCTTATTAATAGAGGCGTTGGTCAAACAAGAGTTAATAGAGTGCAAAGAACTCTGCGTCCTGCTATCAGTCTAATTAATCCTTGGCAGTTCTGACCAAAAAACTGCCTTCCCACGTTCTGACAAAAGCTTGCTGAGGAGTTTTCCAGTGTTATGCTTCTCTACCTTGCGGGAAGAAATGTAAGTAGGTGTTGGTCTCAAAAATAGCTCTGCTTTACTGATGAGGTTTATTAACTAATGCTACCCTCTTCTGGCTGCTCAGCTCCCCACAGACACACCACACACAGAGTCTGCATAAAGACGCTAAAAAAGCAGGCAAGCGGTGACTTCTCTGTGTTCCAGGACTTGCAATGCTTTCCTTATGGTTAATGAGCTGGATAATTTCTTATCCCACATACTACCTTACAGTATTACAGGAGTGATTATAAAGTGTTACTCAAACTTCATTTTTATTGCACGAACAAACAGTGTAGGAGAACATCTAATTAGCTTTCCTGGTAGTCTCATAGGATTGAAAGAACTAAAACATGATCAAAACGAACAGGTAAAGTAATTTTTCTTCCTTTCCACTGTAACAGCAGCCATGATTCATGTTACAGGAAGCAAAAAAAGTTCTGATATCTCCAAACTGAGCCAAGTCTTTGTCATTGCAGACAATCTAGTTTAGCACAACCCTGAGAAGTGACACAGAAAGATAAAATAGCCTTGGTTTGCTCACTACCCGTGGCCCCCTCTGAGCACAAGTTGTTTTTTGTAGCCCAAAGCCTTGGGCTTGAGGATAGCAGGGAGTATGCTGATCTTGGATTTCATGTTGGGGAGTCCTGCAAGGAACGGGGAGTGGGACTCGACCCTTATGGGCTCCTCCAGCTTCAGATCTATGATTCTGATCGATGATTTTGCAACCCTGGTAAATGATTTGGGAATTCCTATCTGGTTTGGACAGATTACTTCTAAGCAGTGGAAGCACTGAAGGAAGCCTTTGCTTAACTGTTCACAAGCAAAACTGCAGTTCTATCTTCACAGCTCTCCTTTCCCAGCACAATGGGCTTCCCCACAGCACAGTAACAGGCTGGGATGCTGGCTGCAGGGTTCTCCTGTGGGAGACAGATTCCCCTAAACTCTGTATAAAACTGTTCCCCTCCTAATAAACCGTGACTGTGGATTTGGTTTCGCACTGATAGTGCACTTTTTTTCTCAGCAGATTTCTGCTTGGCATTAAAACCCATACAGGGATTATGTCTGAATTAATATTTCATGGGTTGTTGTAAGCAGTAAGTGAAATAGCAACATGAAAAGAGAGCAAAGAGCCCTGTCCCCAGTTTTTATATATGTTTTGATAAAATCACTCCCTGACTTTGTGGAAAAGAAATATACTACAAGACTGGAATCGCTCTTTTGAGGTCTCCTGGGTAGATACCAGGAGACACCTGGTGTTAATGATAGTTTGTAGTTTTAAACCTGATTTGACCACAAAGCCTACATGGTGGGTTTTTGTCCTGCCACCCTGGGTACGTGGCTGGTGGCCTTCAGGCCTCTCCCCGGGACAGCCAAGGGGCCAGGGCTGGGCAACACAGCTCCATGCAAATCTCATGTTATTGGAGGAAAGGATCCTTTATTTTCAATTTCTCCAGGGCTTGAGCATGCTACCCAGCTACTAAATGGGCAGCTGCAGGGTGGTTTGTGCCACACCTCACTGAAGTGTATTTAAAAAGCAGTGAAGTGGTTGATGAAGGCAGAAGAGTGACCAGGTAAAACACCTGAGATGTCAGGACAAGCTGCTCGGCTCTGCTGGCGCAGGCCCCGCGCCGTGGTCTGCAGCTGTCACTGGGCCTCCGTGTCCCTATACCGAGAGTCCGTGGCTCGGGCGATTGCTACATAGACTCCATCAATCAGAAGGATAAATACGATGATTTATTAAGTTCTATATAAAGAGCAGAGAGCAATATGTGCAGGCAGGCAGCACAGCAGCGCAGGCAGCAGTCCGTCTGTCCAAAACATCCAAGGTACACACCTAACATACATGGGCTAACTTACGTAAACGTCACTATTGTTATGGAGAATTTGTCTCACGATTCTCAAAACATCCCGGAGCCAAGTCTGGCTTTATGTGGTAACAAGTGATCCTGTCCCTGGAGCCGGGCAGGGTGCAGGAGCCTCAAATCCTTCCCGGGGTTCCTCTGGATCGGGGCTGCTCCTCAGCCTTCCCGCCTCTCCTGACAGTCCCAGCCTTCTGTCTCAGGCTTTTCCCTCACACTTTATTTTCCTGCCTCTGGGACGCGCCTGTCCCAGTAAGGCAAGGAAGCTCCTCTGGCTGTGCCCAAGGAGGCGTGGAGCAGCTTTTCCCCAGAGCCCTCAGCTCCCCACAGCTCCGTTTGTAGGCCCAGATAGAAGGTGGGTACCTGCCCACCTCTGGGTGCTGTGCTGGGCGCTCAGCAAGGCCTCGTCCCAAAATGTCCCTTGTCTCTCCTGTGCTTCGCTGTGGCTCTCTGGGAGACAGGCTGCTCCAGCAGCACCTCGCTCGGGCCAAGAGAAGGGCTTGACACGCGGCTTCAGGTTCTCCTCTGTGACTCTGGGGTTTTAAGGGAACCTCCCTGTGCCCCCTGATAGACAAAACTGGGGAGATGAACACCACTCTCTTGAATTCTCCACTACGAGCCAGGTGTTTCCTGAGAGCCACCCGTCCCCACAGACACCCAGGCCCCGCCAGTTTAAGCCTTGCTGCTGCTGTTTGTCCACACTGGGTGCTTGCTTCAGGGCTCAGCTGTAGTTTGGTCATGAAGCTGGTTCTGGTCTCCCATCTCTTGTTTAACCATTTTTCTGTATTAACCATATATACTGGTTATACAAGTTTGTAGGTTAAAAATAAACCTTCTAAATTTAACACACTGGTACAAATACACTGTGTCTGCCTAATGGTTGTAGCTGTTGTGTGTCATAGTCTGGTAGGTCTACAGCAACAATAAATAACAGTCCTTACCACAGAGATGCTAATGCTTGCTGTGTGGTTTGAAAGTGTCTCATTTTGAGAGTTATCAATTTATGTTGTCAAAACATAAATTATGAGTATTTTTTTATGGTGAGTTCAAGGGTAGCTCATTTTTAAAAGGAAGAATTTATGGAACCAGGCAAGGATGTGAATTGTATGAACACCTATAGTTTTTATAGACTGTCTATCGGACTTTGCATAAATGACTTAAGTCTCATAGGTCAGATGCCTGAGCATCTTTTTATTGTCTCAGGGCAGTTTCTGTCTCAGTTTCTTATCTGAAAAGTGAGCATTTTCCCTTCTTCTCAACCTCTGTCGTGGAAGACCTCTGAGGTAGGAGTTCTCCTTACTGCCCATACTTACAGAACCGACAAAATGAGGTCTTGTCTTGCTGAGGTCTTTTGGTGTAGTCTTACATATAAAAATTCCATATCCTTGAGTCTTTGTATGTCTATCACCAGCACAGGCAGAATCAGTAGCACTGTGGCCTTAATACTCTAAGACCTGTGAGTTGTGCTCTGAACAAGACATCATTGCTGTTCCCGAAACACAACTCGACTCCAAGAAGGAAGCAATGTGTCCAAGTAAGCTGCTGTGGTGAATGATGCCCAAAAAAATGCTTTAGAAATCTATTTACCAGGCTGTCCATTTGCAGTGAAATCAAGGTAAAGCTGCCTTCTGTTGTTCTGGGATGCTCTGGGAAAAATCAGGGAAGCTTCCACGTTATTCACCTCACCTTTACTGTGGTGACAAACCTCACGTGGAAGTGAGATGCAGCCCTGGATCAGGACTGTGGGCTCTGTGGGCAGGATGTCATCACCAGGAGTACCAAACACTGCGAGGATGGTCAGATCTGGAGTTCATGTCCCTGTGTCACCATGAAACCCGTGGCTGTAGCTGCCACATCACTCCTAGAGAAGGAGTGAAAAGTCAGATTCCACAGGCACAGTGCTGGCTGCTCTAGCCTGTGCTTACTGGATTTTACTATTAGATTGCTTTTTCAGAGACTACGTGGTAAAATACAAAATACAAACCCATAACTTCTGGCGATGAAGAATTACAAAGCATTTACACAGGTGTGCCTCGTTTAACACCCAGAAGTACACTGCAACCTTTGCTTTTGTCAGATCCCTGGGTTCACTAATGAGCCTGAATTGTCCTGATCAGCTTCACCTGGAGCCTCCACCCACATTCCTGGAGCCTCATTTAAGCTCAGCCCGAGGGCATTGTCTCCTACTTGGGCGATTTTGGGGAGTATGTGCTCTGANATAAAGGAGTTGTTCCTCATTTATATGGTGGCACCTGTGGAGTATCGGTGCTCTCAGAGCCAGGTCTCTAGGGGAGAAGAGGAAAAAGAGATGTAAACCTATTTAACACCTCTGTGCTGCCTCTACTTGTTTGAACTGCCTGTTCAGGCTCTGAACCCTTCTGAAAATTAACAGTCTTACCCTGTATTTTTCTTTATTTTCTCAATGTTTTTGGGGAAAATGGTGCGATTTTTAGTCACAAATGTAATGATAAGTAACTGGAGTGTCTTAAATTTACATTTATTGATAATGTGGCAAATTGGGTGTGCATGTAAAGTGGTCAAGATTTTTCATGGCCGGTGTGCGTTGTTGCTATTACTATGAACTGGTTTTCTTAAAATAAAAATTTTCTTTTGGGAGAGATGTAATTTAATGGATATAATATAATTGCTTTGGAGTGGTCTAAATTGCCTAAAATGTCAGGAAGGGGGACTGAATTGTGCTATTGCAGCTTAAACTGACTTTTACTTTGGAATTCAGAATTGTTATGGCTTACAAGATTAAACAAGAGAAATTTATTTTGAGCATAGTGAGCTTCCTTAAATGGAGATATTTGACATAATTTCTTTCTAGATCTGTCTTATACTCTCCATCAGTTTGGAATATGGAGTCTTCCAGATTATTCCTTTGGGGTGGGAAAGACAAATGTTAGTTCTGCCAGAACTGCATGATCTGGTAAGAAAAAAGTGGGACTGTACTTCTGAAGTGTTGGTTATTTTTCAAGTAACTACACATTCTAATTAGGAAGGACTAAAATCCATGGATTTTAAGTGTTTTTTTTGGAAGAACTGTTTTAGAAACTATAGGGGGGCTAACTTGAAAGAAGTACTGAAGTGTATGTACACATCTGCAAGTATTTCTGCATTAAGTTTCTTCCTTCTTTCAGCAAGGTCAGTGAAAGCTATTTTAAAATTATTAAAGGAAGTTATTTTCTGTACAGCTAATCCTTGGCTCAGAAAAACCCAAAAAAACCAACAAATCTAAACCAACACTAAAAAATCCACATCAAGAAGATTTTTTTTTCTTTTGTTTATATATGCCGTTGCAGAAACTTATGCCTTTTCTGCTTGAATGCTTTATCTGTGAACGCCTTGTGCTCATTATCTGTTCCCTAACAGCTAATGGGCAGTGTGAAATACAGAAGGGGCAGACTCTGCCCCTTCCCGGAGGACTCTGCCAGAGCAGAAGTGTGGCTGTGAGTGGGCAGCCCTGCTCTGTCCCAGGTGTGGCTGTGGCGTGAGGATCAGGGCACCGGGCGCTTCTGAGGGCAGCTTTTGGTTACTCTGAAATCCTGCTCTGTAGTGGACAGCGTTTCACCAGCTGAGCGTTTTCCTTTGGAGCTCTAAAGTCTCCAGACCGGCCGATTTTAGCCCTAGGACGAGCTGTGTGCCTATGGATGATCTGTGTGTGTAGCCCTTCCCCTATCACTAGCTGGCACACAGGAAACTGGACACGTTCTCTGATGTGTTTTGATGTCCTCAGGTCCTTGTTGTCTCCTCCTATATGAGTTCCTCTCTACCCAAGTAAATACCCAGGGAGAAGAATCCATTTGTGTAACGTATGCTGGTCGATCACACTAATTTTTGCCCTGAAAAGTCTCGTGCCCAAAAGGGACATGTTGCTTTATTATGTATTCTGTCAGCTTGCAATAAAATGTTTTGTCAAGATTTGTTCAAGTCTTTGGTTTGAGTTGCCTTGAGCAGTATTTTTTTTGTCTGTTTTATTTTGTTTTTTTATATTGCTTACAGCAAGAAATCTCATTTTTGAAGCCTCTAAGTGTTTACAATAATTTTTCTGTTAGAAACGTTGATATAAATATAAAATCAAGTTAGGAATGTAGAAAGGTCAGGGAGCTTGAAGAGTATACTTTATTCCCCTGCCACTGGAAGGAAAACATGATTCATTTTATAAGCTAATCAAGATTTCTTGGAATATTAATTGAGGCTTAGGACCCAGTGGGCCATGGAGAAAAGGCTGACCTTTAGAAAGCTTATTTCTAGCTTAAATGTGTTTATGGCTAATTAATAAATATTAGTTTTTGGACTGGTGCTGTCCTTTTGCTGAAATTATTAATTTCTTCTTTCCTTTTTTTTAAAAATGTGGTATTGGTTGTTGTTGTTTTTTGTGGGTTTTTTTGGTTTTTTAACTGCTGTGCTTCACAAATTGCCTTCTGAATGCAGTTTTACACTATGTCTCATTTGGCCTTTCTCCTGCTGAAGGAGGAGATGCTTTTTCCTCAGCTGCAAATTTGTACTGGGGCAAGTGGGGACTCCTTTCTGATGGGCAGCTGCTGTCGGATCAGATTTAAAGTGCTTTGTAACTGCAATCCCAGTATTAATTTTGCTGCCCAACCAAAAGAAAAGGTTTTGTTTTATTTCACTCCCTTCGGAAGTATTTTGCTTTTCTCTTGCTGTAATCATCTTAGTGCTCTTTTCTGTGCTGACTCAGTTGAAATTCGCCCATCCTGAACTTGGTGAGCAGAGCTGTCTGCTGTATTTCAGAGTCATATTCTTACTAGTGTTTTGTACAGTGCCTTTTTCCTCTGGAAATAGTTCAGACTCACCCTGTGGTCATGTTTGTCTCTCGCAGAAGGTAAGCTTCCATTTTGGGCAGCACTGATGCATGAGGAATGACCTTTATTTCCCCCTCCTGCTGAGTGGAACCTATGATTTGGGACTCCTTGTAGCTTTTACAGTGTTATCTGAACCAGCCTGCTTACTGCTGTGAGGTTTTGCTCAATCATTGCTACCAAAAAAAAAAAAAGGCTGGAGCAGAGGGAAACCTTGAATAAGGCAGAAGATGCATTTCATCTGCAAAGGGTCAAATCCTGGTAGCACTTGCACTGACTTAATAGATGTGCAACAGGAGTCAATAGAGACCTGTCCTTTCCCCCAGTGTCTGACTGACTTAATCAGGACCTTACATAAAATCTGATGTCTGACTGTTGAACCTGTGATTCATCCCCAATTTCAGTATGGAAGCAGGAAAACAGGAGGGGGAAGAAAAAAGCAGTGGGAAGTAGGAAACCCAACCTCCGCAGTGTGCTTTATACCCGATGTAATTTCACCCTGGTGAAACAAAAAGCTTTAACCGTTGCCTCCCATGTTGCAAGGAGCCAGGTGATGTGTGCAATCAATCTGACCTGAAGAAACAAGAAAAGGGGGTGCACTCTCCTGCCCTAAATAACTCATTAAAAGCTATCGTCTCGCATCTGACGGCAGTGGCAGCTGCCTAATTGGATGTTAAAAATATGCCTGCCAGTCTTTGCGAAGTACGTATTTGCATGGCAGTGAGAACTGGTACTTTGGCCTTTGTACAGGAGGGTAAAAACTAAAGGCTGATGGCTGAGATAATGTCTGAATGTGTAATGGCTGCTTCCTCTCCGCATAGGCTCCGCATCCCCGGCTTCTGACTCATGCTGAGGTCCCAGATTTGCAGCAGAAAGACAGCTCATTTTTACACTCCTGCAGAATTCCATCCTGACTTTGCAGAAGCCTTGTTTACAGGATAGCTGTATGGTTTTTGTTGGTTTCTTTTTTGGGTTTTTTTGGTGGTTTATTTTTGTGTCTTTTTTTCTTTTTCCTGGTGTTATTTTCTTTAATCAGGAAGGGTTAAAGCTGGTGACAGGTCAGTGATCCAGAAGTGTCATTGTGTGGCACAGCCCACTGTAAAATTTGCCCCCTCCAGAGCAGGGGGACTTTTTGTCTGTGATTGCCTGTTGGTGTCAGCAGCCCAGGTTTACCTTTCAGAAATAAAAGGAAGAAAGCAAAAATAGGGTGTGGGTGAGGGGGAAGGACCAATTAAAAGCAGACCCACGTACACTTCAATGTTTGGTGTGATATTTTCCCCCTCTCTGCCTGGCAGTGAGTTTCTGGTATCACTTTTTTCTTCCAAATCCAGCAGATGGTGTTAGATGGCTATTTAATGACTCGCATGGGACAGAAAGATCCCAGCGATAGAGCTGGGAGGAGGCAAGAAGGAACAGTTTTGTAGGGATGTTCAGTGAATCTGAAAGCTGTGATAGGCTCCTGTTTTAAGCATCTGTGTGCATGCTTTCAGCTTACTACTACTAGGGGGTGGGGAGCTCCAGAGCTGTAGTACTTGATTGAAGTTGAGCTTTCTGTGACATCTATCATATTTTCCCTCTAAAGATTTAGGTGTGCTTGAGTGCAATGGAGCAAGGTGAATATAGCCAATGGCCCTCACTGAGCACTTTGGGGTTGGGAGGTGTATCAATTTTTTTTTTAATTTTTTTTTTTCCTTGCATGCATCTTAAAAGGAAAAGGGAAGTAAAACAAACTCTCTGCAGTGCATTCCTGTGACAGAGGTATTTTCTAAATCCCACAGGCTATAGAAAAGAGATAAGTGAGGTGGGATGAAGAAGATGGGAGCTCAGCAGGTTGTCCACTGTCCAGCCAGGCTAAAACATGGCATCAGTTTCTGACAGCTTTCTGTTAGCTGGGGTGATGAATGCACTGGGCCTTGATCAAGCTCCTAAGAGAACAAGTGTCTGCCTATACTCACCTGGATCTGTTATAGATATTATGTGAGGAAACTGATGTCTGAAATTTGAGTACCTCTGGGTAGGAAAAAAAAAATCATCCTGAATAGATGTAGATACAGGTAGGCTGTAATTTGCTACCAATTAGGAAAGATCTTCGGGTCATTGTGGCTGTTTCAGAGACTGCCTGGCAAGCACACAGCAGTTAAAGTTGAGAACTGTGGAGAAAGGTAGTCAAACATCTGTTGTGTGGCTGTGTAAGTCAGCAGTGTGACCCAACTCTTGATAGCTGCAGCCACTTTTAGCAACTGTCTTTAAAGGTTTTTAGAAGAGCGAGAAAAAATGTGGAAGGGTGCATACCTAGCTGGACCCTTCATCCTGGAAGCAAAGGGACTGGGTCTGGATATGGGGGAATGCTATAAATAAGGGATGTGCTAAAGATGAACAGGAAAAGATTATTGCTATTTATTAATGTAATTGGTGCAAATGCCTTTTAAATTTTTTTTTAAAGCCTGCTGGTTCCCATCAGGCACAAGAAAATTGTGGAGCTTGTTTTCACTTGTTTTTTCTTTATTTGTGGAATTAGGAGAAATAAATATATCTAAAAAGGTTGGGCAAATTCAGAAGATCCATTGTTGGCTGTGAAAGATGACTCTATGAAGGCAGCCTTCAGCCTGGGCCAAGGATGCTGGCAAGATTCACCTTCACATCAAACAGTTAACAGGCTGACACAGAAAATCATCAGCGTGGAAGCCTTGACATGCCAGTCAGGGGAATAATTTATGCAATCCCAGGAAATTCGTCTTTATGAAGTGACAGCTTTTAATAGTGGTGTTATGTAGTCTACTTGTTAGGCTTGTTCCTGAGCAGTCACTAAGAATAGCACACACTGGGGTATACAAATGTCCTGGGTAGAGGCACAAAAATGAAAAAAGGTGGAGTAATATGACTTGTCTTTTAATAGGCTGCAGGACTGCTGAGATTGCTCTAGATTTTTTTTTAAGAAGTTATTTGTCTGACAGGATGGGCCTGTTATCTGTCCTGCAGTGCATAAATCTACACCCAGTAATTAGAATAATTTATACTATGATATTTAATCTTAGAGCTTCCTAAAGCAATTCGCAGCCTACTGTCCCCCAAGAGAACCTTATCAATATCTGAGCTGGGAAGCTGAGTCATCCTGAAGTGAGACCAACCCTTTCCTAGCTGGAAATCATTCCTGCCTGCAGAGGAAACCTCCCCCCATCTGCCCCTAAGAGAAAAACTCCCTCCAGGAAGAGCTTTCCTGCCGAAATTCTGATATTCCTGGCCAGCTTTCAGAATCCTTTAGAGGAGTGAGAGCTGTGATCTTGCCTCATGCCCTGAGATTTCACTGGGGGTTTGCTTTCCTTGTGTTGGATTGCTCAGAGACAATGGAAGAAAAACCCGTCTAAGGAAAGGCTTCTCAGAGTCCAGGGATCTTCTCGTGCTGTTGAGGACTGAGTAAAAAGAAGTAATAATATTTTTTCACCTATGCTACAGGGAGCTAAAGTATTTATCCCCACTTTTTTCATCTGAGACAAAAGGATACAGCTTCGTTCTAGAAATCAGTAAGGAAATGAAGATGATAAAGGTTTCTCACTGGTGAAACCACATCCCTGTGCCAAGCTCAGTCTTTGAGACTTGAGCTTTGCAGTCTTCCTTCAGTTCTGCCCTCAGGCCTGGAATAATCTCTCAACATGTTAAGGGAATTTAAACCATGAAATGAAATTTGGGTGAATTGCAAAATGCCTGATGAATTCAGGAAGGGAGCCAGCACTCACTTTGTCCTTCTCTGATACCACAAATAAGAAACTACTGCTGACAGCTGGAATTAGTTTTAGTGTGAGTGGAAAGTCCCATATTCCTCCCTCCTCTTTTTCCCCCCCAGCCCTGGAAAAAGAACAGGACAGCAGCACTCCAAGTAGGGGCTTAGAATTTGTCCTGCCAGTGCAGAAACTCCTGTCTGAGAGAACTTGCACTTGGATGCAAGTCTTCTCTTCAGGTGATGTGGAAGAAAACCTGTCAGGTAAATGACCTGTGAGTCTTCCAGACCTTGATGTGCCTATGTGACCTGATAGCTTCCCATCCTGGGCACTGAGTCAAAGGAGTTTCCAGAGAGGGAGGCCACAAAATCTGTTCTCCGTTCAGTCCTTGCATGGCTCTGAAGAGTAGCACCTCGAGCTGATAGAAATAGATAAAAGAAATGAGAGCTGGATGGGAGGTAGGTTCTAAGGTTCAAGTGTCCCCACTATCAGAGCACACCAGCCAAGGGTCACCATGATACCTCAGCATGACAAACACGAGCCAGCCTCCTCTCTGTACAGCAGAAATGCTGCCCTGGCTGACTTTCCCTTTTTTTCCCTCTTGTGGGGAGGTTTGCCTTATCAGTAGCTTTCGAATTCCTGTAGATAACTTTGGACAATCGGATGGCAGGGCCACTCACTGCACTGACACAACAGCATCAGACCAGCAGCAATTTTAAACTGCCTCAGGGAATAAGCTAATTAAAAAAGAAGGTTGGAAAACAAAGGATATCAGACAACTTAATTGAAAATATTAAGCGAGCTCTACTATACCCACAGAATTGACAAATATTCTCATTTCCTTGTTCCAGCAGACTTAACCTAACATTCACCAAATTGAACACATGATTTTGGTAGCGAAGGGTTAACTGATAGGTGCTGGGGACTTGAGTATTGCTTAGCTGCAAACTTTGCAGGTAAGAAGTGGTGAGCAGTGCCTTTCCAAGATGAGCTGCCGTGCCTGGGGTCATTTTGTCAAGGCTGGAGGGCAGATGTTGGGTGGAGAAGGCTGGGCTGTGCCAGTCCTCACTTCAGCGTGAGTTCAAATTATGGAGCAGCTGACAGTGATGATGAACGTCTTATGTTAACGTCTGGGAGAGGTTATTGTTTTATTTACAGGTATTGGTTAGTGGAAAATGGAAGCAGGGTGATTTATTAACCACGCCTGTCGAGCGGCGGTATGAAAGCTGAATCAAACCAAGCCTTTGCTGTCCCTGCCCTTCTGCCCCAACTCTTATTTCTCCTGCTGCTGTAAATCCCAGCACATCCAGAATGTAAATACTCTTTGATAGGAGTTTCTCTGCCTTTGTTGCATTGTCTGCGCAGCTCCTGCTTTCAGGGGACCTTCGCTCAGACAGAATTGATCAGCAGCCAGAGGAGGAAAGCGGCCGTTGCCGCAGCAACCGCTGATGACTCACCCTGGGTAGCAGGCAGCAAAAACTCTGAGGCTGCAGTAATTTTCCAGATGCTTAATCCAGCTCTCTGGGCTTTTTTTTTTCTTTTTTTCCTCCTCCCCTCTTGCTGACAGGCAGAAATCCTCCTCTGCCTTTCTTTGCTCAGAGACCCACGCAGCCTGCAGCCCTATGTGAGCGGAGTAATCCTTTGTGGTGCTCACCCAGGGTGGCGTCACAGAGACGTGTCTGGGCGATGTAGATGAGCTACTCCACCGGCTGATCTGTAGCCCCCGAAGGTGGTAAAAATAGAACTGTAAACTGCCCGTCTGCAAAAATACCCCAGTGTGTAATTGGCTGCCCTCAATTCCTACCTACCGACTATAGCATCACGTTTACTGTAACTACAGCTATGAAATATTAAATCAGTTCATCTTGTTTCTTTTCAGTAATGAGGCTGTCCCTGTGCTGCATACAGAATGTGCTAAAAAGAGGAAAGTGAACTGCGTTCAGCGCATGCATTTCCATTAATTACCTTCTCATTTCTGTGACCTACTAATTTTTGTGCATAGATTTCAGTCTGCGTGTAATGAAGTAGAGCAGGTTAAGAGACCTACCCAGGAAAAGGGCAGTAAAAGGAGCAACACCTTCCGTGTCACCCAAGGGATACCTGCCTTGGGGTTTTCCTGCAATGGCTGTATAGTAATGCAGGCCTTGTCTCAGGTGGGCTCTTTTATCAATGTCTGAGGAGTTGTTTACCTGCTCTGGTAGTGATTTGGGGTTCTTTGTGATTGCCATAAGATGCTGAAGAATCCAAGCATAACTAGATTAAAAACAGCCCCAGCTTGTTTATGTAGAATGCACATATTCCTTCCTAGAGCCAGAGGAGCAATTACCACAGAGTGGTGGTGGAATTTGGTTTCCCTGTTCAAGTGCTTTCATCTGGCTGTGGGGAAAACAAAGCTGCTCTGCAGCATGTGGGGAAGAGAGGGGAAAAATAGCAATAGAACTGTGTTTGCTTCACATAGGAGACCAGAAGTACTGATGCTGCCAGCTGCTGTCTCATGCAAACCCTGGAAGGCAGATGGATCTCTGTGGGTGAATCAAGTGAGGCCATCAACTCCTCCTTCCACGATGCAGCTTCTTGCTTTCAAGTCCTCATTAAAGATTTGTCAGAGTGTGCAGCTGAACCAAGCTGCTGCATTGCTGACAGGCTCTGCAATGTGCTGCTGGCTGAAGCTAAAGCCATGTAAAGCCACCAAGTGTGGGGGCAAGCTGCCTGTTGATGTTTGTTTTCTGCTTCTTGTGGTTGTTATCTGCTAATAATAGGTGGGATGTGTAAGCTCATTTAATGAGGGTGCTGTGGCTGCTCTTCAAGGGAAACCCATTTCAAAGATCACCAGTGGAAGCTCCTCTTGTTTTTGTGGGATCCTGAGTTCTTTCTTGGTGTGCAGCTCCTCCTAACTGTGGCCAGATCTTGGATATCCAAGGGGGAATCTATTCTATGATCAGTGCCTAATACTGCAGTCTTGTTCAGGTTAGAATGTCTGGTTTAGGACACTAACTCTGTTTCACTTCACATCCTTTCTTGAGAACTGAGTACACTATGCACTGGTGAACTTGTTGGAATATGTCCTTTCCAGGAACAGACTATTTTGGAAATGAAAAGAAATGGAAAGCCAAATAAGAGATTTGATTCATCTCACCCCTCAATATGGGGAACATTTGCTACCTGGGCAGCATGACATGCAATAAAAATACCTTTAATCAGATCTGTAAATTCAGCAGCAATTAGTGCAGGCCTGCCTAGCTGTGCTAGTTTTATTTTAATGTGTATTGTTAATGTATTTTAGGTTAGCACCCAAAGCTCTGCAAAATCCTTATGTGAAATCATCAAATCATCAATTGCACTAAAATTATATATGCTTTGTGGGCTCTCTGTCCTTTTGGAAAAGCATGTTTGATGCTGTTATGTTCACTACTGATAAGGATACATTGACTTGCTAATGCATTTTGTGATCAGGTAGACTGTTGTGCATCAGTAGGTTGCCTGAAATGTCATGGAATGGCATCTGCTAGGTTGTCTATAGGTAACAGCATTTAATTTAGGTGTTTGGTAATTATGCTGGTTTCTTGGGGAGTTTGTTTGCAGAGACACATTCTGGATGGAAGCTGGTTAAAGCCTCTGAACCCCCTGAAGGGTCCCCCAAGGATGCTTAGGCCTGTGAAATGATTTAATAAGGGATAGAAGCCTTACTTCTTTACAAGGTAACCATGTATTTCCAGATACTTTTTTTGCTCCTGGGAGACATAATTACTAATAACTGAGACTGGATAAAACTTTTAATAATCAGGGCAGCCACAGGATGGTTGGAGTTGATACACAAATTATCCACTGTAAGCCTTGCTGTTCCTCAAAACACATAAAATTGCATGTTTCAAATAAGCCCTCTCCTTGATAATTTCTTTCTGAAGCCCTTTCATACTGCGGGACACTCTTCCAAATCTGCTTATTGGCTATCCTGAATGATGGGAGCCTCATGGGAAAGTAGCACCCATCTTCCTTTCAGGGTCCCCAGGGCAGTGCCAGAATCAAACAGCAGAAAACTCTGCTGAAGCTGACAAAGACATCTCCTCTCCTCTGCCCCATCATGCTGTGGATGAGGTAAGGCACCGAGCCTTGCATTGCAAGCAAAGGATCCTCCAACCTGCATGTCAAAATCTCCCCAAGGACTCCAAGCATATGAACACATTTGGAAACCAAAATAAGATTTTTGCTGGTGTTGAAGTCTCTTTGTGGAGTAAGAGAAGCGTGGAGAAGGTGTGCTCAGTGGAGGCACACAGAATGACAGAGTCCACACGTAGATATGTGACTTCTGGGCCAGCTGGAGGTGCTGGAGCAGGAGCACCATCTATCACTGCTGTGAGCTGAGCTGGGGTCCCACTGCTGGCATCCCACTGAGCCAGTCTGCTCTGCACAAACAGCAGCGTGGCATCAGCAGCACCTCTCTGAGAAACCAGCAGTGAAATCAGTAGCTGCCCTTGGCTACACGAAGATCCAGGCTCAGTTAGCTCCCTGGAAGCTCTGTACAAATGGGTTTTATTTTTGCTTATCATAAAAGACCATGTGGCTTTATGTTAGTTTACAGGAAAGCATTGGGAACAGTATGAACTAAATCCCAGCTTCTAAATGACTGAGCTTATATTTTCATTTGGATTTTGAAACTGCTTGTTCTAATAATGTGCTCTTTAAAACCCTCTGATCCAAGTTAGTGTTTATAGAAAATAGGACTCATGTCCTATTTGGGATATGAGGCTCTGGAGAAACTTAAAAGCCAGGTTTGTCATACCCCATGATGCCCTACAGCAACAAGGAAGAGAAGTGTGGTTCTCATCTTGGTTGGTGCTTGGCACCTCTGTATGGAAATTCCCAATCAGAAGCCATTTACTGCTCATTCAGTTTTGGCATTTGGATGACTGTCTCTTGAAAACAATATTGTAGGCTGTTGAAGAGGGAGAGCGCAGTCATCCCACTAATGAGATTTATGAATTTGTTTGCCTTCATTTTCCTGCGTTGTATTTCCTAGTTGTAAGATGTATTACTCTGATAGGCTTGCAGGAGAAGCAGTAAAAATATTACTTTCTGAAGCCTTAAAAGCCCCAGCTACTGAATTTTTGGGAGAGGTGCTAGATCTCCTCAAGCAGGTGCTGTATAGTGTAAGACATGGCAAATCCTGGTGGATGTGGTTGCTGCATCACCTCTGAATAGCACCAGGACTCCTCACAGTGCTATGAAATTATGCTCTATATTCACAATATCTTCTTCTAGTACCAGGATGGTGAGTGTGAGAAGGTGGGTCCAGCATTACTGGATGAAGGCAGAGAAAATCAAAAGTCCTGTAGCATTCCTGGTCGTTGTTCATGGGATTGATTTTTATCCTTTGCACTTCTTAAAGGACATCTACCCGAATTTCCTTTGTTTAGGGATACATGGAGCTGTCTGTTGGTAAATCTCCTGTATGAGGGACTCAGAAGAAGCTGTTTGTAGTCAAGATCCTGTAATACAAAAGTTTCTGAAGTAATTAAGAAAGAAGACTCTAATGCTTTAGATAATCTGTTATTGCACTCAAATTTGGTCTGTATTTTGTGTGTGTGGGAAGTGAATCTGAGATGCTTGTACTTTCCATGGGATAGAAATCTCCTGTCTTTCCTTCTTGAAACAATCACAGTTCAGTCCAGCTGAGCTCTGACTTATCTCCCTCTCTCTCCTTTTTTAAAACTTTATTTTTTTTTTTTTTTTTTTGGGTTTT
>VWZN01013558.1:103796-141490 GCA_013396955.1 Regulus satrapa
GGCAGCTGTAATTCTCAGGCTCGGTTTGGGCTTTTTTTAAGACTTTGGAGTGGCAGTTTGTTCAGTAAGAATTCATGCTTTTATTTGACATGTTGCCTGTTAAGTATAATAAAAAAAGGTCAATAAACAATAAGGTGAAATCACTCTTATTTGAAGAACCAGCACTGCATAGCTTTGAGAGCTTTCTGCTCTTGCGTGGAGACTTTATATGCCTGTGATAGTGCTGGCCAGGATTTATCCAATGCTGTCACCACGAAGGTGGAAACATGATTCTTTCCTCCTCGAGCACACAGAATAACTCACCGAGATTCAATTATTATTCTGCATGCTGAGGGATGGCAAAATATTGCTTATTTTTTATTGCTTATTTTATTTATTCCTACGTGTTTCAGTGATGGCGGATCACGCACGAAGCGTACCACACAATATTTTGTCACTTGCTGAATCAAACGGTGTGACCACACCTAGAATATGGGTGTGAGTGTGCTCAATGAGCCCTCTGCGGGGTAGGTGAGGAAGAGTGCAAGTGGGTGCTTTAGGGAATAGCACTTGGAAGCAGAATGCTCCATTCCTGTGCCCGGCAGAGAAGGAAAGCCCACACGGTTTCCTCCTTCAGAGGATTGCACCCAAGACTCCTATAAGGGTTTTGATGGGGCAAGAAAAAGAGTTTTCCCCCCAGGGTTACCTTACTTTGAGGCTACAGCTTTTCATGTGATGTACAGGGAGAGTCACAAGCCTGGACTTGGTTTTGGGCTCTCCCTGCTGCTGTAGCAGTGTTTCCTGGGAGGGATCCTGGAGGATGTGACTAGGAGGTGGTTAAGGTGCTGCTGCTTCCAAAGGGTGGGCACCCCCAGCCTCCCCTTACAGCTGCCTCTTGCTCCTAAAAAAGCTAATGATGTACACGAAGTGAAAGGCTGGGAGGCCTCCTACTGGACACCAGAACATCTTAACTATTCAGTAGTGCTGGTTCAGCCCCCAAGTCTCACTGGCAGGCTTTCCTGCTGCATCCTAAACGGGTAAGCAAGGCCTTGATACCACTTTCAGTTCCCCTCTGAAAGGTGCTTTTAATTATGAGCTGCCAGAGCTTGTAAAATTGGCAGATGTCATCAAGGGCAGGCAGTGTCTGGACCCAGGCCATCTAATCACATTCTCACTGCTGGCAAAAGCAGAGGGAACCATCAACTCCTATTTTTTTTTTTTTTTTNCAGAGGGAACCATCAATTCCTATTTTTTTTTTTTTTTTTGATTGTTAAAAATTAATTAGTCTTTCAAATGAAAACCAACTGAATTCACTCTGGGAGTCAAGCACTCAGGCACAGTAGTTGACAAACACTTCCCAGGCTGCAGCTGGAAATGCAAATGGTAGCAAATTCCACTACATTGTCCTGGAGCCTGGGAAAAAAAATGTGCCAGACACAGTTACAACTTAGGAATGTCAGTGGAAATTGTGTGCTTTGTTTATTGTAATATTAGTGTGATCACAGGTACAGGGTTTGAGTTAGTCTCTTAACTTGGGATATTATAAGGAAAAAAATGTTCAAGTATGAGATCCAGCAATGTGGGGAAGTTAAAGTGTTTGATATTGGAGGTGTTTTAGAACTGTGAGGAATGACATTTGTGTCTTTACAAACAAACTGTGGGTCTGCTGATAGACAAAATTAGCATTGAGAGGGAAAAGAAACAATGGGAAGGGTTCCACTGATTGATAGATGGGTAAAAGACATTTGCTTTTACAGACAAACTGTAGGTTTGCTGATAAATGAAATTGAATATTGAAAGATGAAAGAAGCAATGAGCAAGAAAACCTAAGTTCTATAAGAGTTAAGAGGGAGGGTTATGAAAGAAACAATGAGCAAGAGAACCTAAGTTCCGTAAGAGTTAAGAATTAAGAGGGAGGTTATACATGAAAGGGGAATTTTTAGGAACCAGGTGTTCTGGGAAGTCCGTGTATCTCAAGTTCCTCAGCCAGTGGGGAAAGAGAGAGGGAAATGGGGCCAGGAAATTGGGATAAAAGGGAGGCTGCATCCTTTGAAACGGAGAGATCCCAGAGTAATGTCCCATGGCCTCTCCCTTTATTCGAATAAAGTAAAGGGACTCCTCTGTCTCCTTTTTGGACATAAACCTCGGGTAGTTTTGAATTTATTTTCCTGACAGAACTATCATACTAACATGTTGGGTACTATCATGGTAAACTTTATCTTGTGTCAGAGAAAACACATGGACCAGATGACTTTGAGAGCTCCTCTTCAGCTGTATTTTTGGAACAGGCAGCTTCCCTTTTTAAGATAGATTTGACTGTGGTGATGTGCTACCATTAGTACCTGACAGGCACAGAAATGGCTTTAAATAGTCAGGAGAAGAGCAGGAGTTCTATTCCTTCTCTGCAGGCTGACTATAGACAAATCCTTTTGCTTTTTAAGTCAATTTTCTGCCCCTTATTCCCATCTCTCTAACTACAGATTCATTGGTGTGGGCTGATTCTCAGCAGGTGTTTGCAGAGCATTGAACAGAGCACAGCTGCAGTCCTCTTCAGGGCTGCAAAGTTATGATAATGTTGATTCCTAGTTTCATTTACAGGTGAGGGAAGAGTAAAAGGCAGGACTTGGAACATTTGGAATGCTGTGTCTAGGTAAGCTAGGCCACTATTATTACAAAGAGGGTGTGACCCAAAACATTGGGAGCTGCTTCTGAGAGCAGGTTGTGCATCAAAAGGCAGAGCCAACAAGATGGGCAAACCCTGGCCCTGTAAAGTGGTGCCATGGTTTAGGAATGGGATTCTCTGTTTAGTATTCCCACTGAAAAAAAAATCACGTGCTGCTTCTTCCCCTCTGCTCGTCCAATTAGAGGCACAAAGAGCAGAGTGTATGGGTTGAAATAAGAAAAGTTTTCTGTAAAGAGCAATGAGGTGAGAAAACGAACAATAACAGCAACAGGTATAAGGAAAGAAGTGATTCATGAGGAAAACCACCTAGTAATAGGCAATGCACATGGCTCCCTTCCCCACCTTTTTTCTACAGGAAGGAGCTCTGTCCCCAGAAGAGCCCCTGCCCCCAGCCACGATGGGAGGGGGGATTATGCACCTCCTTGTCCCAGCTATGCCCCCTGAAAAATCAGCCCTGTGCTGCCCAGAACCAAGACAAGTGGGTGTATTTGGCTGTGTTCCACCCTATGTGGGGACTAAGAGATGCTGTAATGCTGGCAAATGGTTAGTGAGTAATTGAGATCCAGAGTTATTAGGATGGACTCAGCCTATAGGTCTGACCCCCGAGTTATTCTGGATTTTTTCTTTGTGCCTTTCCTCTGGCCTACTGCCTAGATCAGGAATTTTTGTTTTGGCTAAGAGGGGAAATAGTCCCTTTGAACTTTGCTTCTGACATTTTTTAGTGAGGAAAGTAATAATGTAGAGCTTCCCACCATCCCTGTGCTTTTGCCAGGTGTTCACATCTTGCCCCCATGATGAGCAGGTTGGGTAGTGGGGTGGGAGATGGGAACAGAGCAACACTTCTCCTTAAAACAGTCCCACTGCTCCTATTCTTCGTGTCTTTGCTCCACTGAGTGCACGTGTGTTTTCCAGGTGCTGCGAACACGGTGTACAATCATATCACAGAATTAGCATTTGAGTGGGATGGGTTTCTTACAACAGCAGTCTCTACTTCATAATACACACCAGCAGGAAACAGTTCAACGATTGTTTTGGTTTTTGTCACCATAATGACGCCTGGCATTCAACCCGCGTTAGTTTTCCTTCTATTCCTCACACGTGTCCTGTTGGAGTGACAAGGTCTGTACCTGCTTCAGTCCTGAAACACTGAACAGAGGAGGGGGTAGAATCAGAAAGGTTTCCTTGGTTCTGCCTGCCCCTGCAGAGGCTGGAGACAAAATATCTGTAGGGGAAGTATCTCTGTGGGGGGAAAAGTGTTCCAGCCCTGGTGGGGCTCCCAGGGAAAGAGCACAGGGTGGCTGAATGCAGCCCAGCAGTGGAGCTTTGTTTCTGGCAGCAGGGTGCAAGCCAGAGGCCTGGCTGTGAGAGAGCTCAGAATGCTGAGGCACTCGCCTGTCCTCCCTCTGGGCTTTTGGTATGGCTTTGCCTTCCAGCCCTGGTGGGATACAGCAGCTGGGAGAAAGCCCTTTCTCAGCTGCTAACAAACATTCTGTGAGCACAGAAGTTGCACTGCACCTATGAGGGTGCTCTGGTCCTGAGTAAGCCAGTCCTTTAACAGATTAAATGTGTCTGATGTAAATGATGGAGGACACTGGAAGTCACCTTTCTGTCTTCCAAGCATGGTTGTATAATAATTAAATAAAATCACTTTAGCTTTGAGTAGTGCTTGAGACTGATTGTGTCCAGACCCAAGGAACTACTGCAGCCTCACATGGGCTGAGAAGGATCTGGGCTCTGTATTAGATTAATTTTACATGGCAGTTTGTTCAGATAGGCTTTGATGAAGGTTAAAGTGATCGGTACCCTGCTTTCAAGCTGTGTGCTTGGGAGCAGGACAGAAATCAGCTCCAGAGCTGTCATTTTGCTGAAGCAGTTCCGCACTGACTGAAGTTGTAAAACTCTCAAAAGAGCTCATCTGTTTCAGGCAGAGAGGGCTTCATTCTCCACTGGTGTTGTTAACCTGAAGAAACAATGGAGCCAGTGGTGCTGGAGATCCTTGTACCTCCCTATTTCTAACTGCCTGGGGGACAATTGCTTAACTGGGCTGTGTACCTTGCTTGCAAACCCTTTGTTCTTATCCCAGTTTTGCTGTGGCTCTTCTGCTTGCCAGGTAGGAGTAGGGTTAATGGCTCATGTGAGGAGCCTGCACACTGAAGGCACAGCTGCAGGGGCTCACTGCAGGGCTTTATTCCTGCCTTTGTTGTCTTCTTGCAGCTTCTGTTTGCCCTGGGCAGAGGCTGTGCTGTGGCAGACTCCAGCCCATGTGCATCTCTGCTTGCAGCTGGGGCCCTTGACCCGCAGCCCAGCCTAATGTGTCACATGGAAAGCAGGGCTCTGTCTTATCCTGGTCTTGGTTTCTCTCTGGTTTGGTTTCTTCTGACTTCCCAGTGGGAAATGCTCTCTGACTTGTACCTGTTCTTGTGCTGGGAGGCTGTGAAGATGTACGAGTGTTTTTGAAGGGTTTCAAGATCTGTTGCTTTACACACAAAGCCTATTTTTATTTCCTTTTTATCTTAATGTTTACCTGCAGAGGTCCAAAGGGAAAGGGTTAGTTGGCAAATGTGATGTGAAAAAATCCAGCATACATTTGTAGCAGAAGGTCTTGTTGTGAGTCTGAGGGATGAATAAGTCTTGAAGAATGATACTTTATAAGTAGCATTATTGATGAAAACACAGATAAATTCTGTAAGTTTGAAGCATCCCCTGCAGATACATTGAAGTGTGGTGAGTTTGCTCTACCACTGTGAACTTGCTCTGGTTGGAATTTGCTTTCACAGTTGTGGCATCAAAACTGCAACGAGAGATGCTTAGCAGGTCTTGCTGAAGCAGCTGGAGGGACTTCCCTGCACTCCTGTTATTCTGTGCTGCCTTAACTTACATACTTTATACACTAAGTGCATAAACCCCCCTGCAATTTAGGAATTCTCTGTGTTCTGCAAGATCCATCCTGAGCAGAGCAGTGGGTGTGCTTGTCTTGTACCCTAATTTGTGAAGTCACGTTGGGAAGTGTTCTTCTGGGTGTTGGGCCAGCTGTAATGACTAACTCGAGATGTATCTGAGGAAAGTGACTGCTCGTTTTTAATTGTGTAGCACCTGGACTGTTTAATTAAGTCATGTCAGGGTAGAGAGAGCTCCTTTTCCTTTTCTTCCACTTTCATAATGAATCATTTCTTACCTGGAGAGTACCCAGAACAGCAATTATACAGCTAATGCCTTTCTGGTCATTTTGCTATCTGCACCATAGGGGAATGCTCTTGTGGGTTGGCTTTTAGTTTTGTTTTGGTTCTATGTTTTGTTATTGGACTTTTTTTACAGTCTGGTCTATTTGGCTCTGTGACTTTGCAAACCAAGTGTAAAACCACATTTCTTTTTCAGAGGCTCTATGTTTCAGCTTTGTTATGTATATTGTAGGCAGTAAATCAGACTGTCCTGGCAACAGAATTGCAGGCCTTGGACGCAGGATCAGTTTAGGAAGAAATTTTAGGTCTTGTTCACAAGGCAATGAAATGACCATATCTAAACTCCTTGATTAGTCTCAGTGTCATGAGGCAATAGATATTCTTAGTGGAAATTACTAAATGCAGAGCCCATTTTGGAAAAACTCTGATGTAATAAGCTGTGGAATAGTGCAGAATTATGCTAACAGAATGAGTCTGAAATCTGAATGATTGCTCTGTTGTACTGAATCTGTGAACCAGCCAAGTTCAGAATTGACATCAGACACTGGCTGTTTTATTATGGATATAGAAGTCTTTTGAATGCCAGAAAAAGCTGTAGAGCTAATTTAATATAAAGTTACAAAACAAACACATGCACAAAAAACAACAACAACAAAAAAAAAGAAAATAAAAAAAAGGCAAATGTTGGAGTCCTGACCTTGTTACTTGTCAGACAAGGGAGTTACTCTGAAAGACTCTATAGAGCAACAGAAGGCAGTGGTTTGCAGGGGGTGAACCATGCAGTGTTCAGGCTGGTGGTGGGAAGAAGGGGTAGCTATAAAATCTCACTATCCCGTGTACAGAGGGGTCTGGTTCCTCTCCTGTGGGTGCTGTAGTGGTAATGCAGAATGCACAGTACTGTGAGTTCACACTGCTGAGCGGGGCATGAAGCTTTTCTGTCTCTGATGTACAGACTGCTCTTCTGCATATCAGCTGAGCATACACTAGATGCCTTAAGACCAAATCTGACAGGACATAGGAGTATTTGTACCAAGTCAAATGCCCACCTAACCTAGGACTGTTTCTGACAATGAGCAACAGGAAATTGAGGGGAAGCACAAGATCACAGCTCTATCATGAGTAGAACTTTCCCTGGGAGTAGTCTCTCAGACCTGCCAATGGATTATGTGTGTCCTAGTGATCCTCATTTCTTTGAATTTGTCTAATTTCACCACAAACTCATATTGCCCCCAGCACCCTGGGGTTGTCAATCTGATGCTGCCAATCTGGCCCAGTTAGTTCTGTTATAGTTGGTAATCTCTACTGGTGCATTAATTGCATCAGTCCCTTCAGCTTCACTGCAGCTGCTGCTGGATCCCACTGCTGCCTTCATGAGCTGAAGGGAAGATTGGAGATATTAAAACCTCAGCTTTCTCAGGAAACTCATCTGCATCTTCCTGATAGTGGAGGTGGGGCTTCCTGGTGGATCCTGTCAATGGATGACAAAGACAAACCTCGCTCAGGCCTGAGCTACACGTTGTTATTTCCAAATTCTGCTTCTCTGTGATAACATCAGCTGTCGCCGTGTGGCGTTTCTGCTGTTTGGTTTGCAGTAACACTTGGAAATCCATCTGAGACAACTCTTCCACCTGGAAGGTCAGCAATCTCATCCAACATATCCTCTCTGCCCATCAGAAATGCCCAAACAGTCATGGAGAGCTTAATCTCTTGGCTGCAGACCCAGAGCATGAGTTGCAGCATCGGGCTGGTCTTGTGTCACAGACACATTTCTGAACAGGACAATGAAAGCGGATGGGATGCCACGACAGGACACTCTTGTGTGCTGTTGCCTTCAGCAGCACGAATGATTTGTCTCTTTTAACTTGGAGGAGAGTTGCTTACAGTTTAGTGAATTATCTGACTTCCAGTATTGTCTAAAAACTGCACTGAAGGCCTAATGTGTTGTTATGCTGGTTCTGGTTTATGAGTGAGCACAGCAAATGTTTATTTGTTAAGTGACATTAAGTTTGTCTTTGACACCAGCTCCAAGCTCTGCTGGTGCAGGGCTTGTCACTGGTGCTAGTGATTCATTGCTGCTGTCCTGCTAAGTACAGAGTTTTCTTTTCAAATTGGGTTTTCTAGGTTGCTTACATGAAGTTGTTCATTGTTCAGAATTGGCACCAGAGTTCACACACAGCTGGATCTTTTCCTTCAGTGGAGTTTATGCCTAGATTGTTAGGTCAATTAAACTTCAGGCTGATTTTACCTGGCAGAACACTGTTATCCAACTTGGTCTCTGTCCAGAGTAGCAGGGGTAAAGTGTATTATCCTCCTAGGCCTGTCTGCTATTTCCTTCCTTCCCAGGTGGGAGTAACCTTGTAAGGGACACTGATTAGCACAGATGGCTGTGTCTCTGCTGTTCCAGCCTTCCCAGCAGCCTGCTATGATCTCAACAGATGGAGTGGGCTTGGTGCTCCAGCGTTAGGAGCTGCAGAGGACATGTGTATGCTTGGTGGAAGCTGCAGACTGAGTCACTCAAATATTTGTGGTGTTCTCCCTGTAGAAAACGTTCATGTCGAGATGAAAAGGGAAGAAAAAATTGCTACACTGCAGAAGTAACCGTGGTTTCTAGTGTGGAGCTATTAGCTAAACTGCGAAGGCTGATTTGTGAAGAAAGATAAAAGAAGGAATTCTGCTGAGCTCGGGTAAATGATGACAACTGTTGGGCCATGATGAAGGCAAGCTGCTCTGTAAAGTGGAGCACAAGGACACAGAGAAACTCAAGGGAGAAGAAATGAGAGTACAAAATGCTGGCTGAACATTACAGAGATGTTCTGGGAAGTGACACCTTTCTTCTGCTTCCTAAGGAGAGCAGGAAAGAGGCTCAACACTCTGGATGGGTCGGTTTAGTGGTGAATAAAACAGGGCTATGCTGAGTTAGAACTTGATGGCTGTAGAGGAATGAAAAAGAGAGGAAACGTGGACTGTTCACACCTCGCTGTGCAAAGGCAGGTTCTTGCTTCTCTGCTTTGGAACAGGTGTGTAAAGAGCAGCAGGTAGACACTGAAATTATTTGTCCTAAAGCATCGCCCTCTCCTTGTTTCTTTTAATGAAATTTGGCTCCTTTGGCTCTTTTGTGAATCTCTTTATTCTTTCCTTATAGCCTGAGCCAGTTCTGGCTTTATAATCTGCAGGCTCTTCTTCATTCCTGGAAAATTCTGAGGGGATTAATGCTGCTCAGACTTTCAGATTTGCTTGGTGTTGTGGAAGGAAAAACATATGACACAAACTTTGGAAAACAAGTCCTGGGGATCTAGAGTCAGGTTACCTGACGCCTGCCTCTCTGAGATGGCAGATCATAGTCCTTTAGCTCAGTCTCTGCTAGGAAATATCTCAAACCCCAGGTTCTTTGGCATCAACTCTGTTCCTTCTCACAATTTATTCAGTGCAGTCGTACCAATTCACTGAGTGAAATAGGCTTTGCCACAGGTAATTTGCCACCCAGGTGGAAATCAGCAGCAGTACCAGTTAAGTCAAAAAGTTATGAAGTTTGAAAGTGGTAGGAAAGTGAAAGGAGACTCAGCCATTTAACAATAAAATATCTATGATTTTTCCAAGTTTTTTTTTTTCCTTCTTGGGAAACATCTTAGAGCAAGACACGATAGAACAAAAAATAACAAAATGCCAGAGGATAACAAGGTAAAATCTCAGAGAATTAGGTGCAATTTCCCTCAACACATGGTGATCTTAATCTTACTCAAAATCTTCTTTCCAGTTTGGGGTGTTTTTTCCCATTCCCCTAACTGCAGCCCCAGTACCTAGTTCACATAATACTGCCTTCTTGATAGCTTGGCTTCTTACTTTTGATTCAACGAAGAAGAAGAGAAACCCAGACACATGTCCAGGTATCCCGTTGGTCCCTTATTGATTCCTGCCAAGGAAGTACAGCGTTCACATTCAGCTTCCATGCAGAGTTCTGCTGCTTGGCACGATTTAGAACACATTTTCCTGGGGAGCAGCAAACCCAGTGAATGTTACTGAGCTCTGATTGTGCAAGCAGAGAAGCAGACCATGAATCCTGTGTGTGTTCTCCTGCACTAATCCATTGGGAAGAGTGGGACTGCTGCCCCCTACAGTGGCCAATGTATGTAGAAATAGGGATAAAAACCACTTAAAACACATCTCTAACTAAGGCCTCAGGCTGAATTAGTGAATAACATTTATTTCATACTGTCTCTGCAGAGCAGCTTTACTTTCTGAAGTCAGAGAACCGAGAACAAATTAGGATTTGAACGCTTTTGATTTTTTTAACCTTTTGTTATTTTTTACAAAGTTACTGTACTGTGTAGCACAGTCACATCCCATACCAATAGATTTTTTGTTTTCTGTTTTTGTCCTCCTGGAATCTCTAATGCATAAGGTTTCCTCCACTTTCTTCTAATTAATCTGGACTTGGAGCCAGACCAAATGTCGCAGTTTTAGCCAGTGGAGTACTTTGAATTTCCTATTGGTGAATGGGGCTTTTTCTTCAATTGTTCTGTGAAATGTTTTTCAAGGCTGCTTATCTCCTCTTTCCTAGGGGATGCTAGCACTTGGCCAGGGCATTGTACAGGTGACAGGCCCTGGGACTGTGTACCCCTCTGTTCCCAAAAATGGCACAAAACTTTTCAGCTGGCCTTTGCCAACTGAGGAGAGGGCTAGGGTACAAAGTATAGTACTACAAGGCTAAGTAAATATTTGTTTGCTGGAGGTTTCCTAGTCAAACTGGGGCACCTGCAACATGGTTCTAGACAGGGTTCTTATACCCTTCAAGTGTTCAGGCAAAACACAATTTGGCTGTTCTGTCTCTCACATTGCCAGTTACTAATCAAACTACAAAGCAGCTGTATTTCTGCAGCACTGTTGCTGTCTGTCTGTTTATTCTGAACTCCCTGGAGTAAGTTTTGCTGCAATTACTTATTTATGATGCCAGACAATGCTGGGAGGGTTTCCAAAGTTGTGTTAGAGGGGCCAGGAGGCTGATATTATCTTATTTGTCCACGAGTTTCTCTTGTCCCTCATGGGCAGCTTTAAGTTTCCAAGAATCTAAGCCTTTATTTCCAAGGCTGTACTTTATTTGTTTTACACAAATGTGAACAGTACCAAAAGCCTACATTAAATTCCCACTACTACCTTATGTTGCACTATATAATGTAAACTAATACATGCTAATTACACTGCAGTAATATGATTGTTGTTATAGTTAGGGGAAGGGGGTTTTTGTAACAGTCTAACAGTTCAGAATGTTTTTGAAAACTTTTCTGGTATGATTCAGTTTTCCTATCAGTTAGTGTGGCAGATTTTTGTGACTTAATCCATGATGACAGTACTGAAAGTTCATATTTTTGTACCAGCACTGACCCCAGAGTGTGTTTGTGGTTTTTATGATTACCTTGCTACCTAGCACCAAGCATGGTCTTTGCTCTTGTTACCTGGAAGGTAAAATGATCTACATCTTTAGCTATGTTTGATGGGTACCTCTGGGACCAGGCTAGCTATATATTTTGTCCTCCTGTTATTATTGAATGAGCTTTTATTAGGTTATTAGCTGGAGTCACTCCTTCTAGTCAACAATGCATTGGATGGATCTTGGCAATCTTAAGATAGATTTTGGAATATTCTCTTATACTTCTTACTTTATTTTAACAATCTTCTGGGGTCTGGGACCCAGAGCATCCAAAGTAGGGTTATGTGCACTTGCTAAACTCCAGCTGTCACTGGAGACCACGGGCTGATGTTGCTCTCATCCCCAACTGTGCATTTGGTAGTGTACATTCTGGTGGGGTTTGATTATATTTGCTACTTGCTGACTCACAATATCCTGTAATCCTCCTGAGATTTGTCTCTTGTTACATGCTTCTCAAGATCTTGCAGGAACTTAGCGTTTTCTTCCCTGAGCTGCCTGCTGCTTTACACTTCGTTAGAAGTCAGGAAACACTGGTGGAGTTGGTACATGAGCTTCCTATTCTGGAATTTGCTTCTTTCTTGCAGATTTGGTGATTTTTTTTTTTAATTTATTTTTTTTTTAAACTTGGCCAGGTCACCTATCTTTGGCAGCTTTACTATGAGGCTTCTTCCCCAGTGACTTCTCTTTCTTGTTCTGTCTTCTTTCAAAGTGCAAGGCAACTCGGGAGGATTTTTCTGTCACTTGCCTGAAGCACCTCTCCAGTAATGGTTTCCTCTCCAGATACTTTCCTATTTTTATGTTTAATAATGGAGCTTCCGTTCAGTGTTACAAATTAATTATAGAGAAGCTCTAAATATTTCAGTCTATGTTACTGCTTTGCTGTTCTCTTTTGAACCCTCTCTTGAACTTATATTGGAGGGAGAAAAAAGATGGTTTCTTGCCATTTAAATATAATTTCAGATATTTGTTTCATCTGTCACTCATTCGGAGGATTATCACCCATTTGAGAGGTAATCACTTTTAATCCCAAAGCTACATGATCAAACCTTCATTAGAATTTGTAATCAGAAATATAAACTAATGACAGAATATTTTGTGCTGAAGTATTAAATTCATGCCACAAAATTTTCCTGAAAGTAGAAATTTTAAGGACCTTGTTTCAGATATAAATCACATATTCTTTGCAATTTTTCTACATACATTTGCTTGAGGTGTATCACTGAATCTTTATAAACTTGAAGGTAGGATTGTACCAAATAAAAAAGTAGGATTGTCCAACCATTCTCCAGCTGAGCTACAAGGCTGTATAGTCTGTGTGCTGCTTGCCTTCAAACACAGATTGCCAGTGATCACACTCAGGACATGATTGTTGTTGAATTTTTGTTGACTTAAGAGCATGACTGCTGTTGGTTACCATCCTACCACTGTCACTTCCAGCAGTAGTATCATGGCTTTTAATTTATCGTCATAAATTCAATTATGAATAAACTTTTTCTTGTGCTGTTCCTGTGCATGCATCTGATGCCTGTTCTGGAGTTCTGTGTGCAGTTGTGGAGAAAATTAGGTAGGGTTTGTTTGTTTTTATTTTGTTCCATTTCTTGTTTGTTGGTATCCAAGAAACTGTTCCTTCTCGGTCCCAAGGCAAAGCAAAGCAAAATAACAGCTAAATATTTACTGGAATATTTGGAGCACTGCTGATAGCAATTTCTGGCAGCCCGTTGAGACAGATATTTGTCATGGGATGTCAAAGACAAGGACACTTACTCAGGGTTGAAGTCTGGCTGCTTTTCCAGATCCTTGAAGCTGACCTCATAGCTCGTAGTTTTTATGTGTCTTTGTATTTCTTTATAGCCTCTTCAGCAAGTAGTAAAAACTAAAAGTCAAAGCAAATTAGAAATCTGATCAAAGTCTCAGAAGTCAAGAATAGCTGGCCTTTTTTCTGAATTGTACTACACACCTGATTTGTTCTATTTGATGTTTCTCCCTCCTTCCCTTCTTATGTCACAGCCTATAAGAGACTTGGCTGCTGGAAGCAATGTAGTTAATTTTTAATTCAACTAATGATGACCAAAGCAGAATGGAAGTTGTTTCTTTATTTTTGTTGTTCCGTGTCTCCTTTGGTTAATTAGAGGATATCACAGCAGAGCTTTGCTCCCATATCGACCTTCCAGTGACTACAGAATGATTTAAATTTTTTTCCCCCACTTTTTGTTTTTCCAGGTTAAGTTCCCTTCCTCTCTGAGAGATATTCCCCCTGGGAACCAGGGGAAAGGTGTTTTTGAGGGAAGCAGTTCCCTCTCTGAGCCGTGCCCTGGGCCAGGTGTAACTCAGGGCTGCCAGGGTTGGAGGAGGAGTATTGAACAATCAGAAAACCCCTGAGCCACAGCTCCTGCCTTTGCCCTATGCCCATAAAAATGCACAGCCACAGGACTGGATTTCCCTTTCCTCCATGCCTCCTCTCATATTTGCATCACACTCTTGTGGTTTCCACTGCTCTTGATTTCATCTGTCTCCCACTGCCTAGGCAGTGCCTCATCTTGTTGCTTTGTGATGAAAAGCATCAGGATATCTGTCTCCTATCCCTTCCTACCCCAAATGAAAGAAAACCTCTCTGCCACCTCTCTTCTTCCACACTGGCCGTCCAGTCTTGCCTTTCTAGGCTCGTTCTGTGCTTTGTGTACCTGTCATTCTCACCGAGATTGGTGTCTGTGGAGTGTTCTGTGATACCCAACAGTGTGGGAGCAGACTGAGTTACTGCATCTGTGCTGCTTATCAGGGACCCTCAAGTACAGCTATCTGTTATTTTTGCTGTGCTTTTGATTCTTGCTGTCTATAAGAGCAGCCCCTATATTATTTTCAATTATTTCAGAGAGCAAAAGACTTGAGAGATAGCAATGGATTCTTCTTGAATAACACCAAAGCAGGTAATTTCCCTGCTGATTATCTCTGTTTTAAAACAGAGTGGAGAAAAATAATTGATGTGAGGGTAGGAGTGATAATTTCTGGCAGAATAATAGAATGGATCTCTTCTTTGAGTATAAGGGGAGAAAAGGGGTGACTATTTTTGGTGGGCAGGGTAAGTCTGTCCTCAGCTGTTGTGCTGGGCCCTAACCTGTCTGATGGGATAACTGAAGGCTCTGTCTGTATCTCAAAAAGCTTCTTTATGGCTTTGGGCATTGGGTGAGATGAGTACCACGCTGAGAGAATATCATCTCTGGCAAGCATGATGGGGTAGTACCACAGTGCTAGACAGATTTGCTCTGTGGATGAGCTTCTGGAATTATTGTGAAGCATCATGGGGTAGTGTAAGATAGGTTAGCCACAAAAATAACTTAATCTATGGCCTAATTCTATTTGTTCAGGAAAAGAACTCTATGGAACTCTGATGCTCTTTCTTGCTTAAGTTCGTCATGTTAAACAGATGAACTAAAGGAACAACAAGGCATCCTTCAATCCAGGAAAAGAACAGGTCCTGAATGATCTAAGGGGCAGTGCAAAATAAAACTGCTGTATCCTACATGATGGTAGGACTGTAACAAAAATAATTTGCTAATCAGATCTAGAAAAAGGCTTGACTTCCTGCTAACAAGTACTGAGTCGTTAAGGCTTCCTGAGTTTGGGGGCTTGGTAAGAGGTAAGCTTCATATGAGAAGAGTGATGTGGTTGTTTTCACAGCCTCTCTGAGGAAGTCCCGTTTCAAACGTGTGACCACAGCACCACTCACCTGGGAAACAAACGGGAAAGCTGAGGTGTGCTGAGCAGCAGAAAGTTGACTCCTGCTCTTGGCTGTGTGTAGGAGGTCCATACAGAGGAGATCTTTTTTATAGCAGCATGTGGAGCTACCCAGGAGAGGTGAAAGTAATCCTTAATGAGAAAGCCCTGTGAGTTGTGAGGTATGCAGTGGATTGTAAAATCAGGGTTGGGCTGAAGACACAGAAATGCTCTTGGACCATTGCTCTGAGACACTGAATTGAGAAAGAAACCAGAAGAGGATAATGAAGGGCTGGGTTGAAGGGGAGAAAAGTGACTCCAAGCTGCTTCTGTTGCTTCTGCTAGGTGGCTCATTTAATCAACCACAGACTGTCTCTTTTTGGTCTAAATATGAGCATTGCTAGCTCAAATCACTCTGCTGTTGAGCTTGTGCCCATCATGGCAAAAATGTAGGATGGTGCATGAAAAATAAGTGGTTCCTCACTTCAGTTGTACGTCTGGGGAAATCCTGGCTTCCTGAGGCATTTTCCATTTGTCTGTCTCTTGAGATGCTTCTGTTCAGACATGAGGTAGTTGGCAAGAAAAGCCTTATGACAACTGTACACTAAGGTGGTATTTAGTTTCATCTCTCTAAAAATGGATGGAGAATTGCAGAGAAGCACTCACCTAATTCACAGCCACATCATTTAGATGCCTGTAACCCCAAAATGCATTAATTTCCTTGTGGGTATCAATTCCTGTTAATTCCTTTCAATCCAGTTTATCTAATTAGTCACCCACTGGGCTTGCAGCTCTCCACAGCAATGTCAGCAGGATACAAAACAAGGTACACTTCTAATGTTTCATTTTTTTTTCCCCCCTTTTGCATCCTTCTGCATCACACCACGTGCTGGAAGCTCGCAGCTTGGATAGTGTTCCACGTGAAGCAGAGTTAACAGTGTGCAGACTCTGGAGGGTTTGATCAGCAGAGTCATGTGGGTCTAGCCAGGGGTGCTCTCTGTCCTCCTCAGCAGCCTGGGGAAGGAGCAACAGATCAAGCTAGGGAATTTAGCAGATCATGGTAATTTGTTGCAGTTGGTGAAAGCTGTTGGGGTTTGTTAGACACTCCAGCAGGAATTAAATGTCCTGGCAGTGCAGTGGGAGAAGAGATTTGACATGGATAAAGGTACAATAATGCCCATTGGCAAAAGGAATCCAAGTTTCTCCCCACTTGCCTGGGGTCTGAATTTGCAGTCTGCTGTGGAGACAGAACATTTGGGTAGATGCTATCATGTCTTAATAGCTTAATGAAGCATAGAACTGCAGTTTTAAAAGGGAACTGAGCTGCTTGTGTGTTTGAAAAAACAATACAGTAACACAGAGGGAACTCTAATACATAGATATCCTGATTAAAAAGTTAATGGAGAGCACACAGTGCAAAGCTGATGCTGTGGTTGCCTCCTGCTGAGAACCAGAGCTCAGTGGGTCAAAAAGAATTATCTACTTGCATGGATATTAAAAGCAACCCGTACTAAATTATATGATAAATACTTAAAAGGCTGTTCTATCTGTATTCTTCAGAGGCATAAGCTAACTCCTCTTTGAGGCGTGGAAGAAAGCATTAAGGACATGGGTATTGTTTCTCAGATTTTTCATCTTCCCTTTGAAGCATTAGTACTGGCTGCTGCCAGTGGGACAGAACACCAGAATGGACTTGGGTCTGATCCAGCCAGGAAAAAAGCTGTGTTTCTGTCTCAAAATTACAGTGATGCATAGTGCAGTGCTGTTATATCAGTCAGCTCTCTGTAAGATATCTGTAAGACATTTGGTCAACCTTCCTCTGAAGCAATGTGCTGTCATCTCATTAAATGCTAGATCTGTGAAATTCTGTGCCGAGTTGGGCAATATTTCATTTACCTGGAGATAGCTTCAGAAGTCTAAAAACTCACCTGCGCGAGGTGAGGTTCTAAATGAGTCTGGAAGAGTTTGCATTTCTGACAAGAGCGGGTTTTTGGCTACCAGGTTGGTCTCTCAGGAGCAAGGCACAGCAGAGCATGTGAAAAGCGTTTGGGCCTTTAAAGGTGTGGAGTGTAAGGATGTACCAGGAAATACAAGGTGAACCAAGGGCCAGCACTGCCTCTACAGATTGCGTAATTCTCTTAATATTTACAGTGAGTGGTTTAAAAACATTAAGGTAGGAAATACAAACACTTTTAAAATGTAGTTCTCATCTCACAAATGCACAGGATAGACTATGCTGCCTTTTCATAAAGAGATCAAATGACACTGGCTTTTAAGTACTTTACTCTTGATTTGCCTCCTCAGTGCCAGGTTACAACCCAAATGCTTTTTCCTGGAGCTGTATAATTTGGAGCCATTACTGCACCCGACAACACAACTTTGGTTTCTATTCTTTTCTTCAACTTGCCAGTCTGAATTTGGTTTTTTTTGGGTTTTTTGCAGGCATTATTGTGCTGGGAAAAGTATTGTTCTGGCAATCTAATGGAATTATTCGCCTCCTTGCAGGCGATAGCAGGACAGGAAGAACCAAAGTTTCCAGGGAGCAGAGCTGGTGCCTGGGCATGGCCAGTCCTCGTGCTGCTCCCAGTGTGTTCTGGGGACTGCTGTGGGACCAGTTTGCATTGCACACCCCCAGACATCAAACTGTGAAGCCAGTCATTTCACAAGGGCCCTTGGAGGCTCAGACACGTCCTGTCACAGGTCTGAGGTCTGCTCCTGCAGAGTACCCAGGTGAACGTGTCAGGTCTTTTTGCTTTCAGCCTGGAGGTACCAGCGCTGTGCAAGCTGGTGCTGGTTGGGAATTTGAAATGCCTTGTGTCATTTCTTCAAAGTTTTACCTGCATCCAGTTGTCTGGCTGGGTGCTCAGGTGGCTTTACCTCAAAGTTTGTGCAAAACATTCTAGGGCAATATTGTGGGGAAAACCAAACCAAAACAAACAACAAACAACCCACAAACAAAAACCCCAAAACAAAAATCCCAAACCAAAACAAAAACCCAACAAAACAACTCATGCCAGGCTGTTCCCAAAGGGTCCAGTGAGATCTTACTGGCTAGTGAGCATTTTCATGAGGGGCACCACTAATCCCTGTGCTGTGTGGTACAGGCCTTCTATCCATCCAGCTCCTGAGACACTAGTCTGACGTATTTAGATGTTGTTTAGTTGTTTTCTTTGAGGAGGGAAAGCATGAAGAAACTTGTTTTCCCAAAGTCTTTTTATGTGAATTAATCACTTCAGTTTGCACACTGCATGCCTTCTCAAAAGCAGCTGCATGGTATATTCCTTGAGCCCAGGCTATTTCCTTGTTGAGGAAACAAATCAAGATCTGACTAGATCCTCAGCTGATGGAAAATGGAATTGGAAGCTAGCCAGCTTTTGCTAGCTAAGGGCTTGACTCCTGCTCTTTAAGAGCTGCCTTCTTCCCTGTTGAAACAATTTTTGTCATGGGAAGCAATTGTACAGTAAAAGGTAAAAAAAGATATCCAAAACTGTTCTCATGAGTGACTCAAAGTAGAGTTGAGGGGTAAGAAGGAAGCCTGAACAGTGTTTATATAGGGAAGCTATAAATCTTTGTCATGCAGCTATTGGCTATTTTCCTGTAATAAAGCAAGGACTCTGAAATCTGCTACTACCGTAAAGGAATTTTGCTTCTCTAGGCAGGAGTAGCTGTACTCTTGTCACCATAGAGTGAGGGAGGCTCTGGCTATTTTCTCGAGCATTCATATGACAGTCCCTGAGTACAGGATACTCAGTACTGCATTGAAAGCTGCCCCTGCTGCAAGCAGTGCCTGCACCTTAGTGACTCCTCAAAGCAATTGAATTCTGAGTGGCTGCTGTTGTTTCTGAAAGGAACATTCAATTCCTTGAGAGCATAATAGTATCAATCTCTATTGATTTTGCAGTCTGTGCTCTGCACTTGCAGCAAACTGCTGTGTACAGCTGCTTGGTGTGTGGTTAACCCACGGGAGTGGAGCCACAGCTTCTCCTCTGAGCAGAGAAAGGAGTTAAACATACATTAACCATGTGCTTTCTGCTGAGAAAGAGTCTTAGAAGTTTAAAGATGAATGGGCTCTACCCAGGCAGTGTCTTGCAGCTACACATCATTGCCCCTGGGTCAGTGAGCTCACCAGTTTGCTGCTGTGTGTTGGTACAACCCAGCACTGTGCTGTACTTCAGTGCTAGACAGCAGATGCTGCAGAAACCTGGCTGGTTTCAGTATTACCTATCTTCCTAGCCCTGCCCTGGAGCACTGGCTTAGCTAGAAAATTTGAAGACACTGATTTCTAGGTTTCATTTCCTTTTTCTCATTGTGCAACCTGTTTTGTTCAGGCCTGGACCTCCTGGCGTCCTATGACCAAGCAAATTAATTTTTTTCCTCTTTCCTTGTGCCCTTTGGCTCACAGGGGAAGGAAAAGGCTGGCTTGCCATACAGGCATCCACTGCAGACCTTTGAGGAGAGCTGCTGCAACCAGTGTAAGGGTTTGCCTCCATTACAGACCCTCAGCACAGAGGCAGTCCTGATTACCTTGTGTTTATGGCTCTCCTTGGTAAGGTGCAAGGGGACATCCTGCCACAGGTTCTGAAGTCCCCAGAGGCAGCCACAGGCACAGAGCCTGGTCCAGCTGTAGGGCACCACTGATAATGATGGGGGAAGAACCTTGGTTACTCCTGCCTTTTTTGGGGCTCATCTTTCCACAGAGACCAGTGTTTTGTTTATTAAATCGTTCCCCTAATAAGTGTTTTAGGCCTGAATATCTTCTGCTTATGCCTTGTGCCTTTTCTGCTGATCAGCAGAGGATTTTAGTTTCTGAAATGTGTCATTGTCACTACAGTTCACTCAGACTATGACCAGCTCTCTTGGCATCAAAGAGGTGGAAACCAAGGGCAGATCTTGTAATGCTTGCAGAAGTGTGTTCTTGTAGCAGAAGTGGCAGAGCAAGGAGAGTCTGAGTCTCACTAGTAAAAGTATGGCTTGCTAAAGAGCACAGTGGTGTTGTGGCCAGGAAATAGTGTTTGTTCGTGGTGTGAAACACGTGGTAAGGTGGGGGAAAAAATGTGTGTGATGGTGCTTACTTGGAGGGGAAATGCTAGCAGAGGGGAGGGATAGGGTGTGTGGAGTGTGAAGTGCAATGGTAGGAAAGGGTTTGTGTGTGAGAAGGTTCATGAGTCTGGTGGGAATGAAAGAGTGGGCTTTGCTGGTGACAGCTTTGTGTGATTAATAATTATTTGGCTTGCACAGGAGGAGAAATGTGGAGAAAAGGGTGTCATAGGACTCTTCTGAGGCAATGAAAAACCTGTGGTTTCAAGAGATTTCTTTAGAGCTATAGGTGGCCATCTGAATGGTTAAAGTGAAGAATGTGCCCACGGGTTCAGTTTCCTTCCCTCTCACTAGTGTCTCGAGTTTTTAAGCAGTTGCCTTGGTAAGACCTTTCTGGTGAAGGATCATGAAGAGATTAAATATACTGACCCCAAACCATAGCATTTGAGCTGTAGAGTGTGGGGTTTCCAGATCTTACAGTTCAACTTCCAAGAGGGTGCTATGTCTCTTATCTGGTGGTTAAGAGCGTTAGAGAGAAAAACATTCAGACAGTGTTTGAATGTTTAACTAATCCCAGTTTCTGAATCCTGGGACAGACTGCCAAGAACGCCAGCATTTTGGCTAAAACCCTTCTGATTCTTCAGTCGTGCAGAGGTTCTTTGTGTGCTGTAGTTGGTAGAGCTATGCTCTTCCTCTAGGTCAGCTACACCTCACTGAATTTGGACACTGGCCTGTCAATGCAATTTGCCTCCTTGTTTAGAGGCATCTTCGTTACAGTTAATTATGTTATCTCCAGAGTGCAGTTCAAAAGCCAAGTCTAGTGCCAACAGTCTTTAAGTGCTACCTGAGGTCATCCTATCCCTGAAACTGCGGGCTAAAAGGGAAACAGCAAATTTAATTGGTGCTACCAGCAATGCTTTATGAAGGAAGGTCCAAGCAGAAGTTAAGATGCCTGTAAGGTTTTGTTTTTAGTTGAAAATCAGCAAGTAATCAGTGCCTGTTCAGGCTAAATCCAGCAGCTTGCCAAGGAAAGGCTGTAGGCATGCATGTTTACCTGGCAATGTATTCACAGGCATCTGTGCTGCCTGGTGCTCTGTGGTATTTACCACATTGCAGCTCCCCAAAACACAAACCTGTGAAAGCCGGCTTGTAAACTGAAATTCTCCTAATTTCAGGCCGATAGCTCAGCTCAAAGGAATGGCTCTGCACAGAGAGGGGCGTTGGCACTCCATGGTGGTGAGTGAAACTCCAGCGTCCTGTTTAAGGACGGCTGATGTGACGCTGCCAGCTTCTGAGTGGTGACTGACGTGATGATCCCTGTCTGCACCTGTGGGCTTGCTTCTCCCTAACTTGTCAGCCTCTGAAAAGGCTTCCAAGGAGGTCTGAGACAAGCCCCTCAGCTTTTACCTGGTGTAAAGGTATGCAGACCTTTTCAAAACAGCAATAAACTTTTCAAAGGATGATTATATGGAGGAATGTGTGAGAGTTTTGCATGAGTATGGCATAGAAGCATACAGAGGGAATGTGTGACAGCTTAGTTGCTGATGGTACATTGTGTGAAAGCAGGACTTGAGGCTGTTATTGAGATATTGGTACAGGTGCCTGCAAGCCCTTATTTCTAGAGCACCTTGCCAGATTTGGGGGATAAAGAAGTGATTCAAAGTGAAGGTGAAGCACAACTTACCAGATTACCAGAGTGCTTTCTGTGTTTTACTGATTTCTTCATGCTGAGGAACCAGTAACTTCTGTTTCAGTTATTGGTAGCTACATAAAATCATGATTATGAGGGGTTATTATTTTTGGCATGGAAGGCCAGGGGGCAGATGCAAGCATTGTTTGCTCAGATTTTGAATTTAATTTTTGGCAAAGGCAGTTTTGTGTCCATGATCAGTCACTTCTTTTCCATCTATTTGTTATAAAACCAGATAAATTAAAGTCTGTCAGCACAGAAGTTGAAGGAAAGGAATCAAACCAGGGGATGAAAAGCCAGGAGATGAACAAGATACCAGATACACTATCACATCATAATTGATGGAGGATATTTCCTGCCTTGAGAGAGAAATTGTGTTTCTTTGTCACATAAAGCTCTGCCATCTTCTTAAGGCTAAGGCTGGATAAAAAAAGTGTGATTTAGCTCTTATGAGGAAAAAACCCTTCTTCTCTTAGTCCCCAGGTTCTGCTCAGGAAGCAGAGGACCAGCAAAAGAGAAGGGCTAGAAAACCATTCCTAGGCTGCATCTGCAGTCAGTGGAAGAGGATTAATTTAGAACCAATTGTGCTGTCACCTGTGTGCACTTCTTTTTTGGTGTGGAATGGGATAAAGAATTAGTGGAATGAATACACAATGGTTTTAGGATTAGCAACAAGCTTTTTAGAGCTTTCCTGGAAATGGCCTGAGTTGAATTTTGACCAGCTAAAACATTATTAAGCTACTGGTCTGTTTATCTGCATCTTGGAAGTACTTAACTATTAGATAAGGTGCATTGTGACTTTCCTGTTGGTGCATTCCCACTGGAAACAAACAAAAATGTTCTTAGTGAACCATTTGTGATAATACGTTCTGCCCTGTGGGAAGGTAAAGGAAAGGCAGATCACTTATAATATGGATTTGGCTCACTAAAACCCTATTTAGATCCACAATTAATTGTCTCAGTTTTGTGCTTTGTCTCAAGAGTAAATCTTGTAACGGGTTTTTACACATTCAGTCTTGTCATAGGCTTTTTGACATACTGCTCATGGTGTGCCTAAAATGTGTTCTCTGTGAATGCTCAACTGTGTCTGTCTGGTGTTTCAAGCCTATTTCAATTCAAACTAAGGACTTCAGAGAATATTGCCTAGGCCCACAGGAGGATTTGCTGTGTTTGACTCAATTGACTTCAGTAACCAGGAGAATTAGTATGGATCATAGATCCAGTGTAAGAATAGGTATAGAAGGCAGTTACTTTCTTTTAGGAAGTGCACACTGGAAATATTCTGCTTTTGGTAAAAAGCTATTGCTTTAAAAGCCTCTGTTTGAAAAAGTCCTGAGTGTACCTCCAAAATTTAAAGGGGATTTAGGATTTACCTCTTACACTGAACAGCTTAGCAGCCTATAATAAAACACAATTAAAATTTATCTTTTAGGAACATTCTTTTAACCAATATGTACAGTATGGACAAGGACTAGCTTAGAAATGTCCAGCCATGATGCTTGGCTGAACATTGCTGAAAATCTGACCCCTGACCTGGGTTATCACCTCACAGGCTCTTCCAAGTCTGGAAATTTCTTTCCTTCTCATTTGCTGAAACAGTTAAAAGGTGAGTTGATTCTGAAGCAGATGTCGCTTGTCAATGGCAGTTTCTGCAGGTGAATAAAAAAGCTCTTTAGGAGTACTTAAAAATAGACATAAACTATCCTTGGGAGGAGTCAATCCCTAGCAGCCAATCTATAAATAAGCAAACTATTTGACTAGTATGATAGGTTTGTGTCTTTCATGTATCTTAAGCACTTTGGAAAGCAGAGTTAACATGATGTGGATGTTAAAACTGTGAACTAAGAAGTGAGAGCTTCTGACACATGGTTCAGGTGACTTGCAGTAATCAGCCACAGGTTTTTGGGATCTTGCAGAACAGTCTTACTGTTTTCAACCTTCATCAGTTTCAAAATGTAGTCAGATAAGACGGGTGGGACATTTAAAAATGCTATCCTACCACTAGATGGGGGAAATAGTTATCTTGACAGTACTTTATAGTCCCTCTTATTAGAAAGAAAGCAAAATAGGCTTTACTGTACCTGCTTCTTCTATACCTAGTCTGCTGCTTTTAAGCACAGTTGGTCTGACACAGTGTGGGTGGTTGCAGTCTGGGCAGGTCACTTGGACTCTGTATATAAGAGAGAACAACAGAGACATCAGCTGTTCATCTCCTCTTTTCCTAAAGTAGATCTCTAAACAGAGAGACAGCTGTAAAATGAATGACATTGTAAAAGTGCTTGTTTTCCCTGGACTATAAAGGGATCCTAAGTGATCTCTCATCTCAGATGGAGGCACCTTCATTCTAGGTGCCAAAAAGTGGACGAAACAAGCCCCACAACATTTTTTTTCCACTCTTTGTAGGTGCTGTCTTTCATAATCTTCCTTTCTGGGAAAGCACTTCTATCCACTGGACTGAAAGATTAGGAAGGGACCTCATATGCCTTTGTAATCTGAAAGGTTTGGGCGAAGTTTGTTTCTGTTTCACCATCTGTCTCCTCCAAAACAGAGTAATCCCAGGGGTGTGCAGTTCTTCTGCTTGTGTCATGGGGATCCCACTGTGGCCAGAGCTCCTGCACACTGCAGGCTGCCTGTTCTGTCTCATCAGTGTCACACATGCTCCAGCTCTCTGGTTATAGCTGAGGGAGACCTAAAGTAATTTCCACACCTACTCCTTTCTCCAAACAGCTTTCACTTTAACTCATGAAAATGTACAAATGCTGGGGGCACTTAAAGATGGATTTCTAGAGGCAGTGTTCAGTTTTATAAGACTCATGTTGGTTATGATACTTAAAGCAAGCTGAAAATATCCCCTCAGGTAGCTCTTTGTCTTTAAACAGGTAATTCTGAAAGACTTAGGTCGGATTCAGTCCACAGAGAGCTCTAATAGCAAAATTGTTCTGAGTTTCACTGGCAATGGATAAGGCACAGGATTCAGTCAACAAATCCAGATGGATTCACATATTCAATTTCTCCAGCAAAACTGCTAGCAATTACAGCTTCGTTGAAAGCTGTTACATTCTAAAAAGTATTAAAAATGCTCCCAATCTGCATCTTGCAGGGCTGTCCAAGTTGTATATGTCCTTGAGCTCTTTGTTCATACTCAATTAAAAGGACACAAGTTATTATGACCTGGCTTGCTGATTGTTTGGCTTCATCTTTCTACCTACAGAAAGAGACTTACACGAGAACAGACATAATATACCTGCCAGTATACTTTTTGCTGAGGCTTCCTGCTTCCTTTCTGACATGTAAAGATGTGGCTTACTTTTAAGCAGTTCATGGTGAGAAAATACAAGAGGTATGCACCTTTCTGTTTAGCTATTGTTTTGTTTTCAGGACCCCTTTTTTGTCCTCAGAACTGATTGGTCCTGTGGGCTTTTAGTGAAAATCCATTTAATAATTATGTATGTACATATGCACACAAAAAACCACATCCAAAATATTGCTTGGCTCTTACCAAACCAAAGTGTTCTTCTTTGGGGTGAATAGAACTTTAAAGGATAGCTCATTTGGGAGGATCTGTGTTTTTGTTTTTTAAATTAAAGGGATAAATTGCTTTTGTTTAGAAGATGACTCTCTCAAATTTTCCTTTCAAAATGAAAAGTTTAGTCTTTAATTTTGCAAATTTCAAACCAGGATACTTCTGTTTTCTGAGTACTAAAAAAGTAATGTCATTTAATCTAAGTTCATTTTATGATTCTGCAAATATTATTGCCTGTCATGAAGACTGTAATTCTGGGAGAGTAAGTACTTAAGTTAGCAGAAAAAAGGAAGAAAAAAAACCTCAGCAGGTCTTGCAATATAATGAACAGTCTAATCAGAAAAGTCATGTATAGGTGTAATGGAAAAAAAGTAAGATAGTCACTTCAGCTGCAGTGAAAGCAGGGAATGTTTCATTGTCAAGGCTGATAAGCTTGACTTCTATTGCCATTATAACTGATATTTTTTATACAAGGTCGAGTTGAGAACCAGGATGCTTTTTTCCTATAATTACAGGTGCAGCTGAGAGGTTTTTAGGACCCTTCCCATCCTCTTGAGCTGGGTATTCTGGCAGGATACCATGAAGGAGTAGTTTTCCATCACTTTCTAGTTCTACTAATGTTTAGAAAACTCTCTTTCTTTCCCTGGGAAATGTACAAGTTCAACAGGAACTCTGAAAGAAATATGCTGCAGTTTCATGATGGGAAGGTTGTTTTTCCACCTGAGCTATGATATAACACTATTTCTAAGCTTTCCATCTCCTAGCCAGGATAAAATTCCTCTTTGAGGCATAAATCCCTTTGTGTTCTGCTACTTAGGCTCTGAATGAGGAGTGAGGATGATTTAGGAGCGGAGCTGATACCTGGGAGAGAGCTACATTCAGTCCCTTGGACTGTCAGCCTCAGCAAGTCACTCCTTGGCTTTAAGCCACCCATCAAAGGGGATGAGCGATGTGTTCCCTTGCTGTTTGTCTCGCCTCTGTGGATTGTGGAACATATGGTGCATGAATTGTCTTTCCCTTGGTGCCAAGGACACCAGGGACCCAGATTGCAGTTGTGCCTTCCAAGACAAGCCATAAACAATAACAGGAAATTAGATTTTTTTTTTTTTTTGGGTCTTGTCTCTGTTTTAGACAGACCTTGTTAAGAATTTGTGTTCTTCCACTCGGTGTGTAAAAACAACCAGCTTCTTCCAATGGGGAGCTGCACACTGAGAAGGTGGAAGGATCAAGGTCTCCTTGCCACAAGAAAGCTCCTCCACACCTACCCCTGCCCTCCTCCTGCTACTTCTTGCTGAGAGTGAATTTTGACTTGTGAACTAGAAAAGATGGAGGGACTTTATGGCAAAGAGAGGACCCAGCCCGTGGGTGTGGTGAGAGTAAAGAGAGGGGAGGCATAAAGCAGCACAAATGTTGGTACCATGGGGAAGATGCTGAGCAGTGTGGGAGCACAAATAGGACAGACTGGAGTTTTGTGTAGACAAGAAGGATTTGGGTAAGGCATGCGTGTGTATTCTGTCAGTCCTGTATGGGGTGAATTCAGGGCTGCAGAATCCTGTGGCTCATTCTACAGCCAATATAGTAATTTTACTAAAAATTTCCACAGGAAATTAGTATCTTTAAATGGGAAGCTGAGATTTCCTTTGAGGAAAACCAACCTGAAAATATCAGGTTAAATCAGTATTTTGAAGGGAAACAGGGACTTTCATTTGGCTTTTTCTTAAAATGGTTTTGTCTATTCTGTGTTTATGAAGTAAAAAAATACATGAACCACAATGTTTCTGTTTAAAATTGAAATTAAATAAAAGTAATTGCTTTACATCAAACCACACAGGTAAGTGTGAAAGGGGATTTTTCTTTTCTTGACTTGTTGCTGTGAATAAAGGGGCTTTTCACATTTTCAGCTCATTTTTAACTATCACTAAGTTGTGCAGTGCAGTTTAGGCACATGCGGTGTTTCTTGAACAGTTCAGATAAAATGCTCTGTTGGGAAGGAATAGCTGCAGTGTTGCAGGCTTCTGCCTCCCTTCTTGGGTAATGTGGCTTTTATGATCCCTCACCTCAAACAAGGTGCAGCAGGACCCACCGTGTGAGCAGCTCTGCCAGAACGCTGGGGAATGGGCGGCCTCAAAGCTGGACAGAAATCCCTCTGCTTTCCCATCTACCCATATCTGCAGGGCCAGCTCTTGGTATGGAAGAGGTGGCAGCTGCCCAGGGTGAGGAGAGCTGCCTGGCCCGTGCCAAAGCCCTGCCAGAGAGCTGTGAGCCCCGGGGAGCTGTGGCTGGCCCCTGCTCGCACCGCAGCCTTGGCCACTCTGCCACGGGCAATTCAGCTGGGGCTTCACATCCCACAGCTCTTCATCTCACGTTCCTGTCTTTCAAGAGAGCAGCTTGTCCCTGATGTCTCATGCTTTGGCATCCGCGCTGAGTCAGGGTGGAGGGACAGCAATCCTTGAGCTGGTTGTGCTTGGCTGCGCAGCAAACGTGCTCCGAGTCTGCTTCTCACTGCTTAGGGCAGTGCTGGAGCATCCATCACCTGCAGCTGCAGATCAAAGGATGAGACTTTGCTGGGAAAATGCTTCTCTACAGATTAAACTGTGCCCGTTGCCTGAGTCAATCTGATTTTTTTTTTTCTTTTTAAGCAGGCTGCCACAAATCTATGCAAGTCTTTCTCTTTTTAGAACAGGATCTTCAGCTTTCCATATAAGATAAAAAGCCAGAAGAAAGGCAAGCTGACAGTACAAGTAATTCCTTATATGTGTATACTGCTTGCATAAAATACAGTCCAGCCATGTTTGCTGTGTCAGCTGAAGTACAGAATTGTTTTTTGAGTTCTGAAATACTGTCAGCTCTGGAAGACAGTGTTAGCCCAGTTGTGTACGGTTGAAGCAACAGTTCCATTTTTGGTGCACGTCTAACATGAGAAGTAATGTCTTTGAGATGTCAGAAAAGAAGCTAATTATGGACTTGAGTTTTAAACTGCTGGCCTGTTTTGACAAATGGCATGTATAATTGGAAGCAGAAGACTAATCTGTGCAGTCTAATCTTGTTAGGAAGAAAAGGGCATCCACCAGCAAGTAAATCTCACCTCTTGCCAAATGCCTGTTGAAATGAGAATTTTATACTCTAGCATTTGCTGTGGACTGTATGGAAATAATAATCCAAAGCAAAATTATTATTGTTACTGTGTTAGCATTTTATACATATAGGAAGCTGAAAACCAAGTATCGGGGAAAAGGAATAAGAATTGAAAAAATAGAGCAGAAACTCATGATAGATTATTTAGATCTTCTAGTGGTCAGGAACAAAGGCTGTGTCTCTTCATGTTAAAAACTGCCTGGTGTGTACTTGGATAGGAGCCTCTTCATTGCCATCCATACATCCACTACTTGCAGTGATAGCAATTTATTTTTGCTCTCAATCAATCTCAGATTGATGCAACAGGGGGTTTATAGAGTTCAAGTGGCAGAAAACAACTATCCTTTCAGTGACATATAGAATTGAAGACTTAGCCTTTCTTTTGAGCATTTCAATCCACACACGTCTTCAAAGCTTTGTGTTCACTATAATTTCATTCCTCGTCTCTTGCTGCACTAAGTTCTGATTTCTCTGGTATTTGTTTCCTGTCTTCACTCCATGTTTTGGATTTGACTTTTACTTCAAGCTTCTCCTCTTGATGCTCTTGTTAATTCTGCATTAAACTGAAGCTTGTCTACTTAAAGAAGCCCGTTTTGGAATTGAATGTAACAAAAGCTTTGGGTGTCACAGTCACTTTCTGTGTTTGTCAGTGCTTTCTAGAAGATGGCTGAAACTGAAGCAGGGTACTGGTTAATTCCATATATTTGTCATTGTTCTTGGTAATATGAAGTTGCCACATGGGGATCTGAGCCTTATTGTATCTCCTCAATATTCAGAAGTAGTTGTGAGAGGGTTGTCAGTCTGATTTATGAATTTAACCTTTGTCCTGAGGTGGTTTTCTTGTAGTATATAATACTTTCTGGTCAAAAGCATTAGCAAGGAAAGGACTTTGAAGTTCCACTGAAATCTAGCAGGAAAATAGGAAAGTTCCTTCTTTTCTTTTTTTTTTTTCTTTTTTTCCTTTTTTTTTCAGTGGGAAAAAAATTATTTGTGACAGTTCTTATGGAATAGCTGCTTTTCTCATCCCTGTTTGCTTTTCATACAGATTATAAACATGGTGCCGCTTCTATCCCTGGTTGAATTCATAAGAATAGCCTTCAAAAAACACTGAATATTGAGCCAAAAGTCAAATCTTAGATGTGTGCCCAGAAATTAAATTTGTGGTTGTTTTTATGGTGGTTTGTTTTGTTTGTTTGTTGTTGTTTAAAATTTCCTTCCCCCATCCTTCATGGCTGTAACAAAGGGATTTGGGGCAGTAGATTCCCAGCATTGCTAATCTGTTTCTGTCTCTCTGTGCTCCAGCAGGAAACCTCTGGGAAATCACACTGCAGCAATTAGAAACGTTCCCTCTCCCTTGCTGTTGGTCAGGCTGCCAGAACTCTGCATTTCGTGGGTGTGCATCAGCACTGGCAGCCCTGAGTGCCCCATGTACGAGCCTGGCCTATTAATTTGTGTGCCAATGAAAACAGGCCTGCACTGCTTTTCTGGGCTGAAAACTGGAGTGTCAACCAGACAGAGGCACCATTCTTACCTGGTATGAAATTGGTGGAATCGCAGCAGCCATGGAAGGACATTCCATGGCCAATGCATAGGACAGGCCAACTCTGTTGCTCCCATCTCGGGCTTGGTAGGCTTGAGCAGGCTGAAGGTGCAAACGCTGTCAGGGGCTGGGCAGAGTTAGCTTGAATGTTTGTGCAGTTTCACGTCAAAGTGGAAAAATTTCTGCTGAAGGTTGAATGGCTGAAGTCTGATATAGGTGCCCAGCAGCAGCAGGGACCAGCTTGTAGCCATTCTCTTTAGAGGGCTGGGTTTACCTTTGGCTCACACCTACAGCCCTGGCACTGTGGGTGTCTGTGCCCTGCCCGGCTCACCTGGGGGCTGTACTCTCTTGTAGGGAGTTCTGTTATCTGAGGGAACTTTGCCTTTTGGGACAAGTGTTCCTGCAGCACAGAAGCGTCTCTGCTTTTTCCTTAGATGAGGGTTTTAAGAGGCACATCCGAATCTCTGAGGCAAGGGGGGAAGGCACGTTGTACAGGGGCGCGTTGGGGGCTGGATACAAACAGGACACTGGGGCTAAACCCAGCTGTGAGGTGGTTTGGAGAGCTAAGCACCCCTTTCTGCCCTGTGCCTTGAGCAGAGCTTGTGAGAAGGCTTGAGCTCACGGTGTATTCATTTCTCCTCCTCCTTCCTTCTGGTTTATCTGTTCTCTAACACCACACTGCCTCACACAGAAAGCCAGAGTGACCTGTGAAGCACAGGGACTCTGGTGACGGCTGAGCAGCAAACACTAAGAAAAGATCTCTGGGTTTGGCTGGAACATTTGTTTATATGTTTGCTTTTGCCCTGGGCAAAGCACATTGTGAAAAGAAATGGATCTAAAAATAAGGTGGGAGTTTATATGAAATGGAAATAACTAAAAAGGGGGGTGACAGGAAAAGCAGCAGGAATATATAGGACAGCAACACTAGCTAGAAACAGAAGGTGAGGTAGGAAAACTAAGGGGAAAGCAACCAAGTCCTCTCTTCCTACATCCTCTTACATGTAGCTCTACACAAGGCTCACCTTGTGTTCACACAAAACACAGCCTGCTCCTGTGGGGTTTTGTGTAGGCGTGAAGATCCACCCTCAGAGCTGCTTGCCACTTAGCTAGCTCTGCTTGAGGGAAGGGAGAGTTGCCAGGAGAGAGCTGGGGACAGATAAAAAAAAAAACCTAATACTGGGTTGCAGCCCTGCTTGCATCATCCCAGCACCAGCAGAGGACAACTCAGCTCCTGTAAGAGAAAATGAGATTGCTCCTCAGGCACTTGAAGAGATGCTGGTAGCTGGTATAAGCCAGAGGCTTGGCAAAGGAAAACTAACAATTCAGCACTGTGACCTCATACTGGGGTTTTATTGACACCATGAAGATAACGAGACCGCATTTCAATAGTGGAAAAAAAATCTGACTTTTACAATAAGAATACAAAAGATTTCAACTAATATCTGTTGCATCTGGGCAATTAGGAGGGACCAATCTTCAGGTTTCAAGAACCTAGAAGGATGAATCTGCTGGCAGGGCTTTCAAGTAAGTCATGGAAGAGCAGGCTGTCCCATGAACCTGAGATACACTGTCAAGGGAAAACCCCCTGGCCTACTCGCTGGAAAATCTCAGAATAAAAAGAATGAAAAACCTCTGTGCAGTTGAGGAGCCCGTTCTCCTCCTTTGTGTAATGTTATGCTGGAATATCAGAAACGTGGGGGGTCTTCTCTAGCTAAATCTGTATTTATTGATAAACATAATGTAGAGGTACATGCTGAGGGCTGCTGTAGTTATCAGGAGGCTGCTGCTCTTTCTGGCACTGTACAGTGGTAAGAATCTCACTCCCTATATGTGAATGCATGTAAAACGTGTCTGCAGCTATTTATATAAAATGAGGGGGAGGATGAAATGGTGCTGGTTATTTCTGAAAACTCCTCTAAAATAAATCATCCATGTTTCTGTTTAGATCGTGTGTACATGTCTGTCTAATACACAGTTTACTTCAAAAATAAATTTATTTCCTCAGAAATAGCTGAAATTTCTAAATAATTTATAAATCATTCTAAAAACACTGCCCTCTCTGAGGATAAAGATGATGTGTTTTTTTTTTTTTTTTTTTGGAGCCACTGTTTATCAATGTTTTGGGTGTAATTTGCTTCTCATCTGAGACAGGACTTTCAATTACTGGAAGGATAGAGAAGGGGAGGTACTTCAGTGGTGCAAGGAATTTTGTTATATACTTGGTAATATTTGATTTTTTGTTTTTTTTGAGCCAACATAATAGAACTTGCTGTTGAGGGACTATAAACTTCCCTTAAGTCATGGATTTCCCTTTGGCTTGCCACCTTAGAAACAGAAAGTGATTAGCTGCCCTTGCCAAAGGTAATCTGCATGTTTGGTCCGTGCAACAATTGTCTAATGAAAAAAAGTCAGTCAGTCATATTTCTGTGATTTTTTTTTTCTTTTGCATTTTAAAGCTAAAAAAGTCATTCACATAGAGAGATAAAAACTCTAAGGGAACATATTTGAAAAAACTCTATTACTCCAAGTTTGGGTGTTCCCTTCCACATCAGCTCACGTTCAAACTGAATGTTAGACACCACTGAATCAGGACAGTTTTATGACTAATTCACATGGAATTCTGTATGCAACATTCACTGTCTTTTTGGGAGGGCAAGGAACCAAAGCAAGAACAGTGGAGAATCAGCTCCACTCAGTCTCATGCAGTCAAGCCGGCTTTGTCTTTCTTCCTAATGTCACACATGTTCATTCATCACTTTTTAAATTATTTTTAAAAAAATTTTTTTAGTTTAGGAAATAAATCTATGCTGTCATGTGGATGTACATACAAAATTGTTGGGAAGAAATACATAAAACTAGGGCACGGATGGACTGCAGAATATTCTTACATTACAGATTAGAGGCCTCTCCTCATCAGATCTTATCTGAAAATGAGACTCCACATACTTTTAAAGAATCCACTAAATAGTAGGTAAGCAAGTGGCAATTTATTCTAATTGAAAGTCATATTTAGTACTTAGGAGATTTGTAATTAGCTGTATTGTTATATAAAGCAATAATAAAGACAAGAGCATGGCAGATTGCAACATTTCCCAAAACTCAGGAATGCCTTAGAATGCAAGTTTTTGCTCTGTTCTTAGGTCTAACACTTGCTAGTAGTTTAGCAACAGATGTGGCACTCAGTTTGTGTCAGGTTACTCATTATGTAGTGATACGTAAGGTTTACCAATACCTAGTTTCTGAAGTTATCATAAAGTCTTAAAAATGTTCATTATGCAACCAGACACTCTCAGGTAGGAAAGGCAAGCTAGATGTTAAGTTTTGACAGCTAGAGATAGTGAAATTCAAGGTTATTGGTCATTGTAAACTACAAGGTTCTGTAAGAAGATGTTTCCACTTGGGAATGGGAAAAAAAAAAAAGTAGAACTTTCTATAGAACTGATTTTTTTTTTCCATTTTGACAGGAAAAAAGTTCAGATATTTTGTTTACTTAAAACACATAGCAGTTTCTGGGAGTTTTATTTCTGGAGATTATCCAGGCCATGTCCAAGAATTTTAGAATAGTTGCTACCCCTTGGTGCAGACAGTGCTTATAGTCATCTTAGCAAGTAAAGTTAGCAGAGAAGTTTTTTTAGTGTAATAATGAGTATGTAGAGTCCCTGATGAAAGGACTGTGCAACTCTGCATCCCAGGAAAACACAGGAGACCCAAATATTCACTGTGTCTTCCCTAGCAAGGCTCAGCTTCCCTTGCTACTTCAAGACTTTCTTCTTGAAACCTTTTAATTTAAAATCAGAATTTAAAGGTCAGTTAGTTTTCAGAATTGAAAACAAAGTGGTTTAACAGCTAATTTTTTTTTAACCTGTGAGTTTAAACTGCAGGAATATGTCCATTAGCTAAATTGAAAGTTAATAGAGCATTTGTCTTACACCAAAGAATCTGGCCTACAGTAAGGAGGGGCATTCCTTTGCCTGTCTGGAAGGGGTTTATGACAGGATTAGCTCTGTAACTCTAGGTGATTTGATCCAAGGCCAGGAAAGAGAGATGGAGCAGCTCACATAAAAATGCAATCTCATACAATATTATTTCTTTCTTGGCAGTTTTTTTGCCTTCTTGTCTTACCTAGCTGTGTGTGGTGGATCACTGACTCCACTCTGGCTGTACCAGCTTGTATTTGGAGTCTTGGAAGAAGGACATTATGAATCTTGTGCAGTGCTGGTTGCCCGACCCCCCAGGAGCAGAGACAGAAAGGCAGTAATTCCTACAGTGCTGAATAAATCCATGAGAGAACTTGGCAGAGAAAAGCAGCTAAAGGTCAGTGGATCTGAACAATCTCAAATTAACACGCACTGCCTGCTTGCTCCTCTCTGACCCTATCAGATTTGAATCAGTTCTCCTGAAGCCCAGAAGGGCTTTCCAATAATCCCCTTTACCAACAACAAAAATGATTCCTATGGGAACAAACAGCTGAAGCAGCCGTGATTTATTTATTTTTTTTGTCAGCCAAAACTACTGGGCCAAATTCTGCCCATTAGAATTCTCCATCTATATTGTGTTAAATTACTGCTGGCATCAACGGGAACATTTTTGCTTGAATCAAAGGATAGTGATGGCATGGTGCTGCTGGACTGAGTGTGTCTGGATCTGTTTACTACTTGACTAGCAAGAGGACCAGCAGCACTTGTCTGTCACATCAGTGAGAAAGGAACCATGGCTTGTGTTTGCCAAGTGAAAAAAAAAAATCACACCAAATGAATGAATAGCCAGCAGCACTCAAAATCACAGCTGAACTGTCAGACAAGAATTAGAGAAATAGACAGGACTGCATGATTTGTCATATGGCCTACATTTTAAAAAGGGGGTCTGGCAGCATGTTTGAGAATGTTAGGAGACTTAGGAGATGTGAGTTTTTGTCTGTGTACTCTGGAGGGCTCTCACCAGCCTCTGCTCCTTCAGTGCTGCCTGTGAGGACAGCTCTGTGGGCAAGAAGAGCAAGCCCCAGATGGCAGCAGGTTGATGGGGACAGCCTGGCAGAAAGGGAGCCCTCAGTAGTAGCATTGCTTATTCCAGCAGAAGTACAGGATAGGGATTCTTTTCTTTGTTTTGGAACACTGAGGGTAGGTAGGTACCTAACCTGAAATGATAGAAGAGAGAGGGGAGAAACTCTAGCATAAGGCTACAAACTTTTAGTAAACTGAGTATTTAATGCCTTACTCCAAGTTCCTTTATCTGATGGTGTTTTTGGTTACAGTAGGAAAGCCTTCTCATCCCTCCTTTGACACTGTTCTATATATAAAGGGAGATTCCTCAAAGGATCTTGATACATTTAGCAGCTTTTTCGGAGTTGTAAAGAAAAAACTTGCAGCTTGATTGATTTATAAAATATATGCTTTTAATTGACTCCTAGAATTGCAAACTTCCTAGGTTTTACGGTGTCCTTTCTTAATTTGTTTAATGAGCTCTCCAAGCTAATTATGTCACAGCCAGTCCAAAGCAGCCGTGTATATACCCTGTGCAGCTCTTAAATCTTTGCTGAAGGGTATAACAGGTGGCTGGGTGGCAGGTGATCGTAAATAATCCTTTTCTGTATTAAGTTAGGATTCAAACCTTCAGAGAGAGGACAATTTATCTCCTTTCCCTGCCCTTCTGTGGAGATGGTGCCTGTGGTTATTCTGAAGGCAGGGCTTGGTGGGCATTATGACGCTGTGAACACTGAAGCAAGCATGATAATTTCCACAGTTGTTATCTGAGTAAAAATGAGGTTTTGTTGGACCTTCCCCCCAACCACCTTTTGTTCATTGTGGCTTCCCTATTCTGTATTTTCCCCCTCCATTAGCCCCACTTTGCCAGCCCACAACTTTGTCAGAGGTGTGAATGTCAAGTAGCTTTAAAAATTAATCAGAACACAATTTCTGTAACCCCGGGCTCTCTGATTTTCTCCATCTCTGTATTTGCCCTCAAAAATGCTCTCTGTAACTATTTGGTGTGGGCTAAGTTGGAATAATTGCTAAGTGTGAAGTGAATTACTGGAGTTTATTTGGTCTCTCAGACAGATTTCAGACTTCTCACATATTTTTCCTTAGTTGTAACAGCTAATATGCTTAGTACCTCATCCCACACCATATTAGCATCAGTGCCAGGATATATGGGGGTTTCCAAGAGTACTCATTTCTCATTTGGTCTCAAATTAGACCAAGATGCAAACTTAATAAAAACAGATTTTATTTCATTTTCCAGGAAATTAGTCATTGTAATTTATTTTCTTTTCCAACCTTTAAGGATATTTTATATTAAAAGCTATATTATCTATAAGTGTTAAAAATAGATTATAAAGACACAACAGAAATTTAAAGGTAAATATTATTTTGAAGTTTAAATATTAATTATATATACAAATTTATACAGATGTAACAAACTTTTAAGGGTTTTTTGTGGGTTTTACTGCTCATATTGTCAACCCAATAGTCTTCCAAGGTAAAAATGAATTTGCAAAATGTTTTGGTCTACCTGAGACTTCTTTTAACTTCAGCAAAATCTCAACTATCAAAAGTCATCTTCAGTTGTATGAGCAGGATCCTTATTGGAGTGAAATAATACAATTTTGTGGCTTCAATCAGCAGTGTTGGTTTATTCAATGAGCTTGGAGTTACTCAAAGGGCTCTGGAGGCTCAGAGAGCTCAAACCCCATTGCCCATCCAATTAGCAATGTCCAGCATGATATAGACACAGCCCTCCCCACGTGATGTGATTACAGCTCTGAACTTCATGGAGTCATTAATTAATTAATTCACAGAAAACACGAGCAGAGGTGTAGGTTTGAATGGAGCCCACATTTGTTCAGCCTTCCTTGCTGCCTAGTGATTCACAGGGTCAAGTAGATTGTGTGCACATTTTTTTTTTGCTGTTCCTTGCTGTGTTTGGAGCCTTGTTTAGTCACTTGCTGGAGGTTTGTTCTGCCACTTATGGAGGGGTTTAAGAGTGGCTGTGGCACTCAGAGTGCCCCCTTGGGATTGGGGATAACTTCAGCCTTTAGCTGGGCCAGAGAGTGGCAGTGGGGTGCTAATGGAGCCTTATGGATCCATCTGGAAGGTAATGTGGTCTTGGGACGAGTATCAGGAGTGGACACGGTCTCTGGAAAAAATGCAGTATTTGATGAATTTGTCTTGCCCTTTGTGTATGTTGGGAATGACATATACTGCTCTGCTGGAAGGTTTTTTGGGTTTTGTTTTTTTGACTTTCCATCTGATATTTCCACGGCAACTTGCTCCCACTGGAGATCAGTGCTCACGTAGTTCTTGTGGTGTGCTGGGTAAGGAATCTGCAGAAGAGAAGTGAGGCCAGGCTGCCATTGCACTTCTGAGTCCTAATCCAAGATTTGCTATAAATGCTTTAATGGGACCTTTTAAATACATTTATCATCACACATTCCCTACAAAATCAGACAGCAATATCAACTGTGCATACATTGAGCATAGCTATAATTATCTCTACTGTGAATATGTATAATTATGGTCATGTGCACTATCTGAAGAGCTGGTGTTGCTGCATGCAACTGGGAGCTACTCTGGGAGGTCTCATATACAGAAAATAGCTGGAAAAATGTTGGTGGAAGGGTAACTAAGCTAAAGAATGAAAGTACCTGGCAAAAAGCATTATTTTTGCTTAGGAAACAAGTACGTTTTTGGAGCAGTACTAAGTACTCCTGGTAGGAACATCTCAAAACGTTCTCCCAAGGACAGACCAATGTTTACATAGAATTAAATCTGTGCTCCTGTGAAAAACAAAGTTCACT